>OX103947.1:641694-758917 GCA_944470405.2 Schistosoma mattheei
GTAACACGTGGCCCAACCATCTCAGTTGATGAAGATTCACAACCTCATCGACTGATTTACCATTATTCCTTAATACCCTGTGTCTAACCTCAATATTACTTACTCGGTGAACCCAGCAGATGCCAGCAATATTTCAAAGGCATCTGTGGTCAAATACTAGTAAGTTATGAATATCTTCTACTCTTAATGGCCATGTTTCGCTGCCGTAAATGAAAAAAGAACGAACTGCCGTGCAGTATACTCGTCGTTTTATTGATAGACGGATATCTCGCCTTCGCCATAGGTGACGTAAGTTGGCAAAAGCCAAACGAGCTTTTCGAATCCGTGCTGAGATTTCGTCAGACGCCAACACATTTTGGCTGGTCAGACTTCCAAGATAAGTGAAGTGAAGATAAGTGAACACTTTATAATTTACTTACCGATAATAAGCTGTTTCATCTGGACTATTATTAAAAACTTGTAGAAATTGTGAACGTCTCATATGAAACATAAATTGAGGATAGAATGAGAATTCACCAGGTAATCGAAATGAAGTTGGATCATCTTTACGATAATCTCCGAATTTATGACATAATTTAATTAGTTGCCTATCCAACCATCTGCGATTTAAGAAAAAAGAATAGAAAAAATATGGATAATTTATAACTACGAATCGATGGTATATATTTGTAGACTCTACACATGTTCTTTTTAAATCTTGAATGGCTATGATTTACAGTAGTAAAGTGACGAATCGAACTATTTTGCAGTATACTTGTTTTTAAAAAGCTGCCCCGAATGTCCTGGTACGGTCGAGAATGAGGAGAATCAGCTCTCCTTCTCGAAATGTTCTCACATGGTTACATGCATATAACCACTACCCCAGAAGTCCTACTCACTGCTTTCTCGTGGCATTACTGTTGTTTACGAAAGTGACGACGAAAAGCGAATGTCGAAGCTTTATCCGGGTTGGTGGGTACAGAGCGTCCGCCTAGCGGAGTTGGAAAACCCTGATTCCAAACCAATGATGCACATGGGCTGGTCCTAGTAGCCCAAGGAAACACATGGCGTATGAACCAATTATTGGTCACCGGCTACCATGCGACTGCATCTCCTAACGTTGCTCCACTGCCCTATGGATTAGACCTTTATGTCAAAAGCTCTGGACGTGGCCCCCTAAGGGAACCACCTACTTCGGTTTGGGGTCCCGGGCAGTGTTCCAGCCCTCACATAGACCGAATGATTTATGTGGTGCATATCTATTTGGTGTCTCCTTGTACCAATGTTTATGTGTTTAAATAAATAATAAACAAAATTTTGAAAAGTTATCGAATATATATTCTATGTAAAAGTTGTTATGATACATCAACATACTAAGTAAGTCTTTATCTCTCTGATAAATAACATTTCGGCAAATGTTAACTTATTACAATTTGTATAATTTTGCAAGCGTTTCATACTCATTCTATGTTTGAAGAGATTACGAGACCACCTGAAAATCGGTGAATGGAACGAAAGGCCAGCGATACAACGACAAGACAGCTAAATATTCCAATGAGGCCTAGGCCCGCTAACTAGGGGAGAGGAAAGTCCAGGTTCATATGATGAAATTATGTTCCACAAGCAGCCAAAAGCACAACGACCACAACAAGCAAACAACTCAAACGTATAGATACAGCCTTAAAATGTCCTTGGGAAACGTCCCAAAATAGCACACTAAAAGAGACAACCAACCAATAACATTTAGAGTCCTTCCACCAAGTGGGAAATACCATTCGAAAGTAAAACGAAAGGGTGCCTTCGGCGCAAAGACGAGAAACTCAAATTTCCAAAATAAGACGTTAACCAAGTAAGTTGTGAGGGTCTAGTGTCCTCAAAAACTCACTACATTAATTCTTGAGTAAAATTTCATAATTTTAAATACTCAAGATGTTTGGGAGTTTCTACACTTCGTGTTTGCTTCTTCATCTGAGTCCTTGAATTTCCTTGTACGATGGACACAGTAAGGCGAATTTACGACTTTTTAGTGGAATTCTTACATACGTTTAGAGCTTAAACAGGTCACATACACAGTGGCTCCAGAATAATCAAGTGAAAGAAAAAGTAAAAAAAAAAAAACAATTTGGGATGATGGTCCAGCTTCATTTTTTGTAGGTTAGAGACTTGGATTTTCAGCTATAAAATAATGAGAGAATAAAATAACTTTATCGTTACGAACCTGTTAATTAATAATTACTTACCGTAATACATCAACGCTGTCTGTTGTTTCAGCTTTGAACATTGCCATTCGTGCAATCAGTACAGTAGCCGCTTCTTGATCAAATCCACATATCATATGTGGCAATTGTGTAGTTGAATCAATCCAATTACGACATACTGTTGTGACACGTAATTTACGCTGACCATTAGCACGTTGATATTGTGTAACAAATTGTACATAACCTCTACCATTACTACCTGGAGGTATTTGTACTCCACCACCACTAGTTGGAGTAGCTACTTCGAAATAAATGGCTAATGTAGTTGATGGAGTGAAACCGTTTAACCGCCAGACAGAAGTACGACCAATTCCAACTTCCTGTTCACCAGTATTAGGCATTTTAACGTTAGCTGAAAAACATGGTCCGATACAACCGGATACTTTCAGTTCTTTTGATGTCTAAATATGCAGAAATATGAGTTTGAAAGAATAAGAAAGATGACATAACAAATTTGCCAATAATAGTAGATGAACTTTTGATTTTTACTAAGAAGTAAAACATTGACAGCTATTTATTTCGTGGAGAAAATCTAAAAAGGTAAGTGATTAGAGTATCCAACTTCCGAGCTTGTATAGTACACCAAAGTGGTTCACAAAACCATAATACTTTAGAAAGATGGATAATACATGCATTAACTAGTTTCCAGTCCACGATTTAAATGATCAAAGCTCCTTCAAATATTAATGGTTAGTCCGTTCATAGTTTTGTGTCATATATTAACATGGAAATCATAAGAAGTTTCACTAACGAACTGCTGTGCAGTTGACCCGTCCTTTGGTTGATAGACGGATATCTCGCCTACGCCATATATGACGGAAGTTGGTAAAAGCTAGTCGAGCCCTCTGTATCCGTGCTGAGATTTCGTCACACACCACACCACAAGGGTTGATGAGACTCCCAAGATAAGTGAAGTGGTCGACACGCTCAATTACTTCACTCCCTATCATTAGTTCAGGTGTCGATGCAACCCAATCCTGAAGTAACATTTTGCATTTCGAGGGGGAGAATCACATCCCCAACATGCTTGCATTGTTGCTTAGAGTGGTCAGAAGACTCTGCATTTTGTCAGCGTCTTCATCAAATAAAACTGTCATCGGTATATTCTAAGTCAACAAGCGAATCTCCAGGTAGAAGTTCGACTCCTAGAAACTTAGATGAGGAAAGTGTTATCTCTAAAAGCACGTCAACGACAAAGTTAACAATAAAGAGAGAGTGGACAGCCCTGACAAACACCACTTGAGGTAATCAATTCTGATGACAGTTCGCCATAAGCTCTCACTCGACCAGTTGTGTTCGAGTCGAGAGCCCTTATAGGTTAATGTACTTCTTTGGTACTCCTTTCAGTGACAAACGCTTTATTCATTGAGCAATAAATCAAATAGGTTGGTTAAAAATTACTCTTGAAGACAATTTTAAGAAGGATAAACTAATCATAAACATAAAAATAATAATAATGACTTGACAATATTTACTTTCACTTCCATTTGACCAGCTAATCCCATTAAAAATGAACCAGATGCATCTTTATTGAATACACGACGATAGGTTTGTTGAAATAAACTTGATGCAAAACTATCACCCATAATCATATGACCACCAGTATAATTAGTTAAATAACGTAATTCATGTAAACCAGTTTGATCTAATGAACAACTGAATATATCAACAACATGAAGATTTTGTGCAGCACGATTAGCTAATCCTTCATAGTGCTATAATGAAACAATGTGAAAGAGTTTAATTCTTTTTTTAAAAAATTGTAATCTGATGGTTAACAATAATTAACTGGTTATACATAGTGAAACGGGTTGGACATAGTCAGTCAGTCAGTCAGTTATAACGTAGGACCAGGCACACATATGCATCGGTCCAAGTTTTCGCACCCATTAGCACAACAAGATGATCACTAAATTCATAGTAGTCACTTCCATTGTAGCAATATATAAAAGGAAAAATTGCACATAAGGATATAGTATAGCAATAAAGAATTAGTTGGTAGAGAGAAAGGTATGAAGCAATTTACATCTCATAGTTTAAGGAAGGACAGATAGTGTATACACCTACGCCATTGTGATCGATTCTGAGCGGTATCACCCAAAGTCTACAACCATTGGTTATGATAGTCACACGGACCTCAACCGAGTAGTCTGCATCTACCAACATGACTCTGACTAAAAATTAGTGACTTCAAGCATATGGTTGAACATATTAATAAAATCACTCAAAAGTAACTATAGTGCCTACTAAGTTGCATTCATTGTTTATTGTCTTCAATATTTTCGATTCAGTGTTATTCACTTCTTCTGAACTCTAGTTTCATATATTTAACTGTCCACTCCAGCTGATCTATGTATGTATATAGTCGGTGACCAACAACTGGTCCGTATACCATTTGTTCAATCAGGATCCTGGAGCCACCCCATGTGTACCATTGGTTTGGAATCAGGGTTTTCCAACTTCCTAAGGTGAATCTTCCACATCCACATTCGCTTTTCGTCTTCTCACTTTCGTAAACAACAGTAATGCCGCAAGAAGGCAGTGAGTAGGAATTCCCTGGCAGTGGTTGTGTGCACGTGGTCACGTGAAAGTATATATATATATATATATATATATATATATATATATATATATATATATATATATATAGAGAGAGAGAGAGAGAGAGAGAGAGAGACCAGGTTCTAGGCTGCTTATCGCTAACTTTACGTGAACACGAAGAATTAGTTACGTAAGTTAGAATTTCATATTATCTACAACTAAATGTGCAGTTCTGAACGTATAGGACAATGTTAAATCGGAAGAAACAAGTAGTGAACAGTTATAAAATACAAAAAAGAACATACTTTCATTGCTCTTCGCATATATTTACAATTATCTTTTTCCATATCATGATGTGAACGTATAACATTTTTTAAATCATCATCAACTACCATACCAGGACCTTGAGTGCACGGACCACCAAGAAATAGCATAACTCTAGCTCCAGTATTAGGATAAGCAGCTTCTAATAAGCCAACTGCGATACTCAATGCTGTACCAA
The DNA here is from genome assembly GCA_944470405.2 of Schistosoma mattheei. Lineage (NCBI taxonomy): Eukaryota > Metazoa > Platyhelminthes > Trematoda > Strigeidida > Schistosomatidae > Schistosoma > Schistosoma mattheei. The sequence goes on from OX103947.1 coordinate 646,975, forward strand.
CTGAACGTAAAGGACGTTTACCTTGAGGTACAGGCCAAGGATCTGGTTGTAATTCAGTGAGCAAATCAGTGATTAAACCATCACATCTTTCCATTGGTTGAATAAATCTATCCACACAAAAAAAACATCAGACAGTTCTAAGAAATGATAATTTATGCAATTATCTTGAAAATAATTAAAGCAGGAGTACAATGCGAGAAAGTATAACAACATTATAGTCAATCCACTTGTATTGCTTGTTTGAGTAGTGAAGGTATATCCAGCTGACGAGTTTCAAATAGGACGACATGAGAGTCCTGGATTCCATTACAAGCCACCATCCAACTCTGCTTACAATGTCTATAACTTTGAGACAATCCGCACAAGATACAAATGTGCCAATAAAGGATTGATCAATTGCAGTCTTAAACTAATGAGAAGATACAAAGAACCAATATAGAAATGAAATAAACTTCACCCAAATGCAAAAGCTAGTGGTTATCTGGACTTAGTAGCACGAACATTTTGTAGAAGCTATGAGAATTTCTCTATAAGCAAACAGCGGCTTGTTCTGTCGACCTTGAATATGATTAGGTGTTGTTCAAAACATATATTATTATTGCTTGTACGATTATTTTGATTGTACTCCTCTATGAACTGATTCTTGGTCTTATTACTTGCTTCTGAATTCCCTGATTGGTTGGTAGAAAACAATTATTTCCATATATTTATTGATTGCTGACTGATATGAGTGCTGGAAAGTGACAACTGCTCACATCCCTATAAAAACACTCGAGATCACTTTGTTCGTAACCTAGTTGGCAAGCTTCTAGAAACTCTCTGGTATTTTCCGTGTTGGACCTTGGCTGTCTAAAACCTAAAATTCTTGGAGTTTCGTTTTATGAGTTGGGTGGCTTAAACCCTTATTGTCCTGCTTACTTCTGTCTGAAGCTTGTGATGATGTTGCTCAGAATAGTGAGACCTTCACAATTAAGCCAACCTGTTCAGAAGATGAAAGACCAAACTTATGCACTGGTACTACAAATCTCTACTATTTCAAAATTTTCCCAGTCGAATGTGTCCGCGGTCGCATACATCTGTCTATATAAGTGAAGACATGTAGCGTTTGACAGCTGATTGATCTTCATGTAAACGAAGTTCGAATACGACGGCCGCTTTATCAAATGGATTGTTTCTCGTAGTTGATGATGTTCGGTTTGTCTTTTTCTATCGTTTCACCTTTCGGTTTGCATAAATTTAATTGCAGTGATTTTGCTAGTCTGTAAACGAAGCCTGTAATCAGGATTTGTGGCATATTGGTTCGATAATTTCATTTATAACTATTTGGGATCATGGATAATAGCCCAGTTCTAGCTACTGATGTCAACAATTAAGTGGAGTTATTAGCACCCATAATAAGTTTCAATGCGTTTTGCCAGGAGGTCGAAATACACCACACATGCACACTTTTCAAAAGACTATGTAGGTTTAATCACCAAGCAATACAGCATAGAGAACACAACCAATATCAATGTCAGAATCTTTAGTACAAACCTCAAAACAGTTCTACTGTACGGAGCTGAAACATGGAGAACCACCACAACATCATCAAAAAAGTAAAAGCATTTGTAAATAATTGTCTACGCAGGATACTCAATGTTCGTTCGCTCAATAACACCAGCAACAACCTACTGTGGGAGAGGAAAAACCAGCTTTCAGCTGAAGAGGAAATGAAGAAAAGACAATGGAAGTGGATAGGACATACATTGTAGAAATCATGAAACTGCATCACGTGGCAAGCGCTAACTCGGAATCCTGAAAGAAAACGGAAAAGAGGAAGACCAAGGAACACAATGCTTCGATGATTGGAAGCAGGTGTGAGAAGGATTGACCAGGACAGATTTGGATGGTGAATGCTGTTGAGCGGCCCAATGTCCTTTAAAATGGGTAACAGGAGTAAGTAAATAATATTCACTGAATACGTGTTGACTTGTGCACTTAATTGAAAATTTTCTTATTTAAGAAGACTGTAGAATAGTGACTTGGAAGTTACAACTCTCGATTGTTAAAGAGTAATCTAAAATCAGAAGTGTTTAGTATCTCCCACTAGTTGGATATGTAGTTGATTAGTAAAATAGATTACTTGTTATAACGAAACGAATATAGGGATAGATGGGACTTTCAGAATGACTATTCTTATTATTATTACTAATATTTTAATTGTATAACTAGTAAATAACTGTATGGCTGAATATCTGTGTTCCCCTTTATTGTAAGCTTTCAGTAAACCTATTAACTATCGCTATATGTTTTACTGTCCCATAGGTATTGCTAAATAATTTTGTACTATTTGCTTCGCATTCTGCCATTTACGGCATGATTTTGTTTAAATAATGATTTCTTATTTACTGTGTTGTGTAATCAGTTATTCCAAGTATAATATTATATGCGTTATGAGTCATGATTGAACTAAGTACAGTAGCGAACTAACCTACGTCCTATATACGTTTTATAATCAGCTACTGGGTTAGAAGGAGCTCGAGGATCAATACGCATTAACACATTGGCTGTAGTTCATTAGTTGATGTGTCAATTCGTGAAACAGGTCACCGATACTAATTACCACATAAGTGAACCAATCGATAATCGGAATTGTAATACAGAACGTGATATTGATCGGTGGTCTCAAGTCACAACAAAGTGTTATAAGACATAACAGAGTGGTGATCATCATCCTGATAAGAAATATATGAGAAATTCCCGAAACTTTTATATACTCGTGTAACTAAACATTGCAAAATTATGATTATTGACAGTTGAGTAAAGGACTGAATCATCAGGATAGTTAACACTACATATGTAAAAGAATTCTAAATGAATAGTAAGAAACTAATTGTTCAATAATAAGACAACTTTTACACTTGACAGAGTTATTTTAACCCAACTAGTAAAACACATTTACGCATAACTAGTAACAGATTCTTTCTTTTTTCTTTTTTTTATAACTTCAAATGAACAATGAACAAATATTAAACAACCTGTTATATGGTAATTGAGCCATTTGTGGTTGTTGAAATTGTTTTTCAGAACTGTAAACACCTTTAGGAGCACCTGGAGGAGAATTTGCATTGAATACAGAAGCAGGTTGATTAGCAGTTGTAACTGAACTACGACCAACACTTAACATAACCTAGATGAGAAATAGATTATGTATCCATCATTTGTACATATGTTATTAATCTGATACACTTGAAAATTAGAAGGTTAAGTCCTAAATTCATTAAAACAAATCCATCATCAAAATTAATGACATTACTCTTACTTTGCTTGGTGTCAGTTACATAGTACATATACGAAGTCTTATTAGAACTAGTTATTGGCTTCCAGGAGAAACTAGAACGCGTTTTTCATCCTATTTGGATCGTGTCAAATGGATGTACTTGAATCTGAACTCAGTAATGTTTTAATAGGTATTTAGAAAAGCTAAACTTTTAGAACTGCACTACCTGAAATACTGTTTATATTTTTAGTTTTTGACTAGTAAATACTTCAATTATGGTATTTTCCTGTTTGTAAGCTCGTACATCATGTATAAACCGTTATTGAGTGTTGTACCTTCCTTAATTTATTGTTAATTTATTACAAATTCATTACTAAATTCCCCTACTTATGGCGTAGTTATGCTGTTGTTGTAATTTCCTAACTCTCTTGACGTGTGGACAAGATTTTACTCCATATTATTACACGAGTCATGGATCATTAATGTATTGAGTATGATAGAATCTGGTCGCTGACTCAGAGTAGGGGCTAAAGAAAGGCTTGAGTATAGCGGGACGATAAGAGCTTAGCTTGCGTCAGCTTAAGGTTAACTGTGCAGGTTAGACAGATAAATGATTAAGTCTAGGGTACTAGGTTACAGAATGAATAGTAGACGTGGAATATGATCCGAACAAGAATATAGATTAGTCCATTATCCTAAGATTTCTCAATTCTTTCGTTTAGTTGAGTTGTTCGATGGCCAGAACCAAAGCATAAAAATGGGCTGATCTTGCGTGATGTTAGAGGTGTCAGGGCAGCTGTCACATCCAGGTTGTCCACACGATGGAAAGACAGTTCTTCCAAAAGGACCTGTAAACAAAACTGGGTTAGGTGTGAAAATGAAGACCTGAGAGTATGACCCCAGATCACAAGGGAAAACTACTTGAGGTCAGTAACACGTAGCACTTTTTCACAGTTTTAGATGAGGTAGCTTTGTCATCCGAAGGACATTGCCGCTAGCGACAGATCCGTGGAGGAAGATCAGGCATGCTAGTTTTGAGGAAAATACCATATCGTCATAACATTCGTACACAGTTTGGAGTACGACTTCGTCCTTGGACCACGGGTTAGCTGCTTTCAGCATTGCCCCTCTCTGGTATAGTAGGACCTAAAGGAAAGAATGTTCCAACCAATATAGCTCGATTAGATTATGACTATATGTGACCATGACGTACTACGTCAAAATACCAGCTACAGTGGAGGAATTATAAGCATAAAAGTGCTTTAAAATGAAGATGAAAGGAAAGATTGACATATTAAAAAGAGGAGAACAGTTACTTTTTTTCTGTACCTGAATTTGATTCCCTGTATAATCTTTGTTCCTTTAAATACCCATGATTTAGAAATAGGTCCTGCTTCCAATTCATGAACATGTACCATTTTCCCAAAAGTGATCAAACCAACAAAAGCATGTGGTGGTAGGAAACTCAATGATAATTGAATAGACTCCTATGAGAAGAAATTGAATTTGACAAAAGTTTTAATCAATAATTCAAGCACAAATACCTATTAAATATGAACTTACAAGTCACAAAGCTATAAATTACGTTTACTTAACGGAAAGTCAAGAATACATTTTATGATATTTCTGAATTGTATCCAGCAGTGGAATCCGTAACGCATATTAAGGTTTACTTGTTACTTATTAACTTAAAACGCCTGAGTTCCAGTGTTGATGTTCACATATTGAAACTCGAACTTAGTACCTGTCACACTTCAGGCGATAACATGTTTGACACTAGCGTACCAAGTCACGATCATCACCAATTTGTTCAATGAGTATATTATTTACTACTTTTCACAATCATTTACATTTCCGAGTTATTGATAGTCAGGAGTGTTTTATCAGTCCCCGTTGATAAATAAGCTCTTTAAAAGAATGTCTCAGCATACTACCTACATCTGAAGGTTTACTACACGTATTTATATGTGTATGCTTTTAGCTATTTGCCGGTGCAACATCAGTTCGAAAAAAAAAAGTTAGAGACGGGAAAACCAAGTTATAGCATCAATCTGCGAAGTCAGTGACTATTGGACTAACCCGTCTGTGCAGATCCAAACTATCTGGTTATGGTCTGCACGATTATCTTAACCAGTGGTTGGGAGACGATGTGTGACATGGTACGGAATCCACTACAACTGTGTATATGTTTCCACTCTTTGTTTTCTCCGAGGTCTTCAATTTGAAAATAATCTCATACTTTTCTATTCCATGAAATTATTCTCTCGTCTAGAAATATACTGTCTATGTTTAATCCTTCCTATTACCGCTGATACTGTCACTATTCCTACTACTGTGATTTGCTTAGATAATTTCACCTTGATATAACAACTTGAAAGACTGTACATGTGTATCAGATTCAACGTTGCAAGTGACTAAATGAGATATGGAAAACAGAGAAACAGTAAGTTTTTTCTAACAGCAAGTACCCCAGTGAAGTACAGTGTGAGTTGTATTGTTTTCAAAGACTAAAAAGGGTCGACAATTAATGTTTGATATTTGTTAAGTATCAACCTACTTCTGGAATATGATAAATACATATTAGAACGTTTCAATTATTTTTATTAGTTCATTCAAGTTTACAAGAGAAGGCAAAAGAGAACGTTATTCATGATGAGAAACATAACTAAACATTTCAATATACTATTTATCACATTTGAACTGTCAAGGTTACGAGTAGGAAAGAAAAAGAGAAATTCACTAGAGGTTATTGGCAACTATTTTCTATGAACATCTCCAATGTAGGACATCTTAAAATCTTTGATGAAAAACACCACTGGTGTAAATCTTAAGGTTTGAAATAAAATCTCATGATGGTCGAAAGTAACGGATAAGACATACTTTGTGAAGATAAAAGCATTGTTAATAACCTTAATCAGAAATTCAAGTCAATATTTACAATGAACTTACTTTAAGATGAGTAAATTCTGGTTCTTCAATACATGTGTCAATAACAAACATAAAATGGGTGGAACAAGTTGAACTTTCTAAAAATAAATACAAATAAATGTATACATGTCAGTATTTAGAGAAAGTAAATGACAAGGCATGAAATCAGTTACGGTTTTATGAATTGTTATAATCTTCCTTAAAATTCTGACTTGAATAACATGTTTAAATCTTTGATCTTGTTTGTTTGTTTTTCTAATTGTATCTCTCAGTGTAGCTGAAATTAAATCCTCTTCTTTATTTCTCATCTTATCGATTTTCTGTCTAGCTGTGTTGATTTTGATTTTATGGAAACTTAAATTGATAAACATTAATACTGGGCCCTACGTTGATGATAACTGATTGGTCACAGCGATACAGAGAGGAGAAATTAACAAGACAGTTACAGTGAACAACTAACAATAATTCTGGTAAAAAAAGTGTGGCTTTTCATTTGTTTTTTCTTACAGTGTAAACCGACTACTAACAAGTAAATCTTCACTATATTCATACTAAAACAAAATTCTTCAACGCACAACATCCCTTTTTATTCACTGCATGATTTCTTTCTTTTCAAAAATCCAGTGGTACTAGGTAGGGTTGCACAATTTCACGACTCTTAAATTTTTCATCGATGACATTCTGGAAGTATATTTGAATAAAGTATGAGATAGAGATGTAAATGTTATCTAGATGAAAATCTGATCTCAAGTATGGATATGATATGATAATACACAGGCTACCCCAATCACGTATAATACGCCCATTATTGTTGTCAGAATAGGGTATGTTAATATGCGTCAATTATAGCGGAGTTGTGATGCTGATCTTGTAAAAATTCGATTGAATAGTGAACAGATGGCAGCAGTTTCATGTTGTGCCTTTGAAACCTGAACTTTTCGAGTTAAGAACATTCAACGATTCTCGATGATCAAAAATCGTCATCAAGAAATTGATTAAATCCGGTAGCAATTGTTATGTAAGTGATGCACGATTAAAGCAGTAGGAATGTAATATTGAGCTTCGAAAACAATTTTTCCATCAAATTAAGACAGATAAAACAACCAGAAAATTATTCACAACGGATAAATATAAAAGCTAGATGGTACATAAAATTAAAGATAACTTTGGAACAATTCAACATGTATTCTCACATAATACACTTGGGTAAATTAAAAAATAGACTTACTGGGATGGTATATTCAAGTGTGGTAAACTGAGCCATCAATTCTGCAGGTAATTTTTGTTCAGTCATTCCTGCATATTGAGGTGGAAAACTATTTCGTGTATTGCACAAACAACATGTCCATGTACGAGTTCTAATATCAAACTAAGAATAGACGAAGATGATTAAAAAGAAAGGACAGATGACATCATTAGATCAAGTAACATAATTTAATTCTATCGGAAAAGTGTACTGTGTACATAGATTCCAAATAACAAGGTGAGATAAAGATACATAAGAATTAGGTAACTAATGCGTTAAAGCCATTGGAAATCAACATTTAGTCAGAAAGTTTTGACTTCATCTGTTTCGATTTCAGTCAATTACGGAGTACCAATAAACTTCACATAGAATGTATAGCCCATAGACGAAGAGTACACAAACCTCTGCCACGCTACTTGGGTAGATTAAAGTTAAATACCCTTCAGTGATAGCTCAGATGCATAGATTAATTTTTTTAACTGATTACCCATAAAATAACACGTGGCAACGACTTACATTTGTTAGTGAAATGAATCCAGGCGGTCCTTATTGCCTTCTCATGGCGGGGGTGTTGTTTAAGAAATTGAGAGGACGAAAAGCGATGTCCGGCGCTTTAACTGGATCCCAAACCAATGATGCACATGGACTGGCTCCAGTATCTTGCGGGAACAAATGACGTATGAACCAATCATTGGTCACCGGCTACCATGGGACTGCATCTCCTCACGACGCTCCATTGCCTTGTGGGTCAGACCTTTAGGTTCAAGGCTCGGGGTATGGCCTCCTAAGAAAACCAGCTGCTTCGGTCTGGGCACCCGGGTATTATCCCAGCCCTCACATAAATCGAATGATTTATGTGGCGCATATCTATTTGGTGCCTCCTGTACCAATGTTTGTGTTTAAATAAAATAATGATAATAAATAATTCAAGTGGTCAGTTAACCTCATGATGGAACGGAATATTTTCAAGATTCATTAGTAAGGTGTATCTCCAACTTGGATGAAAATATAACAATTTCGCAATGATTGAAACCAGCGTAGCTAAACGCTGTGCAATTTCAGTGTAATAAGATAGACCCTTGGGTGGCACTAATTTGTAAAACAACTTTGTTCAAATAATTACGTAACTTGTGGTTAGTAATATATATATATATATATATATATATATATATATATATATATATATATATATATATATATATATATATATAATCTTGCTTAAAACCACTACCGAAAAATAGCTTGGTCACTGGTAAGAATATGAAAAATGTAGGGATTCTTTATAAATCCAGAGGAATTTACCGGGCAATAAGGGTTAAGAATACCACGACATCGACTGCAGAACACTGGATCATAATTAATTGGTGGGAAATCATAACGTTCTTTGAACAGAGTATACAAACATCCAATAGGCACAACACATTGAGCAGATTCAAGTCGAGAAGCAGGCCAAGCATTCCAGGAAAAACGTATTCCATCATTTATTTCAGATTGCTGTATAAATTCAGCCATTGTCGCCATTTTGAGGGATTACCAAATGATTGGGAACAGGTTATTCAAGCTAGATATTATGAGGAAATTGGAGATACTTTTGACAGAAATAAATGATAGTTCTAAATAATAACTAACAAGAAATAATAAATGGAGTTATAAGAAGAGAGTTTACGAAAGTAGGTGACTTGTTATTCTATACGGTTGATTATTTGCCATATGAATTGAAGCAAAGCAATAATCACATTTATTTTAAGACAAATGTTTGATGTAACAAGGAAATGATAATAATAATAATAATAAATAATAATAATAATAATAATAATAATAATAATAATAAACCCAGGTGCACATGGAAGCAAAAGAATTGAGGGGATGATTAATAAAGAATCAGTCCTATCATACATAATCTGGTATATACAAAATAGGATCACGTTACTAAGACTAAGGTCGACAATCATTGCTGAAAAATGTATTTGATCACATAGTTTAAGCACCTGACTTTTAAAATATAATTAAACACTGGTTTACAAAAATTTCGAAGAGTTGTACTTTTAATCTCCTCACTACGGCTTACGACCCCAATACACTAATTAAGGACGATATGCGGCCTATAAACAGGGTTTATGTGTACTGATGGTTCATCTAAAGGGACTGGAAAACCGATGACGCACATATATTCAAGGATCTTAAGAGAAGAAGTGAGATATAAACCTATTTTTGACCACTGGCTATCATACGACGGCATCTACTAATATTACTCCACTGCAGAAGAATGGTTGAGGCTTCCGTTGCAATCGAATACAACAGTATTAATGGAAATAGAGAAAGTTAGACATCAAAGATAGTTTGAGAAAATATGAATTAGTGAAGTAGAGAGAAGTTTATGAGGTGGATTAAGAACTTATAATATAAGGCAAGAGTGAAAGTACCTGCTCAATTGCGGATGATTTTGAACAATTTAATCTCAAGTTTCTAACTATCCTTTAGACATCCACTAGGTTGTCTACACATACCTACGTGGCTAAGTCCAACAGTCGGACAGTGACGACTGACCCACCTAATGAGGTGTCCATCTGAAAGGAGATCTAGTTCCCAAGTTCTACAAGTCGCCAGGCTCAGCCTTATTACCAATATACGAACATGGTTGACGAGTGGGGAATTTTGTAAGGCATTATTTACCTTGATCAATCCTTATTGCAATTACTTTCTCAGTAATCTCTAAATAACCGACGAATTTTGGAAGCTTTCAAATCCACTTAGGATTCATACGAGGCTGAAGACTTTCTTAGTTCTGACACAGTTAATCAATGAATAATGCTTCTATGATGAACGATTAAGCTTCTTCTTGGAGGTTTGAGTGATTAGAGAATAAAATCACAAAGAACAATCTTTAAAGTCTATTAATGTTGGTAACCATATTAAATTGTTACAAACTATGCGGCTTTTAAAAATGATAACATCAGGGACATCAGATAAATTATTTATAACAGACCGACCTTGTGGATACTTTTGAGGCGCTAGAAGAATTGAAGACGAGGTTTCAAAAATTATATTTAACTGTTTTTCTCCAAGATCAAAGATATGTGCATAGTTTATTGAGCAGAACAAAAGACTTACCAAAAGTATGAAACGTGTAAAGACGTATTAAGTTCGGTTACAAATTTCGCGCTAGATGCGAAGATGTCAATTGGAACCACAGACCTAACATAAAAAACTGAAATGTTTATATATGGTGTAGAATAAGTTGTAAATTTACGAAATTACGTGCTTAGTGTCAATGATTACCAGCGTCTTCAGCTAGAAACCTGGGTATGAAACGGGCAGGAATATCACTGCAGATTACCATGGAGATTAAGAAACTTCTTAGACGTAGGAAAAAGCATAGAAATATGCTTATCTCTACAGGCCCTGGGCTTTCGTCTGGAAGACAATTGTTCAGGGATTGTGAAATTAGTCCAAAAAGATTGTTCTCGTATATAAAGCGATGGACTCACCTTTCTTGGTATCAGAAAGTCCGTTGATATTAGCGTGAATTGATGTTGCGAAAGCTGCAGCTTTATTGGAATATTTTAGTCAGATTTTTTCTTTTTCCCTTGGTATAGGACCAACAGTAGATCGTAGTGTCGGCTTGTCGTTCGATTCTCCAATTATTAAGAAAGGAGCTAACTTACAGGTACTTCAATATCTCAATCCAGATAAAAACAGCGGTCATAACGATATTCACACAAGGATTATAAAATCTCAGGTGGATAAGTTTGCTGGACCTCTGGGAATACCATTTGATTTGTCTTTTAACAAGTCTACACTGCCGAGAGACGGGAAAGACTCAACTATCAGTCCCCATTCATGAACCAGGAGGTAGGGATTTGCGTGTGACCACAAACCCGTAAGTTTCACTGGTGCAGTCATTAGTATAATGAAAAATATTCATATGGCTATTCGAGAGTATGTAGGGGCGAATAACCTGCAGGACCATTGAAATGTCACTGGGCCCAAATCAAATCCATGCAGCAGTCAAATCGCTGAATATCGAACAGTTCACCTGCCTTCGCCAACGTCAGGGCTAAACGATGTACGCAAACTAGTTGCTTTTCATGGACGAGCTCATGCATCAGTGACCTCATTCTGTTCCTTTTACCTACTCTTACTAATATATTTCTGTAATAACGTCGTTTTGTCGTACGGTCATCAAGGTAGACAAGGGAACGGGGAACGTTGAGACGGTAATCCACATAAGGTACTGACCGCGAGGTGTGACTTAAACGTTGGCTGGTTGGCCACTCCATTTTCTCCTAACTCGAATAGGTTCATAATTATTCGACAGATCATCTACGTTGGTGATCTATAAATGTTTTAGTCAGGAAGTAACATGGAAAAACCCATGATCATTTTCTTTTTTGCTTTGTAGAAATGATTTGCTAATTTTAGAAAAGTCGACTGTTTTACTCTTGGCAATATGGCATCAGCATTCGAAGGCCCATAACCAGGAGGAATTATATTACAATATGACCTAAATCCGCTGCTTGAGTGGATGGGCAAGTGGCTAATAGAAGCCAGTTCTAGCAAGTATGTAGTGATACGAATAAATAACTGGAACGATTCATGTTGTAGTGAACAAGAACACATGGGTGGACAAGCGAATTCATTTGAACGCGAAATTACAGAACATATGAGTAAAATCTGAGAACCAATCAGTAAATACTTAATTTGCAAAAATCAATCACTTGTCCCAAACTTGACTGTTCCTTTTACAAATACTAGTGTATAGTGTCAGATTTCATTGTTCCGGTTTTTCCATATCGATCGCTTCATGTTCCCTTTCTTCCCTTCTCAAACTCCCACTGAAATACATTCGATTCCTGACTATCGCTATACGCTACTCATGTGGATATAAGAAGCCCATACAGCACCCGTCTCTCCTTTAAAGCAGTCGTTCTTGCGGTGGTTCTACTCTCCGTGGTACTTTCCTCTTTCGTACAGTCTAGGCCACGCTCTCCGTCAAAATATCGAGTCTGTGGCGCGCTGACCTCCATAGCTCTGTCGACCTGCCACAGTATCAACATCCGACCCCCACCCGGCACCAGGGACATTCAACGCCTGCGCTCCAGAGACCTGTTGAGCCATCAACAACTTATGTCCACCCAATAGCCGCACGTCTCAACGCCCCTCTCCGTCAACAGTATCCGCTAAAGCCAACGCCGCCCCACTCAGACACTTCACTCGACGTCACATCTCCGCAATATCGTTGCACAACAAGTGAAATTGTGTCATCTATAATGGACGAAAATGACTTTGAAGTCATAGTGAGAAACAGCCGTAGGACGACAAATGACTTTCAGACTGCCGCTTCATAAGATTTCAGTTCTAATGGGCTGTTAGTGTCATTTCGCCACTTAGACAAAAAATGTTTAGATTATTATACTGACATTTCTGAGGTCGCATTTGTGGTATAAGATCAAGCAGCTACTCCTTGTATCGTGTATGAGGCGGGTATGTTGGAATGAAATCAACGGTGAGGGACCAAAACGTTAAATGATCTCTGGCGAATCCTATGAAGGTGGAATGAGTCTCTCCAACTTAGTCTCCCTATCGAAACGCACGGTTTAGGATTAGGGTTAAATCAAATCTTAATATTTTGATATAGAGGAAGTGGATGCTTAGCGTGTAGGTACTAATGCCAAAGTTAGACTTGATAGTTTCAAGTTAATTGATACATTGAGTCACGAGTCGTTAGAATTGCAATTTTCTACTCATTGAGATGTAGCAAAAAATAAATTTGTTATGTGCACTCAATCTGTTGCTTGCATGCTCAAATTTCAATGGCAGGAAACGGTTGTTGAGAGTTTATGGAGTATAACTCAAATTACACTTCTTATGGTACAGGATAAAGTATCATTTACGTGCCTTCTATATTAGTGTAAGTAGTTTAAGGCCGTTATGTTTGTACATGCTTGTTTGTGAAAATTATCCGTGCATACACTTTTTGTTGGCAGTAATTCACTGTTTCTCTTTGTACATAATGCTTCTTCACTTCCATGGTACATGCATTGACCTGGACAGACAACCAGAGTAACGAAATGATAGAAGTGAAGAGGAGGACGCGAAACGAAGTGAGACGAAATGATGCACAGAGGAGAAGAAGAGTGTGCTAACTCCATTTGGTCAAGCATGATTCGATATTTATTCTCATACGATGAATAGGGTGGGTAATTAACGCATACACTGCAATAAAACAATCAAGGTTACTAAGCGAATAAGTGACCAGGTAAAATGTTTCTTGAGAAGAATGAATGAATTAATTTGTCCAGAGTCTAGAATAACCTATTTAGGATTGACATAGTACTAGCTCCTACAAAGCCCTCCCTTCGAAAATAGCAGATTACTTTTCAAATATGTCTGTTTTCTAAAATAACACTGAAGACGTATGTGGTTGAATCTGACAACAAGTAGTGAGAAAGTTTGTACTATATCTGGCAAAGTGCAGTGTCACGTGAGGAGTGAGTATATAACATGAAAGTGTCATACTTACGTAAAATACACATGAATATCGTGAAGGCACGGACGAAAAGAAGTTAGCATTAGATTATGAGCAAATTAATAAGTGTGCAGAAAATAACATAGGTTTATTTGTGACCGTCTGGATAATAAGATAATACGTTCACATGAGTGATTCAAACGATCGTGAAAACAAAGTAATGAATCGTTTGTGACAGTGGAAGCAATAGTGAAAATGAGTAGAAGAGAATATGACAGAAATTGATCTGTTGTGCCGCCAGAATATAAGGGTAAAAGTGGTTGAAAATGAATAGGTTCTAATTAACCTCAGTAGAGTAAATAACGTCGATTAACGATTAATGGATTTCAGTTTACACATATGGAGTTTGTGTGAAAAAAACAATCCATCAGCAACATGATAATTGCATCGATGTTTGATATTCCTTGTTGTACTGCAACTGATAAAACCATGAAACACGAAGTTAGTCTACGTTGTCGTTCTAGTTGTAACCACACGAGTTATTGTTAAATATGTATTAGTAGAATGACCAGAGAAATGGAGTAGTAACTGTGGAGATGGGATATGCTGAGTCGTATTCCATCTTGTTCGTGAAGCCTAGCGTGGTTTATGTCGTTTAAGTTGATGCGCTCGACCCCATTTGTTACGAAACCGTACTAAGACATGATAAAGAACCACTACGTATGATTGTTAACAACGGGCGAATGAAACTGACCTGCATGTGCATTCCCGAGAGAATAGCTCTAATAAACAGTGCGACAGGAACAAAGTATTAATTTCAGTAAACAAGTAATGTTTACAGGCAACGAACACTTTAGGGTGCACTTATACATGTGGACAAACAGATAAGATGAACACGATGTTACTAATCGCCTAGTAATGCACGTCGAATCTTTGATGCATGCATAGACATTAAGTCAAGGGTCGTCAATTTAGCGAAAAATGGCTGAAGTTCAGTTTAGATTGTCGTTAAAAAAGTAGAAAATGGAAATCGCTGAGTACATATACGATGAATGTACATTACTTGCATGTAGAGAACATAGGTTCCTACTACCGGAAGTATGACTCCAAACTTATGTTTATGATAGTTGCTAACCCCTGTTAGTGTTGATGTAGTTGTGACCATGCCGGGATCAGCATGCAGGAGGTTCGCTCGACTACTTAGACAGAGGACCCATGTGCAAGCTCGGGTTACTTGACCGCCAATTAACTTACAAGTCGCAGGTTGTTCAGTATACGAACGGCTAGTAAAGACGTCAGAAATATATGTTGTCATATAGTACTGAAAATGCCACAGGTATTTGGATTTTGACAACGCTTTAACCAGTAACACCTAAAATGAATCGTACACACCAATTGAAATCAAAAGACAGAAGCGAGGGGGTTCGATATGCTCTCAGTATATTGAGGATCGTCTGATCTAATCTGGCCAGCGATTGCAGGGGATGATGAACACGGTGTTCCAACTCGTGGTCTGGTGTGGGATCCGAAAAAGGGAAATAAACTCATGCATACGTATTAGCGCTAAAAAAGAATTTCATAATATGGTTTTTTTAATGAAGTAGAAATATCAAAGCTTATTAAAATTGTTTTTTTTATATTACATTTGGTGCAAAGAAAAATCGAGATGATATAAAATGTCAACTAGTATCTAACGTGCAATACTCGTTTCAGTGTTCTGGAAATCTTACTCTTCTTCCAGAACGCGTAGTTATGAGTTTATTTTCTGATACTGCCAAAGTATCATCGTGCGTGTTGGCTGTCGAATGAGGTATCATAAATATAGGAGCCGTGTCGTTCAATTGTACCGAAGGAAAATCAACGCGAATAGGATTTCCTTCTAAAATACGCTGCTTTGAGACGATCGATGCTGATGCTATCGTTTGTTCCGTTCTTATCGATTATATAATACTTGGGCACGCGTTGAACAACTTTGAAGGGTCCTTCGTATGCTGATTCGAGAGGTCGTCGGTGTGAGTCTCGACGAACGAAAACATGTGTGCTATGTCGTAAGTCAGGTTGAACCAAAACATCAGTTGATTGCGGTCGAGTGGAAACAGGTTTAACTGAACGCAGTGCGTTTGTAAGCCTGTTCGTGTAGAAGGTTAGATCCATGTTCATTGAAGAAGATGAAGGACCCACGAATTCTCTTGGAAGTCGAAGTGTCATTCCATGAACGAGTTGAGCCACTGTTTATCAAATGTCAGCTTTCACTGCGTTGCGAATACCTAGTAACACGAGTGGAAGACCGTCAGCTCACTGAGAAACGTTTGCAGCTGATAGTGAAGCTCTTGGTTGTCGGTGAAAGCGTTCTACCAACCCGTTTGCTTGTGGGTGGCAGGTGGTCGTTCGGAAGCGAGTGATTCCTAAAAGTGGGGTCAAACGACAGAAAAGTTCAGATTCAAACTGACGTCCGCGGTCTGTATTGATGGTTGAAGGGCAGCCGAAGTTTGCTACCCATCGTTCGACGAAGGCGCGGGCCACTGTTTCATCAGGGATGTCCTTGATAGGTACTGCTTCTGGCCATATAGTGAAACGGTCTACGTAGGTTGAGTGATAAGAGTATCCATTTGAATCTGGTGAAGATCCTACCAAATCCAGATGAACATGGTCGAAACAAGCGTCGGAACTTTTGAAAGAGCCGAAGGGACATTTGTTGTGTATAATAACCCTAGATTTTTGGCAGCTTACACAAGAGCGTGCTCACTCCTTCACGTCTTTATCCATACCAGGCCAGCAAAATCGTTGTGCTATCAGTTTGATGGTTGCATGAACACCTGGATGAGAAAGTTTTTGCAACATATTGAAGACGTTGCGTCGGTAATGTTTAGGCACGACTGGGCTGTGTCTACCTGTGGATGTGTCACAAGGTAAGGTTTCGTTATCTGTTCCTATCTGATTATTGCTCAGCCTAAGGGTTGTTGAGGGTAACTCTTGTTGAAGATCAATGTCTTCTTTTTGAAGCTGGGCGAGTTTGAGAGGGCCAATTCCTTGGAAACTGTTCAAGGACGTCATACGAGACAAGGCGTCTGCGACTACATTGTTTGCTTCGGAAATGTGTCGAATGTCTGAAGCTGGTAATGTTTTCTGGACTCAAGCGGACGGGCTAGGAGGACAAAGGACCAATAAGGACGATAGGCTGCTCATACCGGCCGAACGTCATTGCTTTGGCACAGTGCAAATATTTGTATAACTCGTATTTTGATTGGCGGATAAATCACGTAATAAAAAGTCGGACATAAAATCATAACAGTGCTGTACCACGATTCAGTGTCTAGCAACCGTCTAGAGGAAAATGCCAAAGGTTGCCTGGAGGGGTTAACCCATTGTTGTAAGACTCCTCCGATTGCTGAGCCGGATTCGTCCAATACGATGGTAATGGGTGCTTGAGTTGCTTGAGCGATAAGTTCCTTAATTGTGAAGAATGCTTTTCGCGCGGTGTCCTCCAGACTGATGGATTTAGCATTTCCATGAAGTCGGTCCGCTAGCGGTTTGATAAGTGACACGGATTTCGGTGCGAACAGTCTATAGAAACTTACAAGGCTGTTAAATGTGTGTAGTTGTTTGATGGTGGGCGGTTCTCGGTAATTCAGAATTGACGCCACTTTGGTCCTAAGGGGTCGAATGCCTTGAGCATATATAGTGTGTCCTAGGAAGTCTAATGAGTCAGTTCCAATTTGACATTTCTGAATGTTTATAGTGATGCCATGTTTTTGTAGTCGGTCGAAACAAGATCCAGATGCTTGAGATGCGATTCTCTGTCCGGACCTGCGATTAGACAGTCGTCAACATACACATGTACGAAGTTGAGACCTCGAAAAACGTCGTCTGTGAACCTTTGGAAGGTTTGTGCAGCGTTTCTTAGACCTAGGGGCATTCGCAAAAACTTGTAGAGTCCGAAATAAGTTATGATAGCTGTTTTCGGTATATCGTCAGTAGCTATATGGATTGGTTATACGCTTTGACCATGCCGATTTTCGAAAAGACAGTTGTACCATTCACGGTAGCTGTCAAATCGTGAATGTGAGGCAACGGGTAACGATCGGGAATGGTTTTAGCATTCAGTCGCCGATAGTCACCAGCTGGACGCCAATCGTTGCTGTCCTTTTTAGGGACCATGTGCAACGGAGATGCCCATGGACTGTTTGACGGTCGCATGATTCCTAAGTCTATCATGTGGTAGAACTCGTTTATCGCCAACCTTAGCTTTTCAGGGGCTAGTCGTCGTGCTTTCGAGAATACAGGTGGTCCTGTAGTCGTGATGTGATGTGTAACGTTGCTGGTTACACACGGTATTTTAGGTTGCGTTTGGCATATTCCAGAATACTTATCGAGTAGTGGTTGTTAGAATAGGTCTATCGTATACTTAATTGTGACTGGGGATAATCTGCGACCGGATAAAAAATTTACGCAAACAGATAAATTAGCGTTTCTGTCTACTATAGTAGACAGAGGCTATAGCCTCCGTTTGCGCGTATCAACGATTACATCATGGTGTTGTAGGAGGTCTATACTAATGGTTGGAGTAGGCTTGCGTAAACCCATTTTAGGGTAAACGTACCTTTTGCCATACGTAGCGATAGGCTTTCCGTTTGCCGCCTGTAAGTTTAAAGCCGATTCGTGAAACCGGTAGTTGGAATTCGTTGGGAGAACGCTAACTTATGCGCCAGTGTCGACAAGGTAGTGAACTTTCGTTGTCACATCTGTGACGTATAACAGACGGCTATGTTCGCCGGCTACGGTTGCCTTTAACGCATACCGGCTTGGAAGTTTTCCGATCTGTTTTTAGTGCCGGTCGATTCTGAGTTGGAAAAATGGCAGGGTTTTCTGCAATTTCTGGAGGATTTCCCATACTGGTTATGATACCAGCGCCATTCGGAGTTATCCGTCTCTCGTAGTCTAGAAACAAATCACCTACGTGAAGTGCTTCTTCGTGGTGTGTGTGAACGTTTACGGTGGTTACGACATTCAAGTTAACGTGTAAGTGTACGACGTAATTCTGTAATATCATTCTGGGCCGTTTGAAGCTTTTCTTTGACTGAAAAAACATCGGCATTAGAAGATTTCGTAATTTATAAGATACGATCGGCTGATGCAGCCAGCTCGTCTAAGGCGTTGTTCTGAAACGAGACCAGAACCGCTTGCACCTGTTGGGAAAGTCTAGACAAGAAAAGTTGTTTGAATAGGCCGTCGTCGAAAGTTCTTGGGCCTATAACCTCTCTCATTCTTTGCAACATGTCCGTCGCAGGACCGTGCTGCAGGTCTATGTTATTAAAGAGTTGATCTAACCTTTGTCGATCAGTTAGGTCCCTGCGTCTAAGGATAGATTGTTTCAGTGTCTCGTAGGGTTCCGAAGCATCACTAGTAAACACGCTAGGTGTTACGTACCTGTTGAGTTCGCGCGGTATTGCCTTGACTACTGCGAGGAATTGTGCACGTGTGTCGCTCACACCATGCTCGTAGAAGTTGATTTCTGTGTAGCAGAACCAGGCTTCGATGTTGTCTGGCCAGAAGGGCATTAGTTAGAACTCAAGTACTTTGGGTGTCTGTTCAGTCATGGTGAAGTATCGGAGTACGAGAATGAACGAGTGAGAAAATATATTTGTCAAAAACACGGAAAAAATGACAGTGTATAAAAAATTAGAATAAGGCAATGATATATAAAATCTCAAAAAGGAACAGACCCACAGTAGGCGGAGCGTTTACAGGCGCGTTCCTTGAAGTGTTTCACGTTATGGATCGTAAGACGGTCATCAAAAGCAAACTACAAGGAATAGAGAGGTATTAACCTGTATGTATTTTAAAAGACATTAGCTATAACCCTGAACACATAACAGCACTTGAAGAACATCTTTCATGGCAGATCATAAATAATGATTATGATTTCGAAGCTAATTTAGCTCTGCTTAGATTGTATTTAACAAGTCTTTGTGATTAGCTCTTCTTACATAGATATCAGTTCTATCCGGAACGTTTCAACGCTGAGTGTGCGAGGTTAGTGCTGCTGAAGGCAATTATAAGCATGAGTCACTCAGATTTTACATTGTGCAAGTACTTGATTCGCCTAGAACATGTAAGTAGTTGATATACATTATTAAAGTTAGCTCAGTGAAGAGCCACTTTCACAGGTTGTGGAGCTTGGGTTTCTCCTGGAAACCTGTCGGTTTTCTGAGTTTTGGGTTTGTTCAGTTTCATTGTTTTACTTAGTGTATAGACGAAAGTTAAAGAAAACCCCAAAGCTTTTTCTGCTATCCCTGGATTCCGTGAATCTGTATGTAGATGTAAGTACTGCCTTCTCCAGAATTTTATATACTTAATTTTTTATGTGTAACCTGGTTTTCATAGGAACAGTTTCGTGCATTTGAATCCATTCATTTACTGTGTCTATAACTTGCTTTATGATCATTGTTTAAGAATATTTTTAAAAAACTAGGTTGTGCCCATAAGTCTTAGTGGTTTAACGAAATTTTCCGAAATATGTTGCTGTGATCTAAAGTAAACTACAGCGGTGTACTCAATAATTACAACTTGTAGATATCTGTCACCAGTCAGTCAGTCAACTACAACGTACGACCAGGCACATATGCATCGATCCAATTTGCCACACTTCATTAGCCCTAAATTCATAGGAGTAGCCACTTCAATAGTAATATATAGACGGAAGATTTCATATAAGAATATACTGCAGAGAGAAAGAATTCGTTGGTAGAAAGAAAGGTATAAAACAATTTTAATCTCATAGTTTAAAGGGAAGACAAGAGTGTATACACCAATGCCATTGTGATCGATTCTCAGTTATGTCACTCAGAGTCTCCAACCATTGGTCAAGACAGTCGTGTGGACCTCAATCAAGTAATCTTCATTTACCAACATGACTCATACCAGAGGTTAGTGACTTCAAGGACTGATGCCACGTTTTGGTTTGGTAGCCCCCAACTTTCTTCCAAACGGCTCCAACACTAGTCAGCATTGCACGCCGTGGTAACCAGTGTTCAGGTATATGTAACACGTTGCCCAACCCTCTCAGTCGATGAAGATTCACAACCTCATCAGCTGATTTATCATCGTGGCCTGCGTCTAGTTTCACCATTACTTACTCAGTGATCCTAACAGATACGAGCAATATTTCTAAGACATCTGTGATCAAATACTAGTAACTTACGAGTATCGTCTACCGTTATTAGCCACGTTTCACAGTCGTAAATTAGAACAGAACGAACTGCTGTACAGTATACTCATCCCTTAATCTATAGACGGTTATCTCACCCTTGCTATAGTTGAAACAAAAGCCAAACAAGCTTTTCGAATCCTTGTATAGATTTCGTCAGACACCAACCCGTTAGGGCTGATCAAACTTCCAAATAAATGAAGTTGTCAACGCGTTCAACTATTTCACTCTCTATCCTTAGTTCAGGTGTTGATGCCGACCAGTCCTGAAGCACTGCTGATTGAGTATTTTAGTTGTTCTCTGACAAATAATATGTTCATCAAATTGATATTGTGCTGTGTTCTTGTTTGGGTAATCATAATTCACTCATCCACTGTAGAAGAGTGGTAAGCTAGTGATTTAAGCATTTGTGTTCAGACTAAGTTTGGCAACCATAGCTGCTACTTTGGTGTAGTTTTCTTTTGATTGCCTTTGTGAATATTGGCTGGAACACGTCTCTTTAGGTTCTTCTATGCCCATGTTAAACAGTGTATTTCTCCAAAGATTACTAAAAAGATGAATTACCAGATACATAGTCAAGTGCTGTACAGGCAGGCTAGTCAAAATCGTCATGTTGAAGGGGTGAGATTTTACTGTGGCTAAATAAAAGCCGTTGTAAGTTAGGTAGTTGGTCAGAGGAAAACTCCTTCACTACAGGTATACGATATATTAAAAAATGCGTCAGGAACTCATTAATACACTTTTGAGATTCTTTCCACAATTCATACTTAATTTGAACCCTATTTTCTGATCTGAATCAAACTTTGAAACTTAAAAGGTTCACCATGTAGTTTTAAGTGTAGTTTCCGAAGACCAAAAATGACACTTCCTGAAGTTCAGTCGTCGGCTTTGATGAGGCATGGTGATAAAACTGTAGAGGGGTAGATAATTATAAGGAAGTGGACGTGCGATTCGATCTTGAACAAGGTAATCTTGTGTTCTGGTTAAGATGTGTGGTTGGTCATCACTTCTCGGTCGCACGCACTGTTGAGGCATACTTCATGGGAAGGAAAGTGATTTATTAGTGATTTTGTTAATTTGAGAGTGCAAATGCGCAGCCCACGGGACACATGTTCGCTGTTGTTTACGCATGGTCTTTTTGAGAGTACTTTTTAATGTTACCTCTATACTTTTAGGACCTTACTACTGACGACGTGAACTTGTGGGGTAGTGTAGTGTTATGTTACATTGCGGGGAGACTGCATGACTGTCGGAAGGGGATATCTCACTGTTTTCCAACTAATCTATCTAGCATAGTAAAACCCAAAAGAACAAGTTTCGCTGTCATTGTAGTTCGAGTGTGTCATCACGACAGACAGGTCTGACTACCAACATATGATAGCAACAGTTAGGAAATAAACAAATTTGAAATGCACAGACTCTCTTTACACAATTGTTCAGGAAGTGACTGGATATTATCAGTTCAAATTCCACTCAAATCGTTCACTTGTTCGGTGATGTAGTTTTCGGTAAAAATTAAGGATTGACTTATCACTATGCATTCAGTGTGGCCATAATAATAATCTTCGTTAGAAACGTGATGTTAGCTACCAAATAACTGTGGTCGCCTATCGATGGGAAACTATCTAAAAACTCCTGAACTGTAACGCATTCTAAAACTCATTTGAGTTTGAAGAAACCAGTAGTTGGATTTGACGCACTTTTTTCGATTAGAGTAATGGCTGCATGATTAACAAATAACGTATAGTATTTCAGAGCGCATAACCTTCATCTACTCCTTATCAGTCTATGTGAGATAAGATCAGTGACTATCTATTATACATTTCAGTAAGGTAAATTTTAAAACCAAAACCCCTCTAATTATTTTTCAATGGATTAATAAGGTTCCATCTGGAACACATACCACATTTTATACAATCCGGTGATATAATTCACTTGTCAAGCACAGATTCGTATACTCAACTGTAAGCCACATTTTGCATTTAAAGACTAATGGTTCCATCCAAACCAAAGTAGGTGAAGCAAGGTTGAACCTGCAACGTAGTCGCATTATAAATTTTTGCAAACCAATCATGGTTGAGGGCCTATTATTACGCAACATGTCCATTAGTCTAGTTCATAATTTCAATAGCTTAGCTCCTTAGTCATTTATTTATTTGAACACAAATATTAGTACAGAGGACACCGAATACATATGCGCCACACAGGTCACTTTATTTGTGATACTGCCTGGGCGCCCAGATCGAAGCAGGTGGTTTTCCTAGAAGGACACTCGGAGCCTTCAACCTAAAGGTCCGATTCCCAAGGCAGTGGAGAAACGTCAGGAGATGCAGTTCCATGGTAGCCTCTGTCAGAGAAGTCCTACTCACTGCCTTCTCGTGGCGGGGGTGTTGTTTACGAAAATGGGAGGACGAAAAGCGATTGTCCGGCGCTTTGACCGGATTCGAAACCAACGGTGCACATGGGCTCCAGTATCCTGAAGGAACAAATGGCGCATGGACCAATTGTTGGTCACCGGCTACCATGGGACTGCATCTCCTCACGATGCTCCACTGCCTTGTGGGTCAGACCTTAAGGTCAAAGACTCGGGGTGTGGCCCCCTAAGAGACCATCTGCATCGGTCTGGTCACCCGGGCAGTATCCGAGCCCTCACACAAATCGAATGATTTATGTAGCGCATATCTATTTGGCGCCTCCTTGTACTAATGTTTATGTGTTTAAATAAAATGAAAACCCGTGGTGCGAAAAGGAAGTGAGTAGGACATCTGGGGTAGTGGTTGTATGCATGTGAGAGCATTTCTCAAGAGAGAGAGAGCTAACTTTCCCCGTTCTCGGATGTATCGGGACATTTGGAAGGCTCGTCTGAGATGCAGTCCTATGGTAGCCAGTAACCAACAGTTGGTTCATACACCATTCATTCGTTGGATATTTAGAGTTGCATATATGTATATATATATATATTTCTCTCCTTTAAATAATTTCCATGGTCTTTTCATCTCTATGTCTCTCTGTCTCTACATACATATATAGTTATTGTCCAAATTATATCTCAAACATATCAACGTATATCAAAACCCTTATTAATGAGCTTTTTGGATATGTCAGAGAATGATTTAAAACAATTTATTAAACAATTTGAATGGTCCGAAATCACTGATCATCATCATCATCATCAACTTATCTTAATTAATAATCATGAAGAGAATATTAAATCAATACAAATACGTGAACGTGTCAATTTCGATTCGATCACATCAATGTCCGGTGCATTTAGACCATCAAAAAGTGATTTTTTCATTAAAACCAACATACAATCATAATCATCATATCAATAAATAAATAATTCAATGATTTATTTCATAAAAATAAAAAAAAAAGAATATTCCATTTTTAAATCATTGAAATAGAAAAAAACATTTCTTTGTGTAATCATTTTTCTTCTTCTTCTTATTATTATTATTATACATTTTGCCCAACAATTGATTTGTGTGTGTGTGTGTGACAACAAAATAATCATGATATTGATGAATAATCAGTAAGTCAGTTAGCAACAACATAGAACTTTGTATCTACGTACGTATGTACATCCAGTTGAAGTTGCCATAGCATAAGTCAAATAATCTATAATAAGAGATTATAAAGTAAATTAACAGAAATGATAACTATCCAATTGTTACACATATGTGCTTATATATTAAAAAAAATCTTATTTGTACAAGCAAAAACTGAAAATGAATAAAGACAGAGAGAGAGAGAGAGAGAAAATGTTTTAAAACCTGAGATCATTCCATTGTGGATAAATTGAGAAATGGTGTTTGAAACATATGCTTAGATACTTGTTGTGAGGTAGATGGAAATAGAGTAAGTAATGGAAGAAGCCATTGGAATGATTTATGTAATAAATAATCATTCGATGGAGTGGTAGGAGTAGTTGTAGTAGTATTAGTAGTAGTAGTAGGAGGAATGTTAGTTGTTCTTGTTGCTGTTATGTTGGATGACAAGTCATATTTATTTCGATTTATTTTTGAAATAGTGCCAAATTTTTGTTTAATTACTTGACTGAATCGATGCACCGTTTTAGTAGTCCATGACCAAGAAGGCAGTAGATCACGATGTGTATTATTTGTAATCTATTATAATATGAAATAGACAATATAGAATAGAGAAGAGCATTAAATGGACATTGTTATATTGTTATGTTAAAAGATTTCACAGCTAAATCTAGTCTGTTCATTTAACTTAGCGTGAAAGTTTTTAAAAAAAATAAGTGAATGAACATTGCATATACATGGAAAAATAGGGGGGGGGGCAACAGTGATGACATTCAAACCGTGACCAATGTAGCTGATACCTTCAACCTACAATGTAGATGAATCCAAACAGAATCTTATATAAGCTAAGATGGATAGTGGGTAGCAGTGGAATCCAGAACGCGCGTTTTGCCCCATTTGGGACTCGTCGGCTGGATGTACCTGCATCTCAGAGTTGATGTTCACGCTGGGACTTGAACCCAGTACCGCGATTTATTTGAATCTTCTCACTCCATTGCACAAGCAAGTGGCTATCAGGACTCAGTAGCTAAGTGGATAACGCAACGGTGTTTGGAGCGAACGGCACTGGATTCGAGTCCCAGAGTGAACATCAACCCCGACATGCAGATACACCTAGCTGACGAGTCCCAAAATAGGACGAAACGCGCGTCCTGGATTCAACTGCCAGCCACTATCCATCTTTGCTTCCAATGCTTGTGAATTAAGGCAATATCGAGGTAATACACATATGCCCATAAGAAATTGACCAGTTGCGGTGTTAAACATCAATGGTAGGATTCAAGTAAACAATACCAAGCAAATTTAGAACCTTATATACAAATTGAATAGTCACTCTTTATATAGCATCAGTAGTGCATTTGTATAATTTAACACATTAGTGTGTGTTCTCGACCAGTTTGACGAGGCAATTTAAATAATCACGCAAAGCTTTTAAATTATGCCCAATGTTTCGCCACAGATATTTGATATGGTTTGAAGATCATTTTCATCAAGAACTGTAAATTACAAGATAAAAACTAAAAGCCAGGAAACAATTAATAACCGTTTCACCTCAGTTTGAAACAGGGATCTTTAAATCTGTTGGCGAATGCAATGTATCTTTGAAGAAGCTGAGTCGATATTCTATGGTACACATTCCTGACTTCAGCTAACTCTTGAAAATATCATGGCCATCATTGATAAATAAAACGTATCACCACTCACTGATAGCTTGATAAACGCTACATACGTCACAGATTTCCGCTAGAACTTAAGAAACTCTCCAAGATAGTCAATAACTAGTCAGAATATTTTAGATGCTTCTTCTTAAGTAGTTAGTAATTGTAAAAGATTATCTGACTGGTCATATATTGAATTCTGTTCAAATTTATTTGTTGTGTTTTATTACTTTGATAAATAAGAGTGTGCAACATGATACAATAACAGGAAGTTTGAAACACCACTCTAACTTTATATTCAATGTCTGGTAAGTTAATGTTCATAAAACTGTTATAACATTGTTTTAGAGCATTAGGTGAGTAACATTGATTGCCAGGATGACTTGGCCCTAGGTTTCGGGCTATTTGGCACTCGTCAGTAATCTTGAGGGAGTTTATGATTCTTTTAGAGTACAGATCCGCATTATCCAGTGTTCACAGTTGGAGACTGCACTACTGAGTTATTTGGGTTTCGACTGGTCTATAGAAATCGATCAGCCCAAAGACGGTGCTGGTCACTGCTCAATTGCAAACTGCCGTAGTGTTGTGGATGCGGAAGAATAGACCAATAATTATCATGTTAAGTCCAGTGGTGTCCTTGGACTTTAAATGTACATTCCCTATTGGCTATTATTTAATTCATTCGTTACATATTGCGTAAATGTTGTTTACTATTTTTATGGTACGATGTGGTATGCTTGATTGGTATATAAACAAAGTATGTTTGAAATATAATGATTCATATCTCCGAGGCTGTGACTTTTGTTCTCCACTCAACTGGGCTAGGACGGACAGCGGGGCAGGGCCAATCAGGGCACTAGGTCGTCCCTTACGTGTTTTCCGTGTCACTCTCACCGAATCGATCAATAAACGCTGCTTATCAAGACCTGCAGTCACATCAGTCATAACACGTAGTAATAATAGTTATCTGACTACCGTTTACCTCGACACAATACTAGCTTGGATAGGAATAGACTTCACAAAAGCCATGAGCGGTCAAACTAAGACACGGGATCATTGACTGTTGAAATGAAGTGTTCAGAAATTTCATACGATTGATTGCCTTTGTGACATAACTTAGTGACAGATCCACTTTTGATTTCTAGTACTTCGTCATGGATACGTTTTCACCTTTCCTCTCCAACTATATTCATGATATCTTTCTTATAGTCACTGGTGCTACTATTATTTCAATTACTGCCATTTATCTTAATAATTCTGTCTTGTGCTAACGTAACACGGCAAGTGCTAATAAGGGATCAGGTTATTTAGTCTCATATTACATATTTTTCGAAATGCTAGTCTCCATGATAGTAATATTTGCTGTTACTTGATTGATAGTTGTCATATTTTGTTTGCTATTTTATGTGTTCTAACATTATTGGATGTTTCAACGTAAGCAGACTTATTCCTTCCCAGTTTTTGACTTCTGTACGATATATAAAGTTATCCTAGAAGCCCCATTCTCACTATCTCATTATTAATGCGTGGATTATTAACGTTAAAGCGTTTTTGTGCATCAGATGTACGGTCTATTCTATTCGTTGAGTCGTATTAGAAAAAGCTTCAATCATTCGTAAAGGGACCTTACCCACAGGAAACTCCAATACATTAATTGTTTTTACTAAGGTTTAACAATCACAAATGAAAATTTCTAATATCCAATTCAGTGGTCATGATTCCCAGTGCTGCCAATTTTTATCTCCTCATTTCCGTTGCTATTTGACTGGTTTTCCCGGTCTCCCACATTGTCCGGATGTTGCATGTACCTGTAAAAGTTGTTGTTCTGGTTGTTAGAAGAGGCATCGGCCTCGTGACTTTGGAAGAATCTCGGCTTTCATCCTGATGAGTCATAATTCTTCCTTCAACTTTGAGGGCAGAGTTTAGATGGTTTAATTTGTTTAATCTGGTTGGCGTTTTTTCTTAGCAAGACGGGGTTGCCGACTCTATGACCAAACCTCCTTTACCCGGGCTTGTGACCGGCAGTAACTTTAGAAGAGCTACAGGCGGCCATATCAAAGTTTGTAGATATAAATGAACTGGTGAAGAACAGAAAAAAGACAACAGTTACCTGAATATCGGAATTCAATGCAACACCAAATTGATCAGCATGTTCAATAACTTTGGAAGAATTTCTATTTGAATTTTTACATGTCATTGATTGTATACATGAATATTGTGCAATTGGAGACATTAATCGATACACTTTTTCTTTATTTGAATAATTTTCTAAAACTAATACAGTTTGATGAATACAATGACCCTTCAATAGAGGTTGATTATTGTGATTATTATTATCAAAGCATGCATCTTGTATACGTAAGACTTGACATCGACTAGCTGAATACTAAGATAAATGAAATCAAATGTTATATAGAATAAATTATTGATTGAAAACAAATGATAATCATGAAATAATAAAACGTAAAAAAAAAACAGTCCTCTTCTATTATAATTTATGTTGGAGTGATCCAGGAAATTTCTTGCAAAAGACAAACAAGCATCAGAAAACACTAAGATGCGTTTCATCCAATCAGCGTTCACTTGAAGTTTTAGCCAAAAATATCAAGGAAGTGAAACGTCACATGCAGAAGTCCTGATTGATTGATACACTGCTACTGTGTTTAGTAGCATCCCAGAATCTTCTAGCAACCCAATGACATTTAAAATATAAAAGCCTCGTATTTTCTGTATTGAAATGAACCTTGGAGTAAATTACTTCTCGCATACTTTGCGTCTTCTCTCTCCTGTTCGGGTCGCTGTATAGTTCTAGCTTGGGGGTTACTAGAAGAGCTTAGGAACCGAATATAGCGTTCAATCTGCAAGACTTATCAATTTAAGAGCCGTTCTGATGTACATTAAAGGTATTACAGTCTATTGTGTTACGTAAATAAGTGTTATGGACAATTTGATGCTTCAGATAAATACTGATTAATATCTTATAAATGAATTCATAACAATATAACGCAGCTTGTTGAAAAAATATACAGATTCACGTAATTATATTTTTGAGCTAGTGAGTCCCAAATATACAATCTAATGGTAGCTAATCGATATAAGGCATTTGAAGAAGTGATATACAAAGCCAAATGTATGGTTAAGTATGTTGTGCAATGAATGACAATAGATTGTCTCGAAGGAGTCAACTTCTTCATTGTCAAAAGAAGCACTATATGTCATTTGTAGAGGAAGAGTACCCTAACCCATTCCATTGAAAAAGTCCTAGAACTCGCGTATTTTAGACCATTGCTAAATTACTACACAATATTCTTTAACCATAAAGTCAAGAACAAAAGTATATCGTACACTTTCGTGATACTTCTCATTTTGCTCGAATAACAGGTTGTTAACAGATCTTGTTGGTTGGTGCTGACAAGCAAGGATATCATAATATACACCTATTATCTCCAAGCTCCATAATTGAGAACAGGAATGAAATTTCGGTTACTAACTATTCTAGTGTTGAAGGATAATACTAGGATAGATTCATCGCCGAAAATTTGACTAAAGTTGTGAGCTAACAATAGTCTTACAGTAACGCACTGGTCATGAGACTTAGAAGCTCTGGTTATGTTTCCTAGAGCGATTGTAAATAGAGGTTATCAAGCTAATTTGTACTGGAAACGAAGCATTTGTCCAGTAATCCTTTGTTTTCAATGATTATCTAGCTGTAAGATAGTTCATGATGTAAACGAATAACAGGCATTCTGAACTTGAACTACAGCAGTGATATGGCAAGTGGAATAAACTGTGCACATATAAATCTTTACGAACCTAGCTAACTGAATCGAAATCCTGTACTTTATAGAAAATAACTTTGAAATGCATTTCCTGAAGTTCTATTTCTTCAATTGTCATGACCTAGAGAGATAATTACATTTAAAATCAGGCAGTTATCACTGATAGTATTGAACGGTGAATACCCACTAAATCGACATCTAACCAAAGTTGCAAATAGGGATATTGTACATCGTACCATCAATCGCAGACTTATTTTCGTTTTTTTTCCCGTCAAATTGTTCGAGCGCTCAGAAAGAAGCACGTGGTTTTATTTAGGGGGCCATTTTCCGAGGTCTAATCCATAAAGCAATAGAGCAATACCAGGAAATGCAGTCCCATGGTAGTCGGTGACCAACAACTGGTTCATACACCATTTGTTCCTTCGGGGTAATGGAGCTAGCCTATGTGAACCATTGGTTTTGAATCAGGTTTTCTCAACTCGCTTAAGTAGATCCTCCCTGTCTATCAACCCGACTAAAGCACCAGACATTCGTTTTTCATCTCAATTTCGTAAACAACATCTTTGCCACGAGAAGTCAGTGAGTAGAATTTTTCTGACAGTAGCCATGTGAGAGATTTCAGAGAGAGAGAGAGAGCTGATTCTCTCCACTCTTAGCTGATGTGAATTTGTTGTGTCAGTATCAATTCATCAAGTGATATAACGATTAAAAGTAATAAATCAGAACACACACAAAAAAAAAACTTACATAATTCGGTGAGTTGAAAAGAAGTTGAGTTTGATACATTTTTGTTTTATTCAATTGTGAAGATAAAATAGACGACCATGGAATTAATTGTTTTGTATGAGTTTTAAATAAAACTAAAAAGCATATTCATTATTATTATTATTATTTAATGAAATAAGTAGTACAGCCCAATAATTTTTAAATTTTTTATAAAATGTACGTGAAAATAAAGATTTTCTTAGATATTTACAATGACAATTAGTAGAAATTAATTGAGGGGATAAATGTTCATTTCTATAGTTTGTAGATTGTTCACCATCATGGATATTATTATTATTATTATTATTATTATTATTATTATTATTAGACGAAGAAGAGGAAGACGATAACGAAGTAGACATCATGGAAGATAAAGAAGTTTGTGAATAAGAATATGAAAGATTAGCAGTAATAGTAGATGGTGAATGTATTTCATGTAGATTATAATTCATTTCTGTTTGTATATTTAACTTATTTTGTTGTTTTATTGGTGATTGATTATTATTTACTTGTAATTTCAGAGTTGATGGATTCATATTATGAAGAGTTTGACAAAATGGAATCGTGGAAATATTGAAATGATCTGTAAATGAAGTTGACAATTGTGGTGGTGATGATGATGATGTATTACTACTACTGATTGATGATGAATTATGAAACTTGGCAATTTTAAATGATGTTAAAGAGGTAGTACAACATAGTAAAGGACCCTAGAGATAAAATACGAAACAATAATCATAGCGTAATATTAGCATTATTTAATTATATCTAATCTGAATCTATGAATTAACGTCAATAATAAATATATCCCGATGAGTAGAAATATGTGTTTCTGATGTTTCGTGACTTAGTATAACTCACTTCTTCAGACGACACAGATAAATATGAATTAAGGTTAGTTTTGAATTATGAAAACATATTAATTATAAAATAGATGAGTATGTTAAGGCGATCCACAGGATATACATATATACTAACCAAAATTGATCAAATTTTAGTCGAAAATGTAAACGACGGGATAATCCATTCTGGAGTTATGCCCAGTCTATCAATTACTGTCCCCCACATTCACAGTCACTTTTCACTGGATCTTGTACAAATGTTATTTTCTATTTTACGGTACGATATGGTCTGTTTGGTTTGTATGTAAACGGAGTATGTTTGAAATATATGATTCATATCGCAGAGGCTGGGATTGATGTTCTGGACTTAATAAGCAGAGCTAGGCGGGAAGCAGGACCGATAAGGACTGTAGACTGTTCGTACGGGTTTTATGCGTCATTGGTCCGGTCGATAAATCACTGTTCTCTAATCGACGTTATCATTATGTCATAAATTAATAGGACACAAGGCCACGAGATATAACAGTTGGTCCTATTTATTAACTTGAATGAAGCCCAAATAACAATTGAGGCAGAATAATATGATCTCATTATATTTCATGATTTTTCATCAGCTACTTACAAATATATACGATAGTCACGCGGACCCCAACCAAGTAGTCTGCATCTACCAACATGGCTCAGTCAGTCAGCTACAACGTAGGACCAGGCACATATGTGCATCGGTCCAGGTTGCCATACCGCATCAGCACAACAAGATGAACACCGGATTCATAGCAGTGGTTATGTCAAAGGTGGTAATAAATAAGCGGAAGATTGCATATAGAGATATAGTACAAGAAGAAAGAATTGGTTCGTAGAAAGAAGGATATGATTTTAATCTCTTAGTTTAAGGGAAGACAGGGAGTGTATACACCGACGCCTGAGCCGATGCATACATGTGCCTGGTCCTACGTTGTAGCTGACTGACTGACTGACTGACACCGACGCCATTGTGATCGACTCTGAGCCATATCACCAAGAGTCTCCAACCATTGGTTACGATAGTCACGCGGACCCCAACCAAGTAGTCTGCATCTACCAACATGGCTCAGACTACAAGTTAGTGACTTCAAGCACTGATGTCACGTTTTGGTTTGGTAGCCCCCAACTTTCTTCCAATCGTCCCTAACACTAGTCAGCATTGCGCGTCGTCGTAATCGGTATTCAGGTATACGTAACACGTGGCCCAACAATCTCAGTCGATGAAGATTAACAACCTCATCAACTGATTTGCCATCATTCCTGCGTCTAACCTCACTACTACTTACCCAGTGATCCCAAGAGATGCGAGCAATATTTCTAAAGCATCTGTGGTCAAATACTAGTAGCTTACGAGTATCAAACAGCAGAACACTAACCTCAACTTTCTCGAAAGAGATACACAAAAAGATTAAGCAAAATATTAAATATTCAAAAAAGAAGCTTACTTCTCGAATTACTTCTAAATTATTTGCCAATTTTATATTCAAATAAGTAGAGTTCACTGGAGAGGATTGTGAATGAGAAAAATTCGATGTTGACATTAAAACCGGGGAATGATGATGACGATGAACAAAAGTAACATTCTCATCATGTGTAATATGTTTATATGCATTATTATTATTAGAAATTGTTACTTGGACAGCTGCAAGAGCAGCTAAGGCTAAATGAGATAGATTTGTAGAAGAATAATGTTGAGATTGTTGTTGATGTGATGATAACCTAGGTAAATGTAACGATGATGATCTTATTTTTGATGTAGGCAATACAAATGGAAATGTTTGTGAAAGACGATAATGAATTGGATCAATATTATCTGTTAATGATGTAGTACAAATATTAAATGAATGATCTTTTTGAGGTGATATAAACAATGATTGATGGAGTATTGAAGGTGAACTACTAAGTGGAAAATTATGAAGTAATCGTTTAGCAACAGAGATTTTCTTCCCATCTAAAAAGTGAAAAAAATGAAGAAGAATTTCAGTATAAATCGAAATGAAAGTGTTATGTGTTTTTGGTGATATATATATGTATATTAAACATAATTCATATAGGTGCAAGTGAGATAATGGATGGATATGAATATGACAATTTAAGCTCAACATTAATAAACACACAAAATTCATAGTGCAATGAAACGTAGATTAAGCAATCATTACATGAATACGGTGATAGTTTGTTGAACATAAGTAGACAAACAAGTTTGTTATTTTACTTAATAAAGAATCATTATAGTGCATGGTTTGGTGCGACTCACACACACACACAGTACACGTGTATCAATATAAAAGATTAAAAGTAACTCTTGGATTCAGTGATAATGACTGTGAATAATGATAATATGAGTAGCAATAAAATGTATTCAACAATGTGAAAAGCAGGAATGTGACACAATAGAATTATGAATATATCTTCTATGTAGTCTTCTTCGACTTCGATGCCTGTTACTCCCAATGGAGCATAGGTCGTCGACTAGCATTCTCCAATCCACTCTGTCCTCGCACTTCCTTTCTAGTTCTATCCAGTTTTTGTTCATTCTTCTCATGTTTGTCTATCTCCATTTCTCGGCGTAATGTGTTCTTTGATCTTGAAAATCTCAAGGTGAGGGCTTGCCTTGTGACGCAGTTGGGTGCTACCCTCAATGTGTATCCTATCCACTTCCAGTGCCTCTTCCTGATTTCTTCCTCCAATGGGATCTGGTTTGTAACCTCCCATAGTAGGTTGTTGCTGATAGTGTCTGACAAACAGATCCGAAGTATTTTGCATAGACAAACTGTTAATAAACACCTGTATCTTCTAGATGACGGCTTTCGTAGTTCTCCAGGTTTCCGCCCCATACAGTAGAACTATCTTGACATTTTTATTGAAAATTCTGACCTTCGTGTTGATGGACAATTGTTTTGAGTTCCAGATGTTTTTCAGTTGTAAATATACTGCTCTTGCTTTGTCGATCCGCGCCTTCAAATCTGCATCAGATCCACCGTGTTCATCAATGATGCTGCCCAGATATGTAAAGGCTTTTACATCTTCCAAATTTTCTCCGTCAACTATGATTCGATTGGTGAATGTTGTGTTGTATTGAAGAATGTTGCTTTTCCCTTTATGATCTTCTATGTAGTAGTATGTGTTACTCATTTCTTAGCGATTTTAGTTAACTTCCTGAACAGCTGTTCCGTTCGTGAATACAAATTGTTATTAATAAGCAACTACATAAAATGGAACTGAAGACAATATCTTGTGATAAACATAATACTATTGAACCACTGAGTTGAAATCATACAGTAGGAATAAGGGATGTAAACAACTCAAGAGTATTCAACCATAATGAAACGCCTGTTCAATATTGTAAATAAGTTTTTAAGTTGATAAATGGTATCTCACTATAGAAAACCATCTAGACCTCATATGAAAATCTTGACAAGACCTGTTGAAATCTTATACTAATCGAGAAATTTTCAATGGGATATATATATATTCCTTTTATAACACATAGGTGAAAAATCAATAAGACATGTGAATACAGGTGCATAAACATCTATACAAACATAAATGTGGAAACAAAACTAACAAATCATATGTAGCTGTGATGAACAAATGAAATGAGTCTTGCATAACAACAATAGTGGTAGCTAATATCCCCCCATCCACCCACCCACACACACACTCACACTCACACGGTGTAAATGTATCATTGAATTCTTTTACTTACTATGTACATGTAATAATATTAGGCCATATAAATGCTTCGGTATGTACAAAGTCTAAAAAAAAACACCTTAAATACATAGACAAAAAGAAAACTGAAGGGGGGGGGCATAAACATAGGATTTAATCTAATTCTTTCACACTCTCTCTACCTATCTCTTTCCTAATTAAGTTGTATATGTCAACATAGTTGAAAAATGAATAGAAAGTAAAACAACAACTCAATTTAATCTAAAGTCTTGTAGTTAATTTACGTTCAGTAGATGCATTACAATAGGATAGATTTTTCTTTCTTTGATAATGTCCGCTATTTAAATCTTTAAATGATGTATTAGTAACAAGCATTGTAGAAGATTTATGCTTACTACTAGTACTATTATTATTATTATCATTGTCAGTAGTAGTAGTAGTAGTAGTGATATTTGTACACTTTTTCTGTTCATAATTTGATATTCCTGTATCGGATATTTTAGTAGTATAGTTGTGTTGATGTTGTTTTATTCTACGACATGGTGTAACAGGAGCAGTTTTTGCATTGAATATATCATGAAGGAATATAGATGATTGATTTTGTGAATTATTTGATTTTGATTCCATAATACATTGTAATTCAATGACAGAATTATGCGATGATGAAGGTGATGATAATGATGATGATGAATAAATAGGTGCTGAATTGCCAGAAATCATTTTTCTTTTTTTATTGATTGTTTATTATTATTATTATCTGGATTGTTTAAACAATCAGTGAATACAAGAAGGTGAGGTGAAGATGTCGACGAATTAGACGATGAATGATCAAACATTAAATTGATATCACCATTGCGTTGTTTAGAAGTTTTGATATTGGTATTAATATTATTATCATTATTATTAGTATTCATATATTTTTTGAGTATTGTAGGTGAAGATTTGTTGATGAATCCATGGTTCTGATTGGATAAGGAATTTTTCGGAGATTCACTACAGGATAGGGTTGTGACAAGTAATAAATATAGACAAGCGAAAAAAACACAATAAGTACAAAGGTAACTGTACAATAAATAAATAAGTTAGACAAATAAACGTATAAATCCTCCCGGAGCCCCTCTGAGGCTACTGTCGTTCCCAAGCCCGGGATAAAGGAGGAGGGTTGGGCATGGGGTTAGCGACCACATCCCGTAGAAAACTAACTCGCTAAAAAAATGCTGACCACTAACTAAGCTCTTCAAATGGATTATATATATGGTTAAGAGATAGACTCGTAAATGTAGTGTAGGGGTGGGGTTATGGAGGTTTTAAGTGGTTGAAGATAGTTCAGAATAAGACGTGGATCTAGGTTTTGTGATAGTTGGAACTGGTCTGGAAGGCATATCTACTGTCTTAAAAGAACTGACGCTCCTATGAAATTCAAACATGCATTACCCAGCTTCACAGTCTGAGATGTTAACACTGAGTTATTCGTGGTGACATGTGATATTAAAATATTGCAGTAAAATTATATATATATATATATATATATATCAGTAAGAGACTATTGAAGAAATGAAAAATTACGGCTCATAGAAAGAATAGCAGGGTTGAAAGGAAGATACGTGAAATCCTGATTATCAAGCGTGACGAAAAAAAGATTTCTATCTTCCAACGAAAGGGAAAGTATAATGACCAGCACTCCACTTTTTATTACCCTACAGGTATTGAAACGTGACCTCATAAAAATAGTAGACATGCGTAAACTGCTGGTTCTTGATCATATTTGTTTTCGAGGCATCGCTGGGACATATGTTGGGACAACTAAGTGAGCAATATTGAAGTTAGACGAAGCGTAATAGTCAACACTGATTGTGAATTTTCATCAAATGAAGTGGTGCAGGCATACGATAAGTGTGCTTGTAGCAAGCCCATTCAACTATTGTATCATTTGTCTACTCACTGTAATTCAGACACTTCACTATGTTAATTTCTGTGTGTGCATGATTGAGCGCGTGTTTGCACACAACCTTAATTGGCGGCCTGCTTGAGCATCTGGGCTACCTGTTCCTGTCATCTAAATATTTCAACAAGTTATCTATTTTTGTTTGTTTTAATATATCATTATGTATATTAATCGCATAACCCATCCTAGTGCATTTCTGAAAAGTATACAACCTTTCGTTATCAAAGTTACAAAAAGTTCAATAAGAGACAATGTGGTTGCTGCCAATATACAACGAAAAGAATGCACATTATTCAGATGTTCATTTACTGGACTGCTAACATCTAACTGGCGATCACTCAATATCTATCGCCAGGACCGACCAAGAAGAATGAAACGGAAACTTGTTGAAATACTTTGCGCTGAGAATTCTATATTGTACCAAAAATATGATATTGAATAAAGCTGACGATAATAATAATAATTCTCCTATTCGTTGTAACATACAGATAATCAATAATTTATCCACACTTGATTGACATTCAAAAATATATATGGATTTTTAACACACACACACACTCGTGGTTTCACAGTGTGCTTGCTCGCTGTACGGTTGTGGATTTTATTTATCTTGAACAATAAAAATATCTCTACAACTGGTGTTCAAGCTTCTGAATAACCTCGAGTAAATCCACAATTCTACTAGGAGATTTAGCCTACCTAAAATACTCAGTTAACGAGATATCATTTATTGGAGTCAGTTATAAAGGAAATTAGCCTCAACATGCTCAACTGTCATATATCACGACAGGCAATTTTGGTTGGAATAGTAGCAGATTGGAAGGTGATTAAGAGGTGCCAGAATAAAAAGTGGCACTAGACCATGAGAACACTGAGTGTTGGACCGAGCTATGATAGTAGATATGGTGTACCTAGTTAAGATCCATGCAACCAGTAGTTGGGGATACTGAGGGACATGACTGAAAATTGGTTACAATGTTTCAGACGTATGGGCTCTTTATCTTCCGCTAGGAGTTAATTTATTTCCGTTCAATATATATATATATAATTTATTTGAACACAGATATGGGTACAAAGGGGCACCAGATACATATTTGCCATACAAATCTCATTTGATATGTATGAGAGCTGTGGTATTGCTCGGGTGTCCAAACCGAAGTAGCTGGTTTTCTTAGGGGGCCACACCCGGAGCCTTCCACCTAAAGGTCTAATCCACAAGGCAGTGGAACAACGTCAGGAGATGCAGTCCCATGGTAGCCGGTGACCAACGATTGGTTCATACGCCATTTGTTCCCTTAGGATCCTGCAGCCAACCCATGTGCACCAATGGTTTGGAATCAGGGTTTCTCAACTCCCTTGAATGGATCCTGCGTATCCCTCAGCACGGTTAAATCACCGGACATTCGCTTTTCGTCCTCTCAATTTCGTAAACAACACCCCCGCCACGCGAAGGCAGTGAATAGGACTTCCCTGGCAGGCGAATTATATATATATATATATATATATATATATATATATATATATTAGCGACTTACACATTATTAACAGATACTTTCATATTCCTATTAAAACGTGGTGACCGAGATAAAAGATGACTACTGCTACCAGTATTAGTAGTAGTAGTTGAAGTAGATAAATTTTGTTTATTTTCATTCTATAAAGAAGATTAAATAAAAAAGAAATCATCACATAATTCCATAGTGGAAAATAATTGACTTTAACTAAGGAAACATATAAAAATTAAATAGAAGTTAGCAATGGATCTATGAGATCAACACAAAACCGAAAATCACGTAATGATAATGTGAAATAACTATTTTGGCGCCTATCTGTTATATGTATTATTTTCTTCGATTAAAAAGATTACAGAAACCTTCTATAAGGTGATTGGGACAAGTTTTATAATATAACTAACTACCTTCTACTTCGATGCATCGGCCTGCTTGAATATCTGGGCTACCTGTTCCTGTCATCTACATATTTTAACAATTTATCTAATTTTGTTTGTTTTATTACATCATTATGGTTATTAATTGCATAACCTATTCAAGCGCGTTTCTGAAAACTGTACAACCTTTCTTTGTACAAGTTACAAAAGGCCCAATCAGAGATATCGTGGTTGCTGGCAATATGCAACAAAAAGGATTTACATTTTTTAGATGTCGATTGATTGAACTACTTAACTTCGAATTGGCGACCACTCAATATTTATCGTCAGGATCGACCAAGAAGTAAAAAATGGAAACTTATTGAAATACCGAAAATATAATATTGAGTAAAGCTAATAATAGTAATAATAATAATAATAATCCTAGTGTAAGTGTAGTAGTAGGTAGGTAAAAAACTAGATTGCCCAAATCACGACACACAATCAGTTCATGAAGTCATTGAGTGGCGGTCGCAGCCATGTTAATAAGTGAGGGCTAATTGGTTGGGGTCCGCGCGATTATTGTAACCAATGGTTGGAAATGATGGCTGATATATATCAGAGCTGATCAGATCGCTCCAAATGTATTTAATCTTGAGTTTTAAAATTATTTTGTATTTTTTCCAGTGAATTCCTCCCTTTTTCGAAGTGTTTTATTTTTAATTCACTTGGTATTGTTTCGCTTGTATCTTCCCATTGAGGTTTAAGACTGCAATTGATCAGTCTATCAGAACTCAGTACCAAGTGAATTTAAATTCACCCCATTGCACAAGTAAGTGGCTGTCAGGACTCAGTAGCTGAGTGGATAACGCGATGACGTTTGAAGCGAATGGTACTGGGTTTGAGTCCCAGAGTGAACAACAATTCTGAGATGTACATCCAGCTGACGAGTCCCAAATTGGAAGAAACGCGCGTCTTGGATTCCACTGCTAGCTACTACCCATCTTTTCTTATAAAAACGTTTTATTTATGTTTAGCGTTTACCACTATCA
The DNA here is from genome assembly GCA_944470405.2 of Schistosoma mattheei. Taxonomy (NCBI): domain Eukaryota; kingdom Metazoa; phylum Platyhelminthes; class Trematoda; order Strigeidida; family Schistosomatidae; genus Schistosoma; species Schistosoma mattheei. The sequence goes on from OX103947.1 coordinate 687,242, forward strand.
CTCACACTGTTACTATCTGTTAGTATGTGAAAATATGAGGATTAAGGGTAGCGAATTATTGATCGGACCAAAGACGCGCAAACACGTAGAACGACCTAGGGTTCTGATTGGTCTCGCTTCCCTGTCTAGCCCAGTCAGTTGAGTCTAGAACATAAGTCATAGCCTCTGATATATGAATCATTATATTTCAAAATACTTTGTTTATATACCAGTCAAGCGGACCACAACGTACCATGAAAATAGAAAATAACATTGTACAATATTGACCAGTAGGAAAATGACACGTGAAATAACTATTGACCAATAAGATGATAGCATTTCATGTCCAAGGATAGCATTAGGCTTAACAGGATAATTTTTGGGATATTTTCCTAAATATCCCAATACTATCCCTACTACTCTAGTATTTATCTTGCAAATCTTATTTCAATATGCTAATGTTGTGTAAAAGTATTGTTTGTTAAAGATAATCTATAAGTCAGTCAGTAACAACGTAGAACTTCGTACGTACGTACATAAATTCTAGTTGTCATACCCTTAATTATCCCTCAAAATATATATATATATATATATATATATATATATATATATATATATATATATATATATATATACTCAGATCATAATAATAATAATTACTATTATGCAACATAGATGGAATTTTCAGTCATTGGAATTTATATGGATAGATAAACACAAAACGATTGAACAAAATATGGGGACTACTAAGTAGTCCTCGGTTACTGAAAAAGTTATTCCAACACCGGTCAACTATTGGTTCTAACCATAACCGCGACTTTAATATAATGGTTAGGCTTACAGATTCATAATGCCAACATTGAACAATACTGGGATAACTCTCAGATTTCTATTGTCAGGAGTAAAGCTTTATGAAACTGAGACATTAAAAGCTACGCACAAAACAACTGTTCTATGAGCACTGAAATCCCGATCTCAGATCAATTTCTTATTTAAATACTTCAAGAAGTATTATTCTAAGATATGAACAATAAGGAAGTGAAGATCATTCAAATAATTCTAATAGAACTCGAGATCAACTTATTAACAAGTTACAAATGAGTACAGTTCTAAACTAAATTACATATATGTAGCCTTCAGATCGCTTTATTCACTTTGAATAATCATTTAGCATAGGTTGTAAGGAGTTGATGAACAAACAGAAATGAAAGAGGTATATCGTTATTTAAACATAAACAAGGAAAAAAAACTTACTTTATCAATAGTCGGTGTTGTATCATTATCACAGAATAACAGTCCGAATCCTTTATGAAAATAAACAAATGAATATATATATATAGCCAATTTGATGAGTTTCATACATAATAAGCTGAACTATATACAGTAATACATAAGTAAATGGAGAGCTTAGGGAAACATTTTTTTTCTCTCTTTAAAAACCGTAAAGTAATGATTGTTGGTTTCTTCAAACATGGCTTCAAATTACAAGAAGAAGATCTTTAGTAAGTAAATGCTGTTTTTAAAACTATACAACTCATTTCATCAATAAATACTTTAAAATCTTGTATTGTAGATGTATGCTATGTCTTTGATACCCATAAACATAAATGCTACAAAACTTCAATATTCATAGAATCTCAAGTGAACACTGTGTAAAATAATCACGTCTTATTGTCTGTCTGTTTGAAGATTCAAAAACGATTAACCTAGACATTGGTAGTGTTAGTATGGAATTAAGTTCAACTGAAGAACAAAATCTTCAGGATTGAATTTCAGTAGACAGATGTTCAAAGATATTCAGCTGAATGAGATTGTAAGAAATAGAAAGCATAAAGATACTCCCCAAAGGTGCCTATTTGAAGTTTCTGACTATGTTTTGGTTTTCAAATGAAATAAAAAATTTATTCTATTGAAAATCCCTTAGTTTCTTCTAAAAACAATGCCTACTGAGTGTTATAATATATTAAGCAATTGTACAATGATGTAGGGCTCTGACACCACTTTTAAACAGTCGACATCACACGAGATGACTAGTAATCACATTATATAAGTTTAACCTAAACCCTAACACATGAACCAAGTAACAATGATCCCATACATTTAAAATGATATTAACTCCGTCTGGAGCCTCTCTGAGGCTACTGCTGGTCCCAAGACCGGATAAAGGAGGGTTGGGCATAGGGTTAGAGACCCCATCCCGTAGAAGACTAAAACGATAACCAGAAAAAACAATTCAAACCACTTAAACTCTGATCTGGGAGTAAGCAAGTCTTCATTTAGAAGAGTTATCACGCCTCATGGTGAAACCCAAGTTCCTTCGGAAGTCACGAGGCTGACGCCGCTGCTGACAACCACAGCAACCATTAATTTAGGTACATGGAATGCTCGTACAATGTGGGACACCGGGAGAGTCTACCAAATTGCTGCAGAAATGAAGAGATAAAACCTGGAGGTGCTTGGAATTAAAGAAACACATTAGACGCAGGTTGGACAACAACGACTAACTTCAAGGGAGCTTCTGTTATACTCCGGTCATGAAGAAGAAAGTGCCTCATATACACAAGGAGTTGCATTGATGCTGTCCAAACAAGCACAAAATACACTTATAGGATGGGAATCACATGGACCAAGGATCATCAAAGCCTCCTTCAAAACAAAGAAAGAGGACATTTCAGTTCACCAATAACCGTTAAGCTCTAAAAGAGTCATTTCCGTTCCACCTAGTTAGGTAAAAAGCATTTTTTTTTTTAAAAAAAAACTGTTTTGATTAGTCAAATAAAGAAGAAGTATATTCTTTGATGATCAACTTTTAATGAATTTTTTTATATTGAATTTGGAAGAATAAATGCTTATAGGCATACTATAATGTAATCACAATTCATTGAACTAAATGTTCTATGGAAAAAGTGGGTCGATCAATGTGATTGGTCACTGAGTTTTAGAAGAAAAATCAGGTATTCAGCTTAATTATTATTAAATATGTGGCTTCCTTACCTCTTAATGACTTCTACTTTGGACTCATTGAGAGTGACTGTATGTAACTTTGTGGAATATGGTATTGTTTGGATTTACTCTGGTTCTATAGTTTTGATCGCGAACCGGGTATGTGATATAACGTGTTTCGGTTTGTATATAGCGGATAATTTGCGTAATCAACCTAACGGTGTTATAAACTCTATCACCCAGACTAATTTCATTATTGTATAGGGATTTTAGAGTAGTATACCGAAGAAGGAAAAATACTTAAATCTATATGTCATATCAAGAAACTGGTACGGCCAAGAGTGAGGAGGGTCAACTCTTCATCTCCAAATGCTCTCACATGACCACATGCATACAACCATTGTCAGGTAAGTCCTACTCACTGCCTTCTCGCGGCATTGCTGTTGTTTACGAAATCGACAACACGAGAAGCGAATGTCCGGTTCTTTAAACGGGTTGGTGGAAATGGAAGATCCACCTAGGGGAGTTAGAAAACAGTGATTTTAAACCAATGATGCCCATGGGCTGGCTCCAGGATCCCAAAGGAACAAATGGAGTGTGGACTTGTTGTTGATCATCGGATACCATGGGACTGTATCTCCTGACGTTGTTCTACTGCGTTGTGGATCAGATCTTTAGGTCGAAGGCTCAGGGTGTGACTCCCTAAGTAAACCACCTGCTTCTGTTTGGGCACCCGGGCAGTATCCTAGCCCTTACACAAATCGAATGATTTATGTGGCGCATATCTATTTGATGCCATCTTGTACCAATGTCTATATGTTTAAATAAATAAATAATCGTGTCACAAAGAATTTTAATCATGATTCATAAGGAATTTGATGGAGTAAAGAATTTAAACCAATCAACGCTTACCTCCCCAGCTGCCTAGTTTTCGATGAGTTGGTCGTTTTCGAGGCCGTTGAATTGAATTCACCACAGAATGGTTTGATGTTAAACAATGAATACTTGATGGCATTGAAATATCTTCTTGAGAATATGTTTGTTTAACACGAGGTGGTGGAGGTATAATTGGTGGTTCAAGTAAATCGTATAATATTGAATTGGATTTGATTTGTTTTTCAAGTTGATTCACTGTTGAATTAGATGGATTACCTTTGTTAGTATGCATTGTTCCCGTTGTTTTGTTATTTATAGTTTTACAAGATAATGATAATGTGGTCGTTTTAATGGAAGACAATGTAGTAGTTAGTTGTTGTTATTGTATCACAATTGGAAGTAATGTTTGTTGTACAATTATAAATTGGCACAGGTTTTAATATATTATCATTATTACTTAGAAATGAATAATTCGGTGGGACAGTATTTTGACGTGATAGATCTGGTGGAGATGATATAGGTGGAGGTTCTAATTGAATAGATAATTTATAATTTGCATCTTCAATAAATCGTTGAAGTTCTTCTATGTAACGTTGTGCTTCCAAATAACTGGCTATGGATTCATTTCGAACAAAAGCTGATGAAATTGAAATATAATATAAAAAAGAAAGGAAGACAGTATTTTTTTAAAATGATAATTTAATGTGAAACTGACATATAATTAACCAGTACTTTTTTGAACGGGTTTTAAAATTCCATCTGAGCAGTTCTCATATGGACCGTAATTTGCCAACACTAGAACTGAGTGAAAGAAGCAGATAGGTAGTCTTTTTATGAGATAACATCTTGGTATGAAAAATAACTGTGTAGGACTAAGATCATAAATCCCCAAGTTGAGGTTTTAGAAAGGATACAACTCAGTGTATTAACTGGTTAATAAACATGGGTCAGAACGGAAGTTAATGGTGATCATATTTCTCGTAAAACTAAGATGAATTCTTTAACACTTTCAATCGAAATGTCTCTTTTAATACGTATGCCCAACAACCGCCTACCTCGACGGGAGATGTCTGGTGTAGGAGTAGGTTGGAAGAAGGTTAGTGGCAGCCAAACTAAAACATGGCATCAATCCATGAGTTACTGACAATTGGACTGACCCATGATAATAGCTATAAACAATCTAGGTAGCGTCCGCGTGATTATTGTAACCAATAGTTAGGAACGTTAAGTGGAACGTCTCAAAATTGGTGTATTCATTCTATATCTTCCCTTAAATCTTGAAACTTCTGAATTCCTCATTATTTTTTGTATTTATTACACCAATATATATTTTCTTGAATTGAACCTTTCGATGTCTATTCTTTTCTATTACCACTAATACAATAACTAACTTCACTATCCTGAGATTTGTCCTCACAATTTCATTTCTCTGTTCTAATAGGGTATGGAGACTTGACCCGATGTATAAACGTATCAGATTCTACGTTGCAACTGGATGATTACTGGCTATTTATTCATTTTTTGACCTTTTCCTTACACTTACTTACTTACGCCTGTTACTCCTCGTAAAGAAGCATAGGCCTCTCACTAGCATTCTCCATCCAACCCTGTCCTAGGCAATCCTTTCCAGTTGTTATTCATCCTTTTCATATCGGCTTCACACCCTGAGCCTTTGACCTAAAGGTCTGATCCACAAGGCAGTGGAGCAACGTCAGGAGATGCAGTCCCATGGAATCCGTGTCCACCAACCCGTTTAAAGCGACGGACATTCGCTATTCGTCCTAACAATTTCATAAACAACATCCTCTGGTGTGAGAAGGCAGTGAATAGGACTTCCTTGGCAGTGGTTGTATGCACGTGGCCATGCAAGAGCATTTCGAGAGGAAGAGCTGACTCTCCCCACTCTCGACGGTAGCAAGGGCGTTTGATCGTAAGAACATAATAAAAATCGTTCTTGCTTTATTTCCAAAACCGAATAGTTTAAGGAATAACGATACCAACACTACTACTATTACTACTCGTATTAAAACTATATAAATTCAAATATATTTCATCACTTACGATAGTTGGATTGTTGAAAATTTGCAATAATCCGTAAGATATTATTAATTCGATCTTGTTTACCTTGATTAGTCATCTACTATTTTCACGACGACTATACGATGATGATGCAGCCACATCAATAAAAGTTAAATCAGAAAGATAAATACCTTTAAACATGAAGAACAAAAAAAAATAATGAGGGAGTACAATTTAACCCACTAAGCATAAGGTTTAAACTCAACTCTAACTCAACTGTTTTAGTATACACACAGACGGGTAGTAACATTTTAGTTGATACTTAAGTATTTAATGAATGAGTTAACCTAAACTAATAATGATAAGTTATTATCAGAAGATAGAACGCCAATCAATAGAAAAGTTTAAAGAAATATTTATCCGAATTATCTTTTGATAAACAGAAACGAGATTCCAGTTATGTATGCATCATACCGGTAGAGAAAAAGATTTTTAACTGCAGAACAATTTCTAATCAACCGTTGTAAGACAGATGTTCCCTGTGTCCACTCTCCATCATCGCAAAATAATATAATCACATGTGAAATAACATTTAATTTAAGTGAAAAATTATTAAGTGATGATTAGTCTTATAATTATATTATTTTATTTAAAAACGTAAACGTTGGTACAAGGAGGCATCCAATAGATATGCACCATACAAATCATTCGATTTGTGTGAGGGCTGAGATACTACCCGGGTGTTCACGCAAAAGCAAGTGGTGTCCTTAGGGGACCACACTCGGAGCCTTCAACCTAAAGGTATGATCCACAAGGCAGTGTCAAGAGATGCAGTCCCGTGGTAGTCGGTGATCAACTGATACTGAAGTCAACTCATGTGCACCATTGGTTTGGAATCAAGGTATTCCAACTCCCCTAGGTGGATTCTCCGTGTCCACCAAATCGTTTAAAGCAACGGAAATTCGCTTCTGTCCTCTCAATTTCGTAAACAAAATCCTCTGGTGTGAGAAGGCAGTGAGTAGGACTTCCCTGACAGTGGTTGAATACACGTGGCCATGTGAGAGCATTTCGAGAGGGAGAGCTGACTCTCCCCACTCTCAGCCGTATCAGGGCAGATTAGTTTCTGACCACTTTAGAACAACAGTTATTTAGCAATTAAACTGTGAAATATTAAATCATAAAAATCTTGAAATACACGGAAAGCGGCATTACATCTATTAAATTTTTTAACGTTCTCTGCCCTTATTCTTTTCTCGTCAACTCTTTTTGTGTGTACTGTTTTATACTACTTACTAGTATTCAGTAAATCGTTGTGTTCCTAGCAATTTGTGCGCGAATGTCGTGTAGTATTCTAAAATATTTACATACGCTAATAAACAATGATTGTATTTATCTCAACTCACGTAGCAGTCATTCTAAGATTTGTATGGTCAAATATTCTTTGTTTAAACGCAACGGTTCACATATATGTTTGCTATTGGTTCAGTTTTTGCTTATTGATAAACTGTTATCAAGATTAGATATAGCTATCAGCTGTCATAATTATTCTTGATGTTATTATTTCAGGAATCCATTTTTCTTCCAGACTTACAGATGCACTAAGCGCCACAGATACTTTATGAGTTAAAGTTTGTAACTAATTTATATCTATCGTTCAATCAAGAACGGCTTTTTAGATAAATCGCCGTTATATGAGCTTTGGTTTTGCGCATACCTTAATCGCATAATGAGACGTTTCGATAGATTTAACACCGCTCTTTAGTAGATGATATAATAGTCAGTATATTCACATTTAAACCAACATCAAATTGTTAGGGGAAGTAGTGAATCCTTCTATTATGTAACATAATCCTAGTAAATCTAATGTATAACTTAATGATCATTTATATGTTATATCTAACTAGGTTTTTCTAGAGTACTAATGATAAAATTTATGTCCATAATATAAGTTGATTATGTAATTCAACAATGATTAGTTTTACACTTGAAATCGATAAACAACTAAGAAGAAGTACCATTCATTTTCAATATTGAGGTTGTGGAGATTATTAAGTTTTTGATTGAGATTATGAACCGATTCATGTTAGACCATCATTGAAAACCTGGAAGCACTGAATGGGCTGTTTCGTCCCATTTTGGGACTCCTCAGCTGGTGATTCATGATCTCAATAAAAAATCATTCATTTTATTCGACCAAAAAAAATCAACGAAAGTATCCTTATAAGAAAAAAAGTGATTGTCACAATTTATGTGGCTATCCTATTTATAAGAAACGAGAAAAACATTTAAATCATTGAAATGAATAGGGTTTATACACACACACATACATGAGTGCAAGAGAGAGTTTATATTCAATAACCAATAAATACTCTACAGTACTACGTATTATATATGTTTCTGAAAGAAACAACTATATAAACATACATAAATTTATGACTGGAATTTTGAACTACTACTACTACTGCTGCGGTGTGTGCTACTTATATTGACATAAGTAGTATATGATGTTAGTCGTGAACAGAATGTCTGGCAGCAGAGAGACAAGAGGATTGAACCGTAAAGAATGGAAACAGAATGCAAATTTGTATGAAAATGCAGGAACAATGAAGTCTGAGTCATTATGAGACAATCGATGGACATTTTACAAATTAAGCATTTACTCTATGATTGTTAGATTTTATTAACAAGTCCTGTAAATTTTGTGTCAAATACATTCGATTGTCCCCACCCGTGTTCTGTTCACTACACTGTTACTTCACAGTTACAGTGAGAAAAGAATTCTCTACTACAATCAACCTCTCTAGAACACACATAGTAACAACAACAACAACACGTAAAAAACGATTTCTAGATTATTAGTTCAAATATGAACTTATGAATAGTAAAAATTACATATGGATTAGGCAATAATGATTGCAGTCTGAAAAAGAGATTTTCTTTTCATCAAAAAAGTATGATGTAATATCAACTTAGATAATAATTTATCACTAAGAAATTTATAGAGTTAAAACTCAAGATATTTGAAATATGATCTACAAATGATAATCATATCTTTTAATGAATGATTTATTGAAAACTATAAAATCAACACCATGGTCAGAATTTTCAATACAAATGTCAAGATAGTTCTACTGTATAGGGTGGAAACCTAAGGAATTACGAAAGCCATCATCTAGAAGATATAAGTGTTTATTAACAGTTTGTCTATGCAAAATACTTCGGATCTGTTGGCCAGACACTATCAGCAACAAACTACTGTGGGAGAGAACAAACCAGATTCCAGTGAAGGAAGAAATCAGGAAGAGGCGATGGAAGTGGATAGGACACACATCGCGGAAAGCACCCAACTGCGTCACTAGGCAATCCCTCACATGGAATCTTGAAGGCCAAAGGAGAAGAGGAAGTCCAAAGAACAAATTGTGTCCAGAAATGGAGACAGACAAACATGAGAAGAATGAACAAAAGTTGGATAGAACTAGAAAGGAAGGCTCAGTACAGAGTGGGTTGAAGAATGCTAATCGACGGCCTATGCTCCATTGAGAGTAACAGGCATCGAAGTCGAAATTAAAATAAAAGTGACTGCTGACAATGAGACTTAGTAGTTGAAAGTAGTATGTTTTGATAACCATTGCCACTACTCGATCAATTAATGAATTATAGTGAACAAAAAATGACACTTCAATTTAACAAATAGTCTCCAAATGAAAGAAAATAGAAGTAAAACGAATGAAATTCAGTCAAATAATTTTAAATAAGAAATAATTTAATATGGTCATTTTTTGATAGAGTTTTGTTCTCTGTGCTGAATAGTGTGGTCGTGGAGCTTTCATCGTTTTCTGAACGATATCATCAACACAAACTCAGATAGAAGTGAAGTGTTCGGATTTCTCCACATGTAGTTCACAGCTTGTCCTTTACACCTCGATGTTGATTGGTTCTCGTTGACCTTAAATCTATCATTGCTTATTTCTTTGTTTTGGTTGTATCTCCCATTGGTTTGGTTTTTGTTTCTATGTTTGTGCACAAACAAAACAAAAATCCACCAAAATCATCTTCTCCAGCATATAAATATGGTCATTTATATAGCAATTTTGAATTGCTAAACGTCATCTTTTTGCACAGAATTTTCAAGCGTGATATTAAAGATATAAATAAAGATAATTTCTAGATGAATAATATTTAGAGATATATTGTAAGCCCTTAACCGTTCCGATGGTTTTTAATAATAGGCTGAATTACATTAGGTAACTATTGAAAACCAGGAAGTACTGGGTAGCTGTTTCGACTTAGTATCGGAACTCTCCAGCAATGAAGGTTAATGACTTCATCAGAGATTGAACGTAGCACCTACGGTCTCCCTAGAAAGAGCCTAACCTTCAGACTATTGAGACGATGATATCTGCAGTAGTAGTAATAGAATAGCAACTACAATCTTTGTTTTTCTCTCCACTTTGAATCGATATTATTTTCCATATTTAATAAGAATGGAATTTAGAAATGGTATTTAATCCTATTTCAACTATTTCAGCATTGAGAACTAGTTTTAGGTATTACTAATGCAACACATGTTCAATGCTTACTCACTGAAACACAATTGGAGCATAACATTCACATCTAAGCCCTCAAATACGGCCGAGGGTGGGGAGAGTCAGCTCTCCCTCTCGTGATGCTCTCACACATGGTCACGCGTATACAGTCAATTACTGCCAGGGAAGTCCTACTCATTACCTACTGTTAGCCGGGGGTTGTTTACGAAATTGAGAGGACTAAAAGCGAACCTCCGGCGCTTCAATCCAGTTAGTGGATATGGGGGATCCACCTAGGGGATTTGGAAAACCCTGACTCTAAACCAACGGTACACATAGGCTAATATATTCAAGTATTCAGATGAATCAGTAGGTCATATAGTACACAACATTGATCAGTATCGACCAGCAGGAGGTTAGCGATACATCATACATGTAAAACAAAACCACACCATCTAATAGAGTTTCACAAATTTATCAACCAAATCAATATGTCTACTTAGAACTTAACACATAACACCGTTATTACTTCATTAGTAGTACAGATTGATTATGATATGTAATATTAAACATAAAACGTGAGAAATACTAATACAAGTCAAAGCTAAAAAGGATTAAACAAAATGTAGTACTAATGATAAGAAAGAAACTAATAAGATTTCAATCAGTCCATGAGAGTAGATCATGATTATCTCTTTTTAATCTATTCAAAACGATGAACTTCATATGTGTTATTCCATGGTCACCATCTGTTAAAAAGAAGAGCTTAAAATCTACAATTGACAAAGTATTCAATTATATATTTAACTTTAAATGAAAATGTTTGTGATGGCAAAGTGATTTGATTGTGAAGAAAATAAGATTAAATTATTTAATCATTAGGCTATTAAATAGTTGAATTAATGAGTCAATTAAAGCTAGATTACCATGGAAACCTTGAACAACTGTTTCACCTTAGTATGGGGTTTCTCAGCCGTGCGCATCTACGACCCCGACCCGCGAATGCTTAACCTCTAGACCATTCAGTCATTGTTCGACAAGCTAACAATGGACATTTCATTAAGGAGAGATGTGAACTTAAAGGTACACCTCTGGATGAGAAAACAATACATGAAAAGTGAGAAGAAAGCAACATTGTCAAAAGTATGTCTTAAAATAAGAAAGATTAGTTTAGAGAATAGTTCTCTTTCCGAGGAATTCATTTTCAATGTTGTGCAATCCTAAATATATACACATATTTTTCAGGATGATAATAATTACAATAATAGTGATAATAAACTTCTGTTAAACATGTGGTGTGTTCGAAGAGATTACGAGTTCAACTAATCTGCGAACGGAACGAAGATTCAATGACACAATGACCAATAAACTAACCATTCCGATGCGTCCAAGCCTGGTTAACTAGAGAGAGAATCCCAGGCTCAAAAGTGGGAAATGTATTCCACAAGCAGCCAGAAGCACGAACAATAAGCACAAATCAAGTGTATATATAGAGTGTAAAAATGTCTTTAGGGAACGTTACAAAATAGCGTATTAAAAGACAACGAACCAATAACATTTTAGGTCCTCTCAAATGAGAAATACGACATGAAGATGAAAGTGGGTGATTTTAAAATAGAATTACAAAAATAAGGTATTTACCAAGTGAGCTCTAAGAATTTAACATCCCCAACAACATGGTAACAGTGAGGTAGAGTAAAAAAAGGTAGTAAAAAATCATTTTCCTAATAATAGTTTTATAGTTAATCACTTATCATCAACTTCTAAATAATGAATAAGAGGATAAGATTATCAATCGAATCAGCCAGACACGATATTTCACAGGGCTCCTATCTTTGGCAGTATTCAAATAGACGACTATGAACAGCTGAAAACACTAACCACAACCACAATTAATAGTATATACAATTCACGTTCTACACATTAATGGATAAGTATACGTGATGGAATATATATATATATACGACATATGAATGACAAAATAACAGACAGAACATAAAATATGGGTAATTGTTACAGTTACATACGCATACGTCCAAACGGAAATCCAAATAAAACAAATTACGTAATTGCAAAACTACTGAGAAAATGTAACAGTTTTTATATAGGTGAGAAAAAATACTTAATAAACACCGCTCCCACTGATTGTGAAATGGACGATTGATATCATGATTATAAACCATTTGGATTTTTATCAGTATAGGGTTGTGGAAATTATTATTATTTATTATTTATTTTATTTGAACACATGAATATTGGTACAATAAAGCGCCAATATATATGCGCCACACAAAACAATGGGAATTCGAAGAGAAATAGAAAGAAAAAAAAACTAAGGAGCGCAAAAAAAAGAGAACAATAACAAAGAGGTTGGTGTAAGGTAGTGTGGTAGTAACGAGGGAACAGCAAGGTACAATCAGAAGAAATCTTTCAGGTAAGGGAGACACAACCACTTTTTATGGAGAAAGTAAAAGAAGGTTACAGCAGGATCGCCACTGGCTTCTATTCTGACCCATATCTGATAACGTCTCTAGCCACTGTGTAGCCCCTTCTCTCAGACCCCAACCAGGGAGTCGTGAAGGACCGACAAAAGCCAGTCCTTTGGAGCTTTCTTTCATACCACGACACCATGTCATGCACTGACCACCTCTCCGCTTTCTCCAACCAGTCCGCGACCGTCGTGTAGTGGCTATCATGGCTGCCTTCCAAGCAGTCGATCCGGGTTCGACTCCCGGCGGTCGCAGGCGATTTTGCCCCCGAATGCCCTGGTACGGCCGAGAGTGGGGAGAGTCCGCTCTCCCTCTCGAAATACTCTCACACGGCCACGCGTATACAGCCTCTGCAAGGGAAGTCCTACTCACTGCCTTCTCGTGGCGGGGGTGTTGTTTACGAAAATGAGAGGACGAAAAGCGAATGTCCGGCGCTTTAACCGGATTCCAAACCAATGGTGCACATGGGCTGGCTCCAGTATCCTGAGGGAACAAATGGCGTATGAACCAATCGTTGGTCACCGGCTACCATGGGATTGCATCTCCTTACGATGCTCCACTGCCTTGTGGGTTAGACCTTTAGGTCAAAGGCTCGGGGTGTGGCCCCCTAAGATAACCACCTGCTTCGGTTTGGGCACCCGGGCAGTATCACGCCCACACACAAATAATGAACTCTTTATGTCTATGGAAATTATTAAGTTATTGATTGAGATCTCCACAACCCTATACTGATAATTACTATGTGCTCACTAATGACTTGCTTCGTGAGAAAATTCTCGGAGCTCTAGTGAGAAGCCATGACCAGTGGAGCTAATCCGTGTCGGGTAGAGACAGGTATCTACCTCAGTACAATGGAAGATGATTGCGCGATTTCGTGGATTGGTTGGGTTTGGACATTAACACTGTTGGATGCCGGCTCAGTGGTCTAGTAGGCTAAGCGTTCGCGTGCAAGACTGAGGGCCCTGGATTCTAATCCTGCGGGGGATCGTGGATGCGCACTGCTGATGAGTCCCACAACAGGACGAAACGGCCGTCAAGTGCTTCTAGGTTTTCAGTGGTGGTCTAACATCAATCGGTCCAAGATCTCAATCCATATTTAGATTTTAACAAATGAGGTAGCAAAGTTTGAACATCGTAACATAATGTATTGCAGATTTGAGAAGCCAGCTTAGTCAGTCAGTAACAACGCAGAATTTCGTACGTGCGTACATCAGTTCGAGTTGCCATACACATTAGCACAGAGATGTCGTTGTCGATTCAAATCCAGTAGTGGTAGAGGTAATAAGAGTATAAGCAGTAATCCGGGAGATTAGTGTTTGGAGATGTTATTTAAAGAGTATAATACAGTGAAATAAATTCGAGAGGAGAAAAAAAAGAGACAAGGAGGAATAAGGAGATCAAAATTTGGGAGAACACAAAGAGTGTATGCACCTGCGCCATTGCAAACGATTTTGAGCCATGTCATTCAGGCTCTCTAACCATCAGTTGCTATCATTGATAGAATGATTGATAGAATCTGACTACTACTATGCATTGGAGTAATATAACATGGGTTACTACTACTAAGAGATTAATGTGGAAAACAGTCCAGTAAGTCATCATTTGTAACTGTAATAAATCAGTAGTAAAAACTAGTTACTAACAATAAATGACTTTCATGGGAATCACAACACGAGGATTAATGCCCTTAAAATTCTAGATATACCTTGCTGATAAGTGCAAATTAGTGTAAAATCCAGGTTCTTGACTTTGAAGAACTAACAATTAGAATAAGGTGCATCATGTGACATCTTGACACATTGTTAATTTCAGCTCACACAACAATACAATATGGATAACTATCTTCTCAATTACAGGTAATTACATTTATATTTTCATGTAAATTAAACACTGAATTATTTTGCTAGGAAGTGAAAGTAACAGTAATAAATATAACTCCATCATAGACGTCTGCTGTGGTATCAAAGAACAATCTATTAGAGTAGCTCTGGATTCAAATTTCCAATACGAGGTTTGAAGTGTACACTAATGAGGAATATATATTTCATGAATCAACTGAAGTTAAACCACCATGGAAAACCTGGAAGCACTCGATGGCCGTTTCGTCCTATTGTGGGACTCCTTAGCAGTGAGCACGCACGACCCTGTCTCACGAGATTCCAACGCAGGACCTATCAGTCTCGCCCTCGAGCGTTTAAACACTAGACTACTGAGCCAGTATCTAACAGTGTTAATGTTTAACTTCACACAGTCGTCTAGTGGTTCCAGGTTTTCCATAATGGTCTAGCTTCCATTGACTCATAATCTCAACCATTGAAATTACTATAACATTCACAAAAACCCTTCTGAATATATATTGGGCATTGTTAATAGTTTTAACTAAACACACTAATTAGTCTATTTGAATAGTGCAATAGGAAGATGAAGTTTATCAGAACTATGTGCTAATAGATTAGTGTAATACATTTCGAACAATCTGATCACACATATACTTGTTGTTAAAACATTTACATATAAAAATAAAAGGTCAACTAGACTAAAAAAATGGAGGATGAGAAGAGAAATGAGATAATAAATAAAATGATATGAAAATTAATGTAAAACCTCATCAATCTGGATAATAAGCTAACATTACCAGGGTAGGTTTACGAGTGAGAACAAACTATTTTTTGAACAAGTACATATGTGATTAGATTGTTCGCAATGTATTACACTTAATATACATCACATAGTTCTAATAATCAAATTTATCAAAATGGACTCATTGTTTTAATTTAGTCTAATGCTGTCCCTGAGGGTGGGGAGATTTAGCTCTCCCTCTCCTAATGCTCTCACACATGGCCACATGTACACAGCCAACTATTGCCAGGGAAGTTCTACTCATTACCTATTGTTAGCTGGGGTGTTGTTTACGAAATTGAGAGGACGAAAAGCGAATGTCCGACGTTTTAACCGAGTTGGTGGATATGGAGAATCTACCTAGGGGATTTGGAAAACCCTGATTTCAAACCAATGGTCCACATGGGTTGGCTCCAGTATCCTGAGGAAACGAATGGCGTACGAATGAATTATTGGGCACCGTCTACCATGGGACTACATCTGCTGACGTTGCTTCAATACCTTGTGGATTAGACCTTTAGGTCGAAAGCTCCGGGTGTGGCCCCCTAAGAAAACCACCTGCTTTGGTGGTCTAGGCACCCGGGTAGTATCACAGCTCACACACAAATCAATTGACCTGTGCGGTGCATATGTATTCGATACCGCCGTTTTACAAATATTTATGTCATCAAAGTCTAATCGTGATTAATGTTATCTATTATAAACACTTAACAACAATTAAAACTTACCTAAATATGGTATACATGGAAGACGTGAATTATCTACAGCTGAACGAAGATTAATAAAATTTTCTTCTTGAGAAAACAAATCTGACAATTTTCGAAATGTATGACGATCACGTGAAGATAAATTAGACCATGTAGCATTTAATCGATGAATACATTGCATATGTAAAGCAGATACAATAGCCATTCCTGATGAGAAATTATTTAAATCAACTAGTTTCTGTATAAAGTAATGGGTAGGTGTGTGTGTGTGTGTATGTATGTTTAAGTGAGAGAAAATATAAATGACCAATATAATTTTATTTATGACAATAATAACAAGATTAGTAATTTGAATAATTATGTAACAGAATTAGACTGAAATAATTTTGTGAAGATTGATTTAATTTGTAGGGTGTTTTAGTCATAGACTAATCATAGACTCTTTAGTATTCACAAACACATCGGAGATAGAACATAGAACCTTCACGTCTGAAGGTGAACGCTTGACGAATGATATAATTCCAACTTTAGTCAATTCGAAATACATCGTGATGATTATCCACTGTCGTTGACAAATGTACATTGATTCAAGTTGGTATACTACTTTAGTACAATGAAATGCCATAATATAACTATTAACAGAATCAGTATTAGAGGAAAAGATTCTAACCCAAAATACGAACTTGTTAGATGGGAATAATTTTAGGATAATTAAAAAAAACATAGGATTGAAGGCAAGACAAAGAGTGAATGCATCTGGATCACTAAATTATTGTGAGCCATGTCAACTGCTAATTATGCTGATAGAACGGACCTTAACCAGATAATCTACACCTATATACATGGGTAAGACCGATAGTCAGTACCTTTATGAATTAATGCTATGACTTGATTTGGACGTCTCTAAATTCTTCCAGCCTACTCCGACACTAGACAACATCGCCTGTCCACGTAAGTGGTGGTTAGGTTTACGTTACACATGTTTCACCCACCTTAGATGATAAATATTTCTAACCTTAATGACTGATTTGTCATCTCTACCTAATACAGTGAATCCACCACCATTATTGCTAATTTGGTGGTAAAAAGACATTTATAATCGAACACTAGTAAACTATGGATATAATCTCTTTTAAAACACTAGATTTTACAGCCATAGAGTAGAATGGAGTAAATCATTGTACAGTAAACCTGCCCCTTGGCTGGTAGACGGACATCTCGACTGAACCCAAAGTGACGTGCGTTGAAAAATACCGACTGAGCATTTTAAATTGGTGCCAAGGTTTAGCCAGACATTAACTCACCGATTGATATGACTTCCAAAAATAAGTGAAGTGGTCGACGCAATTTATTACTTCATGCGTTAACGTAGACCGGTTATGAGAAAATGTTTTCCATTTAGAGAAGTATAAAGACATTCTGAACATGCTTGTATTATAGCTCATGGCAATCAGAGACTATATTTTTATCAAACAGAACTTTCATTGGTGATGACAGTATAAAATACGATTTCGTTGTTAACTAAAGAACTCGCCATATTTGAGATTATTTAGTTTCCCTATTTTGTTTTTTATAGTGTGCTGAATTAGACAAATAGAGCACTGAAATTTATTTTGAATATTATTTCAGCCTAGATCGATACTCATCATGAACGCTTATGTGTAAACCTTTCGACATGTGGAACTTAGGATCTTCAGGTTTCATGATCAAGTGTGCGTTACTTTTAAATTACCAATCAGGGATTTAATAATCCCACATTTCTAACTTCAGTTTATTTCACAACACTAGATGATCAATTCTCAGTGTCATTTATTTCACTTATAACAGCGTGACTGGGCCATGATGCGGTCACCAACTTCTCAATAAAACTTTAGGAATTCTTTTCGAGATAAGTCATGAATGAAAAAAGGATCATAGAGACTATTTAATTTCGGTAGATAGTTTTAAAATATAAAGAATTAACTCAAGTTAAAAATGCAAACCATTGGATGACAATATGTACAAGTGATTGATCAATAAGTAGTGATTAATGTCATGTTTATCTAATGTTTTTAGAGATGACTGAATGTTATCGATTAAATTAACTATTTGTTAGCAGTAACAGATATGAGCAACTCATTGATGTCAATCCTTAAAACTGTTTCACAAGTGTATATCGAACCTGTTTTGATCGATAGGCCGTACACTAGGTGTTTTACTACTGCGGTGATATTAAAGTTGATCCCCGATCAGTGCATTTCAACTAGGCATGTCTATAAGGTACACTGATTTTATCTGCTCTACTACTAGTACCTAGGAAGATACAAGAACTTCGCAACTATTACCAACGGTTTGTCAGGAATGGTAATATATCTTCCTACGGGTATTGTATGAGTACTTTATACTTTGATGAGCTAATAATTTCAGGACACTTGTGATTGTAATTTCAGTAATGTTTGTGTTATTATTCGGTAAGAACAAATCTTATGAGAGTCAAAAGTGGAATAGTTGTTTTCCGGGCAATTGATTTAAAACTACAGTAAATTTCTATTACAAGTATTTTGAGAATAATCTCGACAACAAAGTTAGTTAGGTGAGAATGATAGAATTGAATAGTACTGCTTAACTTCAATGTATATTACCAACAATAGAGATAGTTGTATGTTGTCACATTTAATTGTAGTGAGATTATGTACAAAGACATTACTGACCCTATAGGCAAACGAGTAGTGGCAACTTAGTGATCACTAGACTAAGTTTGCAATTAACTGTCATACTGACATTGTGGACTACTACTCCCAAACTAACCATAAATCTGACTACTGGCTTTACAGACATACAAGTAATAGCATAGACCTCAATTCAAAATATAGATTAATAACCAAAAGAAAAATAGTAGGTATATACACTAACCTTTGCTATTCGTATAAAATGTGATAATATTTCTGTTCGCTTCGATAAACTTTTCTCATTTAATATATCTTTTTGAACCCAGAATATAATCTAAAAATAGATAGATTTTATATCAGAAGGCTTTTTATAGATATTATAGTAATTTCAATGGTTGAGATCATGAGTGAATTGAAGCTAGACCACTATAGAAAATCTGGAATCACTCGATGGCCATTTCGTCCTATTGTGGGACTCCTCAGTGCCAGTGCGCATCCACGATCCCGCCTCGCGAGATTTGTACCCAGGACCTATCAGTCTCTCACGCGAACGATTAACCATTAGACCACTGAGCTGACTGGCATCCAACGGTGTTAATGTCTAACCTCAACTAATTCATGAAATTGAGCGACAAATAAATTTTTTATTTTATTTTAACACATAGATATTGGTAAAAAGAGGCACCAGATACATATGTGCCACACAAATCTCATTTCATATGTGTGAAGGATGTGGTAATGCCCGGGTGCCCAAACCAAAGCAAGTGGTTTCCTCGGGGGGCTACACTTGGAGCCTTCGACTCACAAGGCAGTGGAGCATCGTAAGGAGATGCAGTCCTATGGTAGCCGGTGACCGACGATTAGTTCATACGTCATTTGTTCGCTCAGGATACTGGAGCCAGCCCATGTGCACCATTGTTTTGGAATCAGGATTTTCCAAATCCCCTAGGTGGATACTCCATGTCCACCAACCCGGTTAAAGCGCCGGATGTTCGCTTTTCGTCCTCTCAATTTCGTAAACAACGCCCCCGCCACGAGAAGGCAATGAGTAGGACTTCCCTGGCAGAGGCTACATACGCGTGGTCATGTGAGAGCATTTTGAGAGGAAGAGCGGACTCTCCTCACTCTCGGCCGTACCAGGGCATTTGGGGGCGACAAATAAAGTAATAACAAGTATGATAATGAACAAGCAATAAACAATGTGTGTGTGAGAGAGAGGGGGGGAGAAGAAACATCAATGATAAAGAACAGGAATTTAAAGTTCGTTCGAAAAGATAAAGATTATATCTCTTTGTTCTTTTAGAAAAAAAAAGAAAGAAAAGAAATCTCTAGTTGTCATAGTGATAGATAAGGAAAATTAATATTTTCTGTAATAAATATTAAGCTAAATTCTCTTAGTTATATTATAAAGGTCAAATAGAATTATATAGTTTAATCATATATTATAGATTAACAAAGAGACATTATATTGATGGTTATTATCGATTTAGTTATATTGCATAGAAACATTTTATTGAAACCTCGAAAAAATAACTTTTAGAAAAAGTCTAAAAAAGTTAAATAACTACTGAAAATGTTAAATAATGGTGATAACCAGGTACCTCAATGAGCACAATTAATGAAGCCTTACAACTACATCAACTTTATACCTGATATATATATATAAAGTTGGCGATGAGATAACTGTTTGATTAAATAATATAAACGTTACCTTATGGTAAAATTATAAATAAGAAATTATCACTAGTTACAATGTTTGAGAGTGATGCTAGGGTCAGACATAGGGTATTTGGATAAATTGTTTGAAAGTGTGAACTATTAATAACTTAGGTGGTTGAGATATAGACTACATATACCTAACCATAGCCTATTTCAATGCGCAACTTTGACTGGGATAAGAGTGCATTAAAGGAAAGCTATGAAAGCGTCCAAATCAAGACATGCCACTAGCTAATCCATAAAATCATTGATTTTTGAACTAGGCTGTATTGGTAGGTGCAAAGTAACCGGTTATAGTCCGCATGATGATAACTGCAATCAGTAGTTAGAGATAATGGATCAGGGTTAGGCTGTGTACACATTTTATCCTACACCATATGGTGAGTTTCAGGATTCCATTACAGATACACAACTTTTTATTATTTAATTTTTCTCACTACTATTGACTTTACCATTACTTTGAATTCTTTATTACATATCGTGTTAATTTTATTTCTTTGTACTGATCTCGCATGTCCCCACACATTAGTTATAACTGAAAGACGTTTCATAGTTGAGACTGTATTTTCTCTCTCTCTCTCTCTCTCTCTCGCTATTAACATGTTTTCTTTTGATGAATCTCACTTATATTGTTAACATTTAAGATTTAATGCTATTTTTGCCTAATTACTAGAATTAAACATAAGTGTCATGGATTTGAATTCATCAATCATAATAGAAGACAGAAAGTTAGAATAGTGGCACTAATAAAAGATATTTTGTAATTTAACTATTTATTTAAACACATAAAAATTGGTAGGAGGCAACAAATACATATATACGACACATAAATCATTCGATTTGTGTGAGGGCCGCGATACTACCCGGGTGTTCAAGCAAGTGGTTTCCTTAGGGGGCCACACCCGGAGCCTAAAGGTCCAATCCACAACGCAGTGGAACAACGTAAGGAGATGCAGTCCCATGGTAGTCGGTGAGCAATAATTGGTTCATACATCATTTCTTCCCTCAGGATCCTGGAGCCAACCCATGCGGACCATTGGTTTGGAATCAGGGTTTCCCAATTCACCTAGGTGGACTCTCGATGTCCATCAACCTGGTTAAAACGCAGGAGGTTCGCTTTTCGTCCTTTCAATTTCGTAAAAAACAGAAATGCCACGAGAATGCAGTGAGTAGGACTTTTCTGGCAGTTGTGTGCACGTGGCTATGTGAGAGCATTTTTCGGGGGAGAGCTGACTCTCTCCACTCTCGGCCATACCAGGGCATTTGGGGGCTAGTAGAAGACAGAAAGTTAGAACAGTAGCACTAATAAAAATATTTTGGCATCTATTCATTTATATAAACACATAAACATTAGTACATAGAGGTATCAAGTAGATATGCGTGAGGGCTGGCTGGGATACTACTGCCCGGGTGCCCAAACCGAAGCAGGTGGTTTTTTAGGGGGCCACATCCGGAGCCCCCAAAATAAAAGATATTTTGGTAAGCAGTTGATGATACTTCAAACGAAAACACAACAACAACATTATAAACTTATAAGAAATCGTTCCGATGTGAATCAGTTAAACAGTAAAAAAGAATGAATCTTTTAAAGAACAATAAACAAATAACAAAAAAACTAACTTGATTAAACCATCTTGTAGAAGCAACAATATTTGGAGCATATTGTAGTTTTTCTTTACTATTCCATTTTAATGTATAAAATTCCTAAATTAACAATACGAACAGAATGAAAATTTAAATTAGAATAATGGTTGATACTTGTTTTAGGCTTTTGTGATTAAACTTTTAGACGACTTGAGTAATTACTTACTCCGCCTGGAGCCCCTCTGGAGGCTTTATATAATTGTATGTATCGTAAGTCATTTATTAAGTAATGAATCATAAACTGACTCCGCCTGGAGCCCCTCTGAGGCTACTGCCGGTCCCAAGACCGGATAAAGGAGGAGGGTTGGGCATGGGGTTAGAGACCCCATCCCGTAGAAAACTAAAACGATAACCAGAAAAAACAATTCAAACCACTTAAACTCTGATCTGGGAGTAAGCAAGTCTTCATTTAGAAGAGTTATCACGCCTCATGGTGAAACCCAAGTTACTTCGGAAGTCACGAGGCTGACGCCGCTGCTGACAACCACAGCAACCATTAATTTAGGTACATGGAATGCTCGTACAACGTGGGACACCGGGAGAGTCTACCAAATTGCTGCAGAAATGAAGAGATAAAACCTGGAGGTGCTTGGAATTAAAGAAACACATTGGACGCAGGTTGGACAACAACGACTAACTTCAAGGGAGCTTCTGTTATACTCCAGTCATGAAGAAGAAAGTGCCTCATATACACAAGGAGTTGCATTGATGCTGTCCAAACAAGCACAAAATACACTTATAGGATGGGAATCACATGGACCAAAGCAGCAGGACCAGACAACATTCCAGCAGAGGCACTGAAAGCAGACGTAGCGACAACTGCAAAGATCCACCACATTCTCTTCAATAAGATTTGGGATGAAGAACAAGTACCAAAAGACTGGAAAGAAGGACTTCTGGTCAAAATACCAAAGAAAGGCGATCTCAGCAACTGTGATAACTACTGGGGCATCACTGTTCTTTCAATACCGGGAAAAGTCTTCAACAGAGTAATGTTAAACAGAATGAAGGACTCCGTAGACGTCCAACTTCGAGACTAACAGGCAGGATTCCGTAAGGATAGATCGTGTACAGACCAAATCACAACTCTACGGATCATTGTGGAACAATCAATTGAATGGAATTCATTACTCTACATCAGCTTCATTGACTACAAAAAAGCAGTTGATAGCGTGGAGAGAACAACACAGCATGCACCAATCCAATCAGAATTGACGGAGAAAATTTGGAAGATGTAAAAACCTTTACATATTTGGGCAGCATCATTGATGAACACGGTGGATCTGATGCAGATGTGAAGGCGCAGATCGGCAAAGCAAGAGCAGTATATTTACAACTGCGGGACATCTGGAACTCAAAACAACTGTCAACCAACACCAAGGTCAAAGTTTTCAATACATATGTCAAGATAGTTCTACTGTATGGGGCGGAAACCCGGGGAACTAGAAAAGCCATCATCCAGAAGATACAAGTGTTTATTAATAGTCGTCTACGCAAAATACTTCGGGTCTATTAGCCGGATACTATTAGCAACAAACTACTGTGGGAGAGAACAAACCAGATCCCAGCGGAGGAAGGAATTAGGAATAAGCGCTGGAAGTGGATAGGACACACACTGAGGGTAGCACCCAACTGCGTCACAAGACAAGCCCTCACATGGAATCCTGAAGGCCAAAGGAAAAGAAAAAGGTCAAAGAACACATTACGCCGGGAAATGGAGATAGACATGAGAAAAATGAACAAGAATTGGATGGAATGGGTTTTTGTGGAGAGTTTTAGAAATTACACAGGTTGAAATCATGAGTCAGTTGAAGCTAGACCACCATTGAAAACCTGGAAGCACTGGACGGCCGTTTCGTCCTGGTATGGGACTCTTCAGCAGTGCGCACCCAGGTTTTCAATGGTGGTCTAGCTTCAACTGACTCATGATTTCAACCTGTGTAATTGGATGGAACTAGAAAAGAAGTCCCAGGACATAGCGGGTCGGAGGCCTATAACTCCATTGGGAGTAACAGGCGTAAGTAAGTAAGTAAGAATTATAAACTGAACTTCAGAACATATTTTTCCTAATGAAAATTATTGATATTAACCGAGGTTCAAACTGGAACCCTAATGGCTGAATGTTGAATAATTTAATCACTAGGTAAATAGAATTTATTGTATTGAAAACAAAATATATTTGCTGCATTCCAATGGTAGATGTTTCAACAATGTGTCAAAATACTAGAAACGACACAATTTATGTTATTGCAAAATCTCTTTATTTTCTGAACAGAACAACTTTTCATATGTAAACTTTTCTAAATCTGAAAGGATAATGGAAAAGACAGTTGAATGCTTTATGCTGATTAGTTCAAGGGGTATAGTAAACTAAGTAGTAAGTTTATTCAACCCAATGTAGAAATACAGAACTAAATCAGGAAATATCTATATTAACAAACCAAGATATCGTAGTAAGGTACGTTGATAAGGGTCCGTGTAAATATCGTAAATAATGGTTGGATATGAACACTGACGTAACGAAGAATCAATCACAATGGAGTAGAAAAATTCATTTGTTATCTATTAGATTTTGAGTTCCAGCATTCTTAATTCTTGAAATAAATTTCGGATGTTTAGATTCTTTTACTATCATTACTACTACAATTATTGTGATTTCTTTAATGTTTACCCCATAGTGGTATAGCAATTCGGGTTAACGAAAGTTTACTTGAGGCTATATGTTATGATTGATTTACCAAAAAAAAAACCATTCTTTGAATGTCGCATTTATTTGTTACATCATTTATTTAGTCAGTCAGCTGCAACGTAGGATCAGGTACATATATGCACTGGTCCAAGTTGCTACACTTCATTAGTACAACTACATGAACACCAAATTCATAGTAGTTACTTCAATAGTAGTAATATATAAAAGAAAGATTGTGTATAAGGATATAATACATGAAGAAAGAATTAGTTCGGAGACAGAAATGTATAAAGCATTTTTAATCTCATGGTATAAGGGAAGACAAAGAGTGTGTACATCGACGCCATTGTGATCGATCCTGAGTCGTGTCACCCAGTCTCCAAACATTGGTTACCATAGCCAGGCGGACCCCAATCAAGTAGTCTACATCTACCAACATGGATTAGATTAGAAGTTAGTGACTTTTTGGACTGATGCCATGTTTTGGTTCGGCCGACCCTAACTTTCTTCCAACCGTCTCCAAAACTAGTCAGCATTGCGCGTCGTGGTAACCGGTGTTCAGATATACGCAACACGTTGTCTAACCATCTCAGTCGATGAAGATTCATAACCTCACCAACTGATTTACCATCATTCCCTAATACCCTGCGTCTAACCTAACTATTAATTACCCGGTGATCCCAGCAGATGAGAGCAATATTTCTAAGACATCTGTGGTCAAATATTAGTAGCTTACGGATATCTTCTCTTAGTGGCCACGTTTCGCAGCCCCAAAGTAAAACAGAACGAACTGCCGTGAAGTATTAAATTTTGAAATTACCTTGAGTTTCTCTGTTCTATGCTATACCATAACAACATCGACTTCCCACTAGTTATTCACTGCCTACATGCCTATGAATTACATATCATATCTCTACACTAATATATATATATCGATATGGTTTCCAACAATATAAACAATACCCTTCGAGCAGTTACATTACGCAATAATTATATAGTGTCACAGTAACCATAAAATGATATCGATTTACTGGGAAAAAGGAGATTATGATAATCAACGTAGAATTCAATTAAACCCTTAGTACATTACATCATATTAAAAAAGAATTAACAGAATATTTTAATAGAGGGTCAGTATTATGGTAGTTAAGCAAGAATTAAGAGATGAATATTGAGAATGTGTTTGTTTGATTAGTGTTCAGGTGAAATTCACTCTTATATCAATAACCAAGATAAAGAGTGTAGTTGTACAAACTTCTTTTGAATGCAAACGTTAAGTTTGTGAACATGGATTCCGAAATGTTCAACAATATGCAAAAGATGAAGTCAAAAACCATATGATGGATTTGATGGAATATGGTGGATAACAATACAGACTTTACTCAATACAACTTGATGTCGTGTGTTAAATCATTAAGGCACGATGAGTCAGGATCTTTTCATTTATATCTGATTGGTAAAACGATATGCTGTGATAATACCATTGTAGATGATTTGACTATTCAGCTTATTAAGAATGGATATCCAATGAAATTCAATAAGAAAAAGATCAAATGTATCTACCATTTGAATGCTATTGTGGAGTTAGCTTCATATTGCTGGAGATAGAGCTATCACGAGTTCAATTAATCTGCGAACGGAACAAAGACTTGTGACCGTAGACCAATAAGCTGGGTATTTGATGCGTCCCAGCCCCGCTAACTAGAGGAAGAAGTCCTAACTTGGAACGAGAAAGTACATTCCGTAAGCCAGAAGCACGAGTGAATAATAACAGACACAAATCAAACGTATGTATACAGCATTAACTGTCCTTGGGAAGCGTAGCAAAAATAGCATACTAAAAATACACAACGGACCAATAGCGTTAAAGATTCTCCCAAGTGGGAAATACGACATGAAGGTGAAAAGAGCACTTTTGGCGCGAAAACAAGGAAATTTAAATCTCCAAAATAAAATTATAAAATTAAGGCATTTACCAAATGAGTTCTGGAGATCTAACATCCCAAACACCTCCCCCTTTTAATGACGTGCGTTTCTGGGGTCCACTTGCATTTTGACCGTTTGTTGTCGTTGTCGGAGTGACCACCATCTAAGTCGTAGATCGACCTGTCGATGTGCTTCTTCCTGTATCGGGAGTGCGGGTAGACTAAAGGTATCTAATAGGATGTCAAAAAGGAGATTCCCTTCTGTCGATGGGCGAACTGGAGCTAACCGCTTGCGTAGCTGGTTCCGATGTCGAGTCCACCTGTCTCTTCTTACCTCTACCTCGTACATGACATGGCCTAATTTTCCGACAACATGTGCTTTAGTCCAGAGACCATGATTTGGTCTGTAGTCCCGAGCAAACACCGGACATCTTTCCGCTGAAGTTAATGTGTGAGATGTGTGCATAATAGCTTTCTCTGTTGCGTCCGGGAGCTAATGTGACATGACAGCACCGAGTCCAAAAG
Source organism: Schistosoma mattheei (assembly GCA_944470405.2). Classification (NCBI taxonomy): domain Eukaryota; kingdom Metazoa; phylum Platyhelminthes; class Trematoda; order Strigeidida; family Schistosomatidae; genus Schistosoma; species Schistosoma mattheei. Next base: position 714,550 of record OX103947.1, read on the forward strand.
CTGAAGCGTCTGCAGCGACAATGATAGGCATGAACGGATCGTAGTGTGTCAGCAATAGTCCAGACCTTATGATTGTTTTCAGCCTGCGAAATGCAGCTTCACATTCTTTTGTCCAGTTCCAGCTGGTATTTTTATTCAGAAGATGATTTAGCGGGGCGCGTATGTCATGCATCGACGGAACAAAAGCTGAGTAGTAGCTAATTTATCCCAGGAATGATCGTAGCTCAGAGATATTAGTGGGAGTCGGCATCAGCTTTATAGCTCAGATGTTTTCAGGATCTGGTCTGCGACCTGTGGCATCAAAAATGAATCCCAAGTATTTAACTGACTTCAAGAAAAGCTGGCATTTTTCTGAGCGTAATCGGAATCCGTTATCGCTGACGCGTTGTAGTACAGCTGTCGTGCGTTCTCAAAGCTGTTCTAACAATGTGGCAACAATCAAGATGTCATCGAGATAAGTTACGACCCCCAAGTTACCCGATAGAATGGTATCCATTAGTTGCTGAAAAATAGATGGAACTGTTTTAGCACCAAATGGTAGGCGATTGTACTGAAACAAGCCACGATGAGTATTTATGGTAAGTAACTCTCTCGAATCTTCAGCCACTTCCACTTGTAGATAGGCATCAGCGAGACCCAGTTTTGCAAAGAACTTCCCACCATTTAGCATTGTGAACAAATCTGCAGGGACTGGCAGTGGGTAATGATGCTGTTCGAGAGCTGCGTTAAGACCTGTGGAAAAATCTGCGCATAATCGGGTTGTGCCATTAGCCTTCTTAATAACCACAATGGGTACTGTTCAGGCAGAATAAGAAACAGGTGTAATAACTCGCTGTAGTTGAAGGCAGTTTAGTTCTTCAACTTTCGATAATGCTACGTACGGCACTGGTCTCTTTGGATAGAAAACAGGCTTAGCTCCAGATTTCAACCGATGTGTTGTCTTCATAGCAGTGCACTGACCCAATACAGGCTGGAAAATAGTTGAAAACTCCGTCATTAGTTCTTTCGAATATGCTTCAGGTTCATGAGATTTTTTCACCAGATGGTATACGGTGCTTAACGGAACGTCAGCTAAATGTAGCCGGTCAAGCCAGTCTAAACCAAGTAGATTAAGATGAGCTGGTGTGACGTAACATGATAAGTCTTGCGGATTGAACGCTATATTCGTCTCATAAGCTATTCTGTAACCCCCAAGCTAGAACTAGACAGAGACCTGAACACGAGGGAGAAGACGCAACGTATGCGAGAAGTAATTTACTCCAAGGTTCATTTTAATACAGAAAGTACAGGGTTTCTGTAATATTTTAAATGTCCTTGGGTTGCTAGAAGATTCTGGAATGCTACTAAACATAGTAGCAGTGTGGCAGCCAACCAATCAGAACCTCTGCATGTGACGTCTCGCTTCCTTGATATTTTTGGCTAAGACTTCAAGTAAACGCTGATTGGATGAAACGCTTCTTAGTGTTTCCTGATGCTTGCTTGTCTTTTGCAAGCAATTTTCTGGATCACTCCAACATAACATACCCCGGTAAACGTCGAATCTTGAAAAGAAACTTTACAACCTAGTTGTCCCAACAAACGTGCGTGATCTTCCCATTCTGATCCAATATTTTCGTGAGAGATTTGTTACGTCAGATGCAGTGTCTATTTGCAATCCAAATAGATGCCCATTAATGTTAGGGTAGTAAATTTTCTCGCGCCTGGGGTTGAGTTCTGACAGCTTGCTAATAGACTCAACGAATTTGTGCCATCCGTTTGGATTGCAAATAGACACTGCATCTGACGTAACAAATTTCTCACGAAAATATTGGATCAGAATGGGAAGATCACGCACGTTTGTTGGGACAACTAGGTTGTAAAGTTTCTTTTCAAGATTCGACGTTTACCGGGGTATGTTATGTTGGAGTGATCCAGAAAATTGCTTGCAAAAGACAAGCAAGCATCAGGAAACACTAAGAAGCGTTTCATCCAATCAGCGTTTACTTGAAGTCTTAGCCAAAAATATCAAGGAAGCGAGACGTCACATGCAGAGGTTCTGATTGGTTGGCTGCCACACTGCTACTATGTTTAGTAGCATTCCAGAATCTTCTAGCAACCCAAGGACATTTAAAATATTACAGAAACCCTGTACTTTCTGTATTAAAATGAACCTTGGAGTAAATTACTTCTCGCATACGTTGCGTCTTCTCCCTCGTGTTCAGGTCTCTGTCTAGTTCTAGCTTGGGGGTTACAGAATAGCTTATGAGACGAATATAGCGTTCAATCCGCAAGACTTATCATGTTACGTCACACCAGCTCATCTTAATCTACTTGGTTTAGACTGGCTTGACCGGCTACATTTAGCTGACGTTCCGTTAAGCACCGTATACCATCTGGTGAAAAAATCTCATGAACCTGAAGCATATTCGAAAGAACTAATGACGGAGTTTTCAACTATTTTCCAGCCTGTATTGGGTCAGTGCACTGCTATGAAGACAACACATCGGTTGAAATCTGGAGCTAAGCCTGTTTTCTATCCAAAGAGACCAGTGCCGTACGTAGCATTATCGAAAGTTGAAGAACTAAACTGCCTTCAACTACAGCGAGTTATTACACCTGTTTCTTATTCTGCCTGAACAGTACCCATTGTGGTTATTAAGAAGGCTAATGGCACAACCCGATTATGCGCAGATTTTTCCACAGGTCTTAACGCAGCTCTCGAACAGCATCATTACCCACTGCCAGTCCCTGCAGATTTGTTCACAATGCTAAATGGTGGGAAGTTCTTTGCAAAACTGGGTCTCGCTGATGCCTATCTACAAGTGGAAGTGGCTGAAGATTCGAGAGAGTTACTTACCATAAATACTCATCGTGGCTTGTTTCAGTACAATCGCCTACCATTTGGTGCTAAAACAGTTCCATCTATTTTTCAGCAACTAATGGATACCATTCTATCGGGTAACTTGGGGGTCGTAACTTATCTCGATGACATCTTGATTGTTGCCACATTGTTAGAACAGCTTTGAGAACGCACGACAGCTGTACTACAACGCGTCAGCGATAACGGATTCCGATTACGCTCAGAAAAATGCCAGCTTTTCTTGAAGTCAGTTAAATACTTGGGATTCATTTTTGATGCCACAGGTCGCAGACCAGATCCTGAAAACATCTGAGCTATAAAGCTGATGCCGACTCCCACTAATATCTCTGAGCTACGATCATTCCTGGGATAAATTAGCTACTACTCAGCTTTTGTTCCGTCGATGCATGACATACGCGCCCCGCTAAATCATCTTCTGAATAAAAATACCAGCTGGAACTGGACAAAAGAATGTGAAGCTGCATTTCGCAGGCTGAAAACAATCATAAGGTCTGGACTATTGCTGACACACTACGATCCGTTCATGCCTATCATTGTCGCTGCAGACGCTTCAGCTTTTGGACTCGGTGCTGTCATGTCACATTAGCTCCCGGACGCAACAGAGAAAGCTATTATGCACACATCTCACACATTAACTTCAGCGGAAAGATGTCCGGTGTTTGCTCGGGACTACAGACCAAATCATGGTCTCTGGACTAAAGCACATGTTGTCGGAAAATTAGGCCATGTCATGTACGAGGTAGAGGTAAGAAGAGACAGGTGGACTCGACATCGGAACCAGCTACGCAAGCGGTTAGCTCCAGTTCGCCCATCGACAGAAGGGAATCTCCTTTTTGACATCCTATTAGATACCTTTAGTCTACCCGCACTCCCGATACAGGAAGAAGCACATCGACAGGTCGATCTACGACTTAGATGGTGGTCACTCCGACAACGACAACAAACGGTCAAAATGCAAGTGGACCCCAGAAACGCACGTCATTAAAAGGGGGAGGTGTTTGGGATGTTAGATCTCCAGAACTCATTTGGTAAATGCCTTAATTTTATAATTTTATTTTGGAGATTTAAATTTCCTTGTTTTCGCGCCAAAAGTGCTCTTTTCACCTTCATGTCGTATTTCCCACTTGGGAGAATCTTTAACGCTATTGGTCCGTTGTGTATTTTTAGTATGCTATTTTTGCTACGCTTCCCAAGGACAGTTAATGCTGTATACATACGTTTGATTTGTGTCTGTTATTATTCACTCGTGCTTCTGGCTTACGGAATGTACTTTCTCGTTCCAAGTTAGGACTTCTTCCTCTAGTTAGCGGGGCTGGGACGCATCAAATACCCAGCTTATTGGTCTACGGTCACAAGTCTTTGTTCCGTTCGCAGATTAATTGAACTCGTGATAGCTTGAAACCTAGCATATTGGTACAAGAAGACACCAGATATACAGGCGGCACACGTATGGGGTATAGAATTCGCTGTCATTGTATAGCGGTATACCATTCCACGTGGTTTAGTAAAGAACAGAAAGCAGTGACTAAGAGTGATATTCTATCTGATTTAATTGATACACTATATAAAATGGATTTGAGTAAAGCTTTCAAATTTGAGTATCATAATCTCCTTTCTTTTGTTCTCTCAGTAATTCGATATTATTTTATATTCATTGTGACACCATATAATGATTGCATAACACAACTAATGAAAGAGCATTTGTTTCTTTTTTTGTTAAATGGTTAATTGATAGTTTTTCATTGTATAGTAACTAATTAGTAAATATATTTGAATCAATTGAATTTCATTTAAGTTATACACTTAACATTCTTGTTAGTTTTTGTTGGGGCGATTCAGAAAAGTCCTCGAAATAAGCCAAGAAAGGCTCAGGAAACACTGAGAAGCATTTTATCCAATCAACATTCACTAGACGTTTCGCCGGAAACATCTCGAAAGTGAAAAGTTACATGTCCAGTTTCTGATTGAATGATTACCTATAGTACTACTATGTTTAGTAGCATTCTAGAATTTTCCGGAAACGCAAGAACATCTAAAATACTATAAAAACCCGAGATTTTCTGTACTCAAACGAACCATTGGGGTAAAGTGCTTCTTGCATATTTTGCTCCTTTTCTCTCGTATTCCGGTCGCTGCGTAGTTGTAGCTTGGGGGTTACAAGAATAGCTTAGGAAGCAAATACAGCGTTCAATTAGCAAGACATATCAGTTTAATCGTTTTTTGTTTTGTTTTTCTTTTCATTGTTTTACACTGTGTTTAATTGTCACATTTAATTATGTAAGCGAAAATTTATTTTTATTAACACATTTGAATTAAGATGAATTTCTGTAACTCAATTTGTATTTGTAAAATAATATTGTTTTGATGATTTAGATGTTACAGTTGAAAAATTTTCAGTGTTCCCATCAAATGCCCTGGTATGGCCCAGAGTCAACTCTCCCTATCCAAATGCACTCACATATCCACATGTATACAACCAGCTACTGCTAAGGAAGTCCTAGTCACTGCCTTCTCGCAGAGTAACTGTTGTTTATGAATTTGAGAGAACGAAAAGTCAATGTCACGTGCTTAAACGGGTTTGGTGGATACGGAGAATCCACCTAGGAAAGTTGGGAAACCCTGATCTCAAACCAATGGTATACATGGGCTCCGAGATTCTAACGGAACAAATGGCGCATGAACTAATTATTGGTCACCAGCTACCATGGGACTACATTTCCTTATGCTGCTCCACTGCCTTGTGGATCCGAAATCTAGGTCAAAGGCCCCGGGTTTGGCCCCCTAAGAGGACCACCTACTTCAGTCTAGGCACCCGGGTAATATCACAGCTCACACATAAATCAAGTGACTTGTGTGACGCATATGTATTCGGTGCCCCTTTTTACCAATATTTATGTGTTTAAATAAATACAATGTTGTCTTATACGACATTATCGATCAGCATAAATAACAATGAAAGTTTCTTCATAAAAACTATTCGGTTCAAAGAATAAGACATCGCTATAAAAAAAAATAATTTAACTTGCTTATGCTAAGCATTCAAAAGTATTGAAGTTATTTTTCAATTACTAAATTATAATCAGGTAGCGCATATTTTAATTGTGTTGTGCTCTTTAAGTTCAAACATTCACACATATATATGAGGTTAGACATTAACACCATTGGGTGCCGGCTCAGTGGTCTAGTAGGCTAAGCGTTCGCGCGCAAGACTGAGGGCCCTGGGTTCGATTCCTGAGGGGGGATCGTGGATGCGCACTGCTGATGAGTCCCACAACAGGCTGAGACGGCCGTTCAGTGCTCCCAGCATTTCAATGGTGTTCTAACATCAATCGGTTCATGATCTCAATCAAAACTTAACAATCTACACAACCCTTATACTGATATATGTAATTGTTAAACTGTGTTCGCAGGATATAAATCGGATTGAAACATTTTCCGTCCAGGGCTGTATTGGGGGACACTGATTGACTATTTCTTAACAAATCAGCGCTAGTGGATACTTGAGAAGACTTTAGGATCTTCTTGTGTAAAAATTATAAATACATTAACGTTTTTCTTATTGTGATTCCTACTTCTATTCAACCTTGTTATATGGAATATAATTACGTTCCTGTCCAACCATGTTCTGATTTGGGGGCTTGTCGAGTGAAGAAGTGTCCAAAATACTAAGCAATGAGAGTAGCTGAGTAGTAATATAAATCATAACAAATTGTAATGATGATAGTTGATTACTTTTAACAACTGGCTTAAACAGATTACATAATTTAATGAGAAAAAAAAGAGAGAGTAAAAGATCTAAACAATTTGATCGGTAAACAAATGAACTAAACACATAATTTAAGTGGTTGTAAAGCATTATCGACTAAAATATTTAGAATTTATGTATGAGATATATGTCAGCATCTAGTTTAGGACACTATGCTAACTAATATAATTTGGAAAGTTCTATGTTACATATAACTAAATGACTGAGTTGAAAGAACGGAAGTAAATATAGGAAATATAATACCCACTTACATCTGCTTCGATTGCTTGAAAGTATTCCAGTTCAATTAAAGTGACTTGTTGCTATAAAAGATAGAAAGAAATGAATTAATAAAAACAAATGTTAAACTAATTAAATGTCGATGATTAAAAAAAATATTGAACTACGTTAGATGGCTAGAGGAAGTCAACAAGAAACCTTTTAAATATCAACATACTATATGAGATGTTGATTTACTTCAACTCATGATCACATTACAACTTGATCAATAAAATTTGATCAGCACTAAATAGGACTAAACAGATATAGAATTAGTCACTATTTACTGATCAATCAACTGTATATAATGAATTATAAATGATTAGATTACAAGTTCCAAAGTCATATTTTGTATACATGAATTTGTATGATCGGATTGAATATTTCATAAAATGAAGGAATTTAGTGTCAAATGTATGGTCTTATGCTGTAACTATTCAATAATAAAGAAAAATTCTCAGTTGTTGTTTTTAGCAATAACCGAACACTATCGATAAAGTAAGAATATGATAACTGTGCTGAATGCATTGACATTGGGTGCATTATAATTCTACATTAAATGGTTGGCGGCAGTCAGTAGGATACCCTGCACCTAGGTTTCGTGATAATTGACACTCATTGTCAAGGGAATTTACAATCTTGAGGGACTGGATGTTACCTATGGGACTCGAACTAGGGAAAAACAGTTTAACAGTCTGTGGTGTAAACACTAAGGACTTGACAAATACGACATTGGTAACTATCAAGTTGTCAATCGATATGACTGTTTAATCCTACACGAGGTCGAGGAAGACCTAAATACATTAGTAGTAGCATCTCGGACAGTGAAGTTTGATGAAGTAGATTCGAGTTCCACAGGGAGCACCAGCTCCCCTAAGCTCCCATGTACCCGTTACTAACGCTCGGCAATTATTATAAAACTTGGGTTCTGTTTAACGACGTACAGACAGACCTAGCATACCGAACATAGTTTTTAATAACGAGTGTAACCATAGAATACAAAGTAGGAAAAACTTTTAACACATAAGTTTTAGAAGATGAAGAATGAATCTCCCTAAGTCACTGTGACCAATTTTCAGATATCTAAAGTTAAAGACAAATGAATACAGTAATTTAGTGGACCCTAACCAGTAAACTTGAGTCACAATACTTCGATCAAACCAACATTCAACAACAACATAGATTAGCCAATCTTAACCTTCTTTTCACTTACCGATTACCACTATACAATCAGTTAGTTGGTTGTAGATGTGTGGTACATGTCACAAACACATCAGTCAATGGAATTTCACAACGTCGTCTACTAAGCGATACACTTATTTTATGATATGTCGACACCCATCTTACACTACAAGTGAAGCACCTCAGTGAATATCAAGTATGCTTTTATAAACCGTACTGATAAATTCTCAGCCAATGACCTGATAAGGTTGACGAAGCTTGAAGGATAAGTTTATTAGTCAATCAGTTAGACTTTCTATGTTCAGATCAGTCACCAAAGCAGACCATTTTGTAGACAATGATTACTTTATGAAGAAAATCTTAATCAAAATAACGATCGTGACAGTGCATATTCAGTTTCCAAACTCACACAATAGAAGTTTGATTTTGTCATGAACCTGTTATCGTTGTAACACTATGTCATGAATTAGTCAGCTACAACGGAGGACCAGTCACAATGAAACCCTCCAACGGATAAAATATGAAACTATGGCATACTGAATAAATAAGAATATTGATGAAAAATGTCATATGAAAATGATCTATAATACTCTCGCCTAGTTATTAGCAGTTACATAGAAAAGAAAGAAAAAAACAACAACGTACAGCAATTAATTCAGAATCAACTTTTAAATGTTTTTCATAACGACTTCTACCAACATCTAGTGTATCATAACTTTTACGTACAATTTTCATGACATTTGGAACAGTTGAAGATTTACTTCGATGTGATTTATCGTTTGTTATTATCTTCGATATGTTTGTTGTGGTTCTTTGATTTAAAGTATTTGGTTGCGGGAAAATGGAATCCAGTGAACTCTGAAAAAAAAACGGGATACATAAAGTAGTAAAGACTCAAAAAACTAACAAATAAGTGAACTTTGAAAGGAAGGATAGAATACACTGAACAATTATGTCTTTCTAATTGGGTTCACTTAACAGTAAAATCTGATTCATAATTAAGCCTATTGTGATTAATTAAGTGTAAAAATCACACTTATTTTTTTTGGTATCAGAAGGGGTTTTGTGGGTGTTGTAGTAATTTCAATAGTTGAAGTCATGAGTCTAGATTCAACTGACTCATCTCAACTATTGAAATCACTACAACACCCACAAAACCCCTTCTGATACTAATCAACATATGCTCACTAGTGACTGGTTTCAAGAGGTATTTCCAGGAGTTCTAATGAGAGGCAGTGATCAGTGGATTTCAACCAGGTCAGTTGTGAGATAGTTACTCACTGATGACAATGGCGGATTTGTCGCTCAATTTCGCGGATTATTTGAAGTTAGACATTAACACCGTTGGATGCCGGCCCAATGGTCCAGTGATTAAGCGCTCCAGCGCGAGACTGATAAGTCCTGTGTTCGAATCCCGCGATGCGGGGTCGTGGATACGCACTGATGAGAAGTCCCATACTAGGACGAAACGGCCGTCCAGTGCTTCCAGGTTTTCCATGGTGGTCTAGCTTCAGTTGACTCATGATCCCAACCATTGAACTTATTTTTTTTATAAATTGCTACAGTATGTAAATGTCTTGAGTGCCTGAGCAGTAATCCAAGCCTACACATAAATCGAATGATGAAGTGTGGCGTATATGTAAGCGGTGCCTCCCTTGTACCAATATTTATGTGTTTAAATAAATGAATAGAATAAATATGTAAATGGTATATAGAATCTCAACGTATAGTAATGCAGAAATATTCTGAATGAATCAATTATATGTGACGTAACATCTAGTTTAAGAGTGCAGTGATTTACGACCGGAGACTGAAAATTGATACCAAGCAAGTATTGTCGAGTAATTAGATAACTTTTTGGAAGCTATAGTCTCAATATTGTTTGTTATATTAACATTTTCTTCTAGTCTTACATAAATTCAGAAACAATGAAAATGAATTTGATTAGACGATTACTACAACTTAATTAGAAAGTACTATAGTAAGTAAAGTAATTTTAGGCAAGGATGTAGAAGTTCAAACGAATCAATAATTTAGTAGGTTAATTGCACATGCTCTCAACTATTGTTTACTCATCTAGTTCACATAAAATCTGGTACAACTACGTACCACAAATAGTATGTTTTACATAAATAATATTTATATACGGGGCAAGATTTTGCTCAGCAGCTCAAACAGAAATATGTTCATCAGAAGTGGTTTTGTGGAGATTTTAGAAATTTCAACAGTTGAAATCAGGAGTCAATTGAAGCTAGACGACCATGGAAAATCTGGAAGCACTAAACGGCGCGAGACTGATAGGTCCTGGGTTCGAATATCGCGGGGGGCGGGACCGTGGACTCGCATTGCTGAGGAGTCCCATACTAGGACGAAACGGCCGCCCAGTGCTTCCAGGTTTTCCATGGTGGTCTATTGTCAATTGACTCATGATTTCAACTTTAGAAATAAGTTTCCTTAAAGCGCTACTCTCCATGGGCCTTTGACTTAATTTCACACTGTAGAGGAGCTAAACCAAAAGACGCCGTCCCGTGGTAGCCAGTAACTAAAAAATAGATTTATACAACTTTCGTTTATTTATTTTAACACATAGATATTGGTACAAGGAAGCACCAAATACATATGCGCCACACAAATCTCATTCGATATGTGTGAGGGCTGTGATACTGCCCGGGTACCCAAACCGAACATTCGTCCTACCACCAGGATCATGGAAACCATATACATCACTGGTTTACAGTTAGTGTTTTCTAGATCTTCTATATCTACGACCCCGGTCTAAGCACTGAACGTTCGCTGTGTATCCACTCATTTCCCAAAACACCACCGAAACACGAAAACAGTGAGTAGATAGATGCTATGATTGTATAGCGCCATTAAATAATTTCGAGAAGAGAGGACTTTCTTTCCTTGAGAGTATCAGGATATTTAGGGATATACATTTGCTTCCCGACCGTTGTTGCTATCTTGACGTGGTGGTCGGGCTTGCCTATCCTGATAAAGCAACCGAGCTATACTGGCTGGAATAACCGTTCCTCAAGGTCCTACCATGTCAGACAGGTCGGCTGAAGAGCGTAAGACTAAAAGCAACAAACCCAAGGTCCGAAGGCGAAGTGGTACTGTTGACTGTACAGAGGTGTGATAGCAGTAAGGTTTCCTTCAGACAACCAGCATGACAGCGATGCTGTTTTCCCACAAGGAGGGGTGGGGTTAGAAAAGGTCGACCCTAAAAATGCACACCTCGCCTTATCCCACAGATATCCGTCTCCGACGGTGTATTTGGCATTTGGAATAGATAATGTTGAAACTATGACTTATAAGTTGAAATTTATGACAAGCTCTATCGAGTCAACCATAACCAATATAAGATCTGGCACATATATACATTGGTTGGACCTTTCACAACATACTAATATAGCAATTACAGAGGTAACAGTATCTGTAGAAGCGATAAAGAATGGACTATACGGTTTTAGAAAAATGAATTGGTAAAGTGTACAATAGTTTCGAAAATTATGGTCTAAGTGAGGACCAAACTGACTGAATTCGTGATAACCGCGATCAGTGGCCGGATATTTTGAGTAAGTTTTACAATCGTTTGTAGTGGAGGAGAGGCATTTACTCTTTATCTTATACCTGATCATGAATTCTAGTTTTCCTTGACACATACCTTCATGGACTATATTTTTAAATACCTCGTCTTTCGCAATATTATTGCTACTTACTTACTTACACCTGTTACTCCTCGTGGAGGAGCATAGACCGCCTACCAGCACTCTCCATCCAACCCTGTCCTAGGTAATCCTTTCCAGTTGTTATTCATCCTATTCATATCTGCTTCCATTTCCCAACCTAATATGTTCTTTATTTATTTATTTAAACACATAAATATTGGTACGGGGAAGCACCAAATGGATATGCGTCACACAAGTCAAGTGATTTGTGTGAGGGCTGCGATACTGTCCGGGTGCCCAAACCGAAGCAGGTGGTTTTCTTAAAAGGCCAGACCCGGAGCCTTCCACCTAAAGGTCTAATCCACAAGGCAGTGGAGCAACGTTAGGAGATGCAGTCCTATGGTAGTCGGTGACCAATAATTGGTTCATACATAATTTCTTCCTTCAGGATCCTGGAGCCAACCCATGTACACCATTGGTTTGGAATCAGGGTTTTCCAACTCCCCTAGGTGGATCCTCCGTATCCACCGACCCGGTTAAAGCACCGGAATCCTCTTTTAGTCCTCTCGATTTCGTGAACAACAGTAAAGCCAGAAGGTAGTGAATAGGAATTCCCTGACAGTAGTTGTATGCACGTGGCCATGTGAGAGCAGTTGGAGATGGAGAGTTAACCCCCCCACTCTCGACTGTACCAGGGCACTTGGGGGTGGGCAATGTGTTCTTTGACCTTCTTCTTTTCCGCTTCCCTTCAGGATCCCGTGTCAGGGCTTGCCTCATGATGTAATTTGGTGATTATTGCTACTATATTATTGAAAATCTCTATTGCTATTTATGTTATCAATTTATTCTGGTACGGAAATTTCAGCCAACACACATCTATACCACATTTCACATTAATAATAATTTTAGCTTATACAGAATTTCTGATGACGCATTTGATACACAATCTATTGCCAAATATATTTGCTACATTAATAAGAAAGCATTAATTATCATAGAGAAATAATTTTTTCAATTATTTACTAATTACCAGTTTTTAGGGGTTGTGGAGATTGTTAGGTTTTGATTGAGATCATGAACCGATTGATGTTAGAACACCATTGAAAACCTGGAAGCACTGAACGGCCGTCTCGTATTATTGTGGGACTCCTCAGCAGTGCGCATCCACGATCCCACCCGTGAGATTCGAACCCAGGAACTTCAGTCTTGCGCGCGAACGCTTAACCTACTGGACCACTGAGCCGGCACCCAATGGTGTTAATATCTAACCTCAACCAATCCACGAAATTGCGCGAGCATCTTCCATTGTACTGAGGTAGACACCTGTCTCTACCGACACTGATTAGCTCCACTGGTCACGGCTTCTCACCAGAACTCCGAGAATTTTCTCACGAAGCTAGTCACTAGTGTGCACATGGTAATTTTCGCGGGTTCGAACCCCGCGAGCGGGATCGTGGATGCGCACTGCTGAGGAGTTTCACAATAGGATGAGACGGCCGTCTAGTGCTTACAGGTTTTCATTGGTGGTCTAACATCAACGGATTCATGATCTCAATCAAAAATATTTACTAATTACATTTAATTGAGCCGATTATTGTTTTCTTTTTTTTGGTGATTATCTTTCAAATTAAATTTTTATGTTTGATGGTTTTCTTGAAAATCGATCTTGTTTAAGCTCTGAGAAAAGAAAACAATCACTATAGTAACGATTAATGTTGTTAACTTTTTTTTATATTTTGACAATAAAAAAATGTGATTATATATATATATATATATTCCTTTTTGTTATTTATGTATATAAAATTTGAATGAACCAATTAATTATTATTTACTTAATCAAATAAGAGATTCAATCAAACAATGTTTAATGATTTAATAATTAGATAGAATAGTAAGAAGTAATGTGTAATAAGGCATATATTAAAAAAAGAGATATGATAATAAACTGAAGTAAAACTATACAGGAGCATGTGAAATGATATCACGATAAAAGAACAAACAAATCTTTTCCCAATTTCGTAGAATATGAAGTGGAAATGCATGGGCATTAAAGAGATAAGTTCTAGTTTAAGTCAGGAATTTTGAATTCTTACTAATGGGTTCGAAGCTTTAAACCTAGTCAATCCAACCGAGTGGTGTTTAGCACTTACACAATAAGCGTAGCTTAGGACCTTGAAAAAAAAAACAGTTTAAGTAACTTATGAACTGGAATCACCCCACTTAATTTAAGGCATTATAGATAAAACACAATTCGTACGGGGGATTTCTGGATATTGTAGTATTTTGATAGTTGGAATCGCGAGCTGATTTTAGCTAGGCTACTATTAGCCCCCAAATGCTCTGGTTTGGTCGAGGGTGGGGAGTCATCCCTCCCTCTCCAAACTCTCTCACATGACCACGCGTACACAGCCACTGTCGGGGAAGTCCTACTGTCTTCTCTCAGCCGGGGTGTTGTTTACGAAATCGAGATGACAAAAAGCGGATGTCCGGCGCTTTAACCGAGTTGGTGGATATGGAGGATCCATTTAGGGGAGTTGGAAAACCCTGATTCCAAACCACTGGTGCACATGGGCCCCGGGATCCTGAGGAAACAAATGACCTATGAGCCTACTATTGGTCACCGGTTACTATGGGACCGCATCTCCTAACGTTGCTCCACTGCCATGCGAATCAGACGTTTAGGTCAAAGGCTCAGGGAGTGCCCCCCCTAAGCAAACCCCCTGCTCCAGTTTAAGTGCCCGGGCAGTGTTCCAGACCTCATACAAATCGAATGATGAAGTGTAGTGCATATAATTTTGGCGGCCTGTTTGAATATCTGGGCTACCTCTTCCTGACATCAACATATCTTAACAAGTTACTTGTCTTTTGTTTGTTTTAACACATCATTATGTCGATTAATCGCATAACCTATTTAGGCGCGTTTATGAAAAGTTTGCGATCTTTCGCCGTAAAATTTACAAAAAAGTACAATCAGAAACAATGTGATGGATTGAAAAGAATGACCATTGTTCAGATGTCGATTCCTGAACCGCTAACATCTAACTGGTAATCACTCAATATTTATCGTCAGGATAGAAGAAATAAAGGTCAGTCAGTCAGTCAGCTACAACGTAGAACCAGGCACACATATATACATCGGTCGAAGTTGCCATACCTCGTTAACACAACAAGATGGACACCGGATACATAAAAGTAGTTAATTCAGTGGTGGTAATATATAAAAGAAAGATTGCATATAAGGATATAATACATGAAGAAAGAATCAGTTCGTAGAAAGAAAGATATGAAGTGATTTTAATTTCTTATTTTAAGGGAGGACAGAGAGCGCATACACCGACGCCACTGTGATCGATTCTGAGCCATGTCACCAAGAGTCTCTAACCATTGGTTACGACAGTCACGCGGACCCCAACCAAGTAGTCTGCATCTACCAACATGGATCAGACTACAAGTTAGTGACTTCAAGCACTGATGCCACGTTTTGGTTTGGCCGCCCTTAACTTCCTTCCAACCATCTCCGACACCGGTTAGCATTGCACGTCGTGGTAACCAGTGTTCAGGTATACGTGTGAAGTCGTCAACGCGTTCGACTAATTCACTCCCTATCCTTAGTTCAGGTGTTGACGCAGACTAGTCCTGAAGCAATTACTTGCATTTAAAGGGAGAGAAGCGCATTCCAAACATTCTGGCATTGTTACTTAGTGCTACTAAAAGACTCTCAGTCAGTCAGTCAGTAACAACGTAGAACTTCGTACGTACGTACATCAGTTCGAGTTGCCACACCACATTAGCACAGAGATGCAGTTGTCGATTCAAATCCCGTAGTGGTAGAGGTAATAAGAGTATAAGCAGTAATCGGGAAGATTAGGGTTTGGAGATGTTATTTAAAGAGTATAATCCAGTGAAATAAATTTGGAAAGAGGAAAAAAGGGACATGAAGAATTCAGAAGATTAGAATTTGGGAGAACACAGAGAGTGGATGCACCTGCGCCATTGCAAACGATTTTGAGCCATGTCATTCAGGGTCTCTAACCATCGGTTGCTATCATCTCGCGGTCCCCAACCAGGTAGTCTACACCTACCAACATGACTCAGTTCACTTGTCAGTGACTTCATGGACTTGTGCCATGTTTTGGTTTGGCCGCCCCTAGCTTTCTTCCAACCTACTCCTATACCACTGAACATAGCACGTCGAGGCAGTCGGTCGTTGGGCATACGTAACACGTGTCCCAGCCATCTCAACTGATGAAGTTTCACTACTTCATCAATTGATTTGCCATCCTTACCTAGTACCCGTTTCCTAACAACTGTGTTACTTACTCGATGGTCCCATGATATACGAGCAATGTTTCGAAGACACCTATGATCAAATACTAGTAACCTACGAATATCCTCTACTCTTACCGGCCATGTTTCACTGCCATAAAGTAGGACGGAACGAACTGCTGCGCAGTAAACACGTCCTTTGGTTGATAGACGGATATCTCGCCTACGCCATAAATGACGCAAGTTGGCAAAAGCTAGTCGAGCCTTCTGTATCCGTGCTGAGATTTCGTCACACACCAAACCACAAGGGCTGATGAGACTTCCAAGATAAGTGAAGCGGTCGACACACTCAACTACTTCACTCCCTATCACTAGTTCGGGTGTCGATGTAACCCAATCCTGAAGCAACATTTTGCATTTCGAGGGAGAGAATCGCATCCCGAACATGCTTGCATTGTTGCTTAGAGTGGTCAGAAGACTCTGCATTTTGTCAGCGTCTTCACCAAATAAAACTATGTCATCAGCATATTCTAAGTCAACAAGTGAACCTCCCGGTAGAAGTTCAACCCCTGGAAATTTAGATGAGGAGAGTGTTATCTCTAAAAGTACGTCGACCACAAAGTTGAACAAGAATGGGGAGAGTGGACAGCCCTGACGAACACCACTTGAGGTAATCAATTCTGATGACAGTTCGCCATAAGCTCTCACTCTACCAGTTGTGTTCGAGTAGAGAGCCTTTATAAGGTTAATGTACTTCTTTGGTACTCCTTTCAGTGACAAACACTGCCATAGAACCTCACGATCAACAGAGTCGAATGCCGCCTTAAGGTCGAGAAATACTACCATTGTGGGGCGTCTGAATGTGTGTCTGTGTTCTAGAACCTGACGTAGTGTGAATATCTGATCTATACAACCACGTCCAGGTCGAAAACCAGCCTGGTTTTCTCTAATCTGCTCTTCACGAGCTTTGATTAGGCGTCGAAGTATTATTGAAGCTAATATTTTAGACACTATATTAGTCAAACTGATTCCTCTGTGATTGTCACAAGAGGACTTTTGTCCTTTCTTATAGACTGGCACAATCAGTGATTGAGACCAGTCAGATGGGATTACGTCCAGTTCCCAAATTCTACCTAAGACCTCAGTTAATCTCATTGCTAATACTGGACCACCATCCTTAAAAATCTCAGGAGTAAACCTGTCAGGGCCTGCTGCTCTCCCTCGTTTCAGATTTCCTATGGCTTTTTCAACTTCGTAAAGGGACGGAGGACCTACATTAACTTGCCATTCAGGTTGACTGGAGATCGTGGGAAACCGAAGTGTGGCTGAAGGCCAGTTGAACTGATCCCTAAAGTGTTCTGCCCATCGATCCAATCTCCTGGATTGAGAATGAATAATATGTCCATCTTTCTCTGAGATTGTTTCGCTAACGGTCGGGTTCCTAATTCCGGTTTCCTTAACGAGTCTGAACAATTGTCTGCTATTACCTATTGCCGCTGCCTTTTCCATCTCTCTTGCTTTCGCTACCCACCACTGTTCGCGATCATTGCGTAGACTTCTTGTCAGCTTGCGCTTAAGCTGACTCCGCTCTTCATTATGTTCAGAGCCAGGTGGAATGAGTTTCCGAGCATCTATCAGTGCGATAGATGCTGCTGAGATCCAGTGTTGCTCCCTAACCTTCTGGTTTACCTTACTAGCAGATATCACTGCTGTTTCCACAGCTTTTCGGATATCATTCCATGCTGCATCGGGGTGGGCATCACATACATGGCTGCCTAACTGTTTTCCTAGTTGTTCCTGAAATATACTCTTAGCTTGACTATCATTAAGTAGGCCCTAAGAGGTTTCCTTGCAGCGTCTTTCCTACGTCCAGTAAGACGCAAGCAAATACGCGCTCGCACTAGAGCATGATCTGAATCTAGGCATGTGCTCCAGAATGAGCGACAGTCTTCTATCGAGCCCCTCCATCGGTGGCTGATAGCGATGTGATCTATTTGGGTCCAACGTTGGGACGAATTAGGGGGTCGCCATGTTAAAAGATGTTTTTCCTTATGCTTAAAGTTAGTATTTGCAAGGAACAGGCGGTTATCTGAGCATAGCTGCAACAGACGGTCGCCATTATCTGTTCTTTGAGCCACGACACCATAAGATCCACCTAGGTGTCTTTCCCTATCGCTTAGTTTACCTACTTGAGCATTAAAGTCACCGGCCACTATTACTACATCCGAGCGCTAGCTTTTCGGAGAAGGTCCGAAAGCTTTCTGTAAAACTCATCTTTTACATCATCTGAGCTGCAGTCAGTGGGAGAATAGGCAGAGACGACGAAGAGGCAACGACGAGTGTCCCTATCTTTCCGGATTCTTACTGTTCCGTTCAGTCGGACAGCGCACAAACGACTGTCTACTGGGATCCACTCTAAGAGAGCTAGTTCTGCCCTAGGACTCAATGCTATACCTACGCCGGCGAGGCCACGGGAAGCAGAATCAGGGCTTCCAGATACACGAAGCGTAAATCGAGTCGGTTCTTTATTTTGGCATGGTGAGGTCAAATGAATGACGCTACTTGGATCCTGTATGCGCGTTTCGGAGACGCAGCACACATCGATGGCGCGAGATTCTAAAGTTTTAGCTAAGGAAGCCTGCTGTCCTATTTGGCAAAGTGTTCGTACGTTAAAAGCTCCTACGTGTAGTTTAGAGCGTGGTTTCAGGAGACCAGGAATGGCGTTCCACGTACTCGAATCGTTTGCCCTAGCGGTGCGAGGTGATAAAGAGACGTGAGGAGGGTTAGTCATGGAGATAAGAGAGGTATTAGGAGGTGTAGGAAGGATTTGAATGTGACCACCTTGGTCTCTTGTGCTGTTACGGGTATGAGGGCTGATGTCACTTCCCGGCTGCCCACACCGTGGAAGGGTATTTCTTGAGGAACCTGAAAAGGAAATTGGATTAGTGTTGGTCTTGACGACCTGGGAGCGTGACCGCAGAGCCCAAGGGACAACTGCTTGAGGCCGGTCGCGCACGGCCTTTTTGTGGAAGGTTTTTGACGTGTTAGCTCCGTTCTTCAAAGGGCCTTACCGCCGGAGACGGAAATCCGTGAGGTAAGGTGAGGTGTGACATTTTTAGGGTCGACCTTTTCTAACCCCACCCCTCCTTGTGGGAAGGCAGCATCGCTGTCATGCTGGTTGTCCGAGGGAAACACCTTACTGCTGTCACACCTCTCTACAGTCAGCAGTACGACTTCGCCCTCAGACCTTGAGTTGCTGCTTTTAGTCTTACCGTTCACCAATCGACCTGCCTGGCATGGTAGAACCTACAGGAACATATGTTCCAGCCAATATAGCTCGGTTGGGTCATCACGATAGGCAAGCCCGACCACCGCGTCAAGGTAGCAGCTTCGGTCGGGACCAAAGGACTCTGCATTGTATCAGCGTCTTCAACAAACAGGACTATGTCATCTGCGTATTCTAACTCGATAAGTGGACCTCCTGGTAGGAGATCAATACCCGAGAATTCAATCGACGAGAATGTTATTTCCATCAGTAGGTCTATAATGAAGTTAAACAAAAGTGGAGAAAGTGGACAGCCTTGACGGAAACCACTTGAGGTTGCAAAAGCAGATGACAGTTCGCCATAAGCTCTGACTCGACTAGTAGTGTTCGAGTAAAGAGCCTTTACAAGGTTTATGTACTTCTGAGGTACGCCTTTGAATGACAGACTGCCACAGAATCTCGCGGTCTACCGAATCAAATGAAAGTAAAAATGGACACTTTCGGTGCAAAAATGAGAGAATTAAATTTCCATAATAAAATTACAAAACGAGACGTTTACCAAGTGATTTCTGAAAATCTAGCATCCCTAACATAATTGCTTAAATTGGTTTATGATTTTCATATTTCCATATAAATATTCATATATACGTAAAAGATAAAACTTGGTAAAGATTAAGTTGAGAATATAACTCGTTTATATATGTCGTTCTGACTTCTAATGTATTAACTGACCAGATATCTTTCCTTCTAATTATTAAAATTTTTAATAGGCTTAGTGTAATGTGATTTTTATTGCAACTTGATAATAATGACCTATGTACCACGATAATAAAAATAACTACCAATGGGTTTGTACGTAGTTACATGTTAAAAGAGAGCTATGCTTATAAAACAATAGTTTTATTAATCCATATGACTTAAATCAAGCTATTAGTTTATATATATATTTCTTTTAAGGCCGATCATTAAGTTCTGATGTTATTAAGCCACAAACAAAAGCAAGATAATTGTACTGACCCTTTTACGCCTGATTAAGTCTGCTTGATACAGAAATTCCATTTAAGCAAAGAGTATGTTTAAATTAAGTACAGCTGTTTTTTTAAGGATTGTAACAAGATAAATAATTATATCACAATTTTAATAGATGAGATCATGAGTGAAATGAAGCTAGACCACCATGGAAAACCTAGAAGCACTGGACGGCCGTCTCGTATTACTGTCCTGCCGTTCACTCCTTCCAGATTTTCCATGATGGTCTAGCTTCAATTGATTCATGGTCGCATCTGATAACATTACTATAATATCCACAAAACCCCTTCTGAAAGTATATCATATCTGGAGTTAAATGGAGATTTTATTAGTTAACTTTAAATAACTTAGAATTCCATGGGGAACTAATAGGAAAAAGGATTAAAAGAGTTGAAATAGCAACTTAATATTAATTATTTCAAGAAACGTAAAAACCAAACAAGAAGGGTAAAACATAGTGGTTTTAGCTTCAATTGACTCATGATTTCAACCTGTGAAATTTCTTAAAAATCTCCACAAAACCCATTCTGACATAATGAGCGCCTTATCAAATGTATTATTATCAGTATTATGCAATTCTTTACCGAATATAACTATGCCAAATTGTTTTCAGTCTACAAGTATTTGTATTATTTTGATGTATATAGTAAAATGATAGATCATATGAATTAGACTGAAAAATTCTAATTTTAGTTAGTGATTTTCTGCAGCAATTTGGATAAATCCCCCAGTCTCCCACATTGTACGAGCATTCCATCTACCTAAATTAATGGTTGATCTAGTTGTCAGCAGCAACGTCAGCCTCGTGACTTCCGAAGGAACTCGGCTTTCACCATAAGGCGTTATAACTCTCCTACACGAAGACCCTCTAATTCCCAGGGCAGAGTTTAAATGCAGCCATATGTCATATTATTCTACATCAAATTTCATTCTGGCCTCATTTAAATTCATAAAGGGAACTAATTGCATGAAATTTTTGAAGAGTTAAAATGGTTCGAATTATTTCTTCTCGTTAGCATTTTTTTTAGCCAGTTGGTTTTCTACGGGATGGGGTCATTAACCCCATGCCCAACCCTCCTCCTTTATTCGGGCTTGGGACCGGGAGTAGCCCTAGAGGGACCCCAGGCGGAGTTTTTAGTTAGTCATTACCAAACTAAAACTTATCACGAATAGGCATCAGTTTAAACTTCGATGTCTCACATTAGTACAACGCGGGGGGGGGTAACAAGATGAGAGACACAAGAAATTTGGTATCGAAAACAATTAAAGTCCATATGTGAAAAATGTAGTTTAAAACAAACAAAAGAGACTGGAGAACCAAGCTAATAATGAAGAAAGTTAATATTTAAAACAAAATAGACAGTAAATGATACTAAACTATTATGACTAATTTTCTGCTATTACCAAATGTCTATACCCACTAATTATGATCATTAAGAAGGCCGAACCAGTAAGTCTATACTCTCCGGAATGGTTGAGACCAGTAGTCAATGATTTTATGGACTGATGCCATATCCTATTATTTAATTCAGTTCACAAAATCTGATACGACTGAGTAAAATATGTAGTAAGTATCAAACAAATATTTTTGTGGTGACTGGAATAATCTCGGCAAAAACTGAAGCAGGTGATTTTCTTAAACGGCCAGCCCCTCTCAAAATGCTCTCACATGGCCACGCGTATATAGCCGCTGACAGGAAAGTCCTACTCACTGCCTTCCCGCACCAAGGGTGTTGTTTACGAAAATGAGAGGACGAAAAGCAAATGTCCGGCGCTTTAACCGGATCTTAAACCAATGGTGCACATGGGCTCCAGTATCCTGCGGGAACAAATGGCGTATGAACCAATCGTTGGTCACCGGCTACCATGGGACTGCATCTCCATACGATGCTCCACTGCCTTGTGGATTAGACCTTCAGGTCGAAGGCTCGGGGAGTGGCCCTCTAAGAAAACCACCTGCTTCGGTTTTGGCACCGAGCAGTATCACAGCCCTCACACATACCGAATGAGATGTGTGGCGCATACGTGTTTAGTGCCTCCTTGTACCAATATCTATGTGTTAAAATAAAAATAAATAATAATAATTTCCGCAGATGAAAACCACAGATGTAAACCTAAGACTCGGTTGGAAAGGTGATATATCGAGTGAGATTCTAACACGTCGAATGATCAGATTCATTAAAACGACTCTGGATGTCGATAAACTACACATAACTTCCTCAAGGAAGCTAATACTGATACAGTAAATTAAGGATAAGATACCGACGATAGGCTTAACTATATTTGTTTATCAATTAAACTGCTCATGTGGAGCCAGTTACATAGCCCGTACTCAAAAGTCTTCATCCTTACGCGCTTGCAAACACGTACCTGGATGATAAAGAAAGGGTCTCACTAAATGTATTAACAATGTTATTCTTTCCCATTTACTCGACCAAGGACAACACTCAAGTTGAAGATGGCTACTCAGTTATATATCAAGTCTCTAGTAATCTAACAACATGCAAATCACACTTACCACATATTGCTGAAGCATTTGGTAGCAATCCAAATAAACATACGTCTGCGAAAAAGTTACACAAAACCTGTCTATTCAGCTTGGCCCACATTAGGGTCGTGTGATCATTGGTTTCGACTGTATCCTCCCTTCATCGGATTTGTAAGTGTAGAGACCGATAAGTTATTGAAAATGATCGTTGGTCTAAGACCAGTTAGTGATTTATATAAGACGTATCTGGACTTTACCTAAAAAGTCAGCACACGGTTATAAATAAGCAAGATTTGTCCTTACGAATATCACATAAATGGGTTTTGAAATTCCATGGATACTCGACTTTCTGTCATTCACAGTTTATGGTGTGACGTACGATGAAATCAGCTTGCCGAAATGAAGATGGAAGCTGCTATATCAAGAGGCCTAATATGATGGAAATATTTGATGAACAGCAATGCCGCTTAACTGCAGAAAGTATACCAAAAATCTTAAAAATGTCAGTACATATATATACGTAGTACAGTGTATTAGCGCCTTATTCGGTCCCTATAAGAACACCCTCTTGACTAAACAGGCTGATTATTTGAGTTATTAGATGTTAGTAATAACTGCTTATTTTTGGAAACGAATAGCAAATCAAATATATCAAAAACTAAATGTTCGTACATGAACTTACGGTGTCATTATATCCCTGATTAATCCCCAGATATAAGGAATGTGGCTTGTGTTTTGAAGTGGACCATGACGTGGATTTCACAGAATCTTCTAAACTAAGACCTCGAATGAGAGGAGGGATGTATCCTGGAGGAATAGTCGAAGTGTTTTTAACATTAGCTCGTAAATCATAATTGCAAACATTCTTGTCAGGAGTAAGGAAATCCATGTCTAGAAATATGTACGGTCTATATACTAGAGGATATGAGTAATAAGTACTCCAGAATCAGTAGCTAATTGACTCCAAAGTACTAAAATCTTACTACTCCTCACCTTCACGTATATATATTATAGGATAATAAAACAACGTTCAATCCTCAATATTTGTGTGACAAGTTTGTATGCTTGCTTCGTGTTGTTTTTGTACAGTGTAGGTTCTTTGTTAAATTCTAGCGGGTGGCGGTTTTCCTATTTTACTGCACGGTTATAATCAGTGTTGTAATCATTTGTTTTTATATTTTGGTATTCTGAGTGAATGGATTTGTTCCGGGTTATATACGTTTCTTGATACCAACAGCTATTAAATCATCAGATAGGAGGTTGATTGATTACATTATGATAAATAAAAAATAAAAATTTAAATTCGAAGAGAGAACGACTTCCAAGAAATAAAAACATGCAAGTTATTTGATGGGCAATGTAGTTTGTGGGTAGATCGAAACGTGAAAACAAAAGAGGAAACGAAGTTAATGATATCAAAGACACTTTTAACTTAATTCTGTGTGTTAGTGATAACAAAATTAAATTACGAGACGTCCATCAAACATAGATGGTCTAAACGCCAGATGGAAATCTATGGGGTGTATACATATTTATGAAGTTGCCTCTTGTAGCTATCCGTTGTGGGCGCTGAGTTCTCTTCGTCTGTTGAAGCATCCCAAGTTGGGAATACTGTTGTTGCAAAAAGTGAGAACGTACCCACTTTTCGATCTCCCACACAGATTTATTGTAGTTACCTAGCTCCCAAGCTCTCTTTAGTTAAAAGTGCAATGTAAATTGAAATACTTTTGTTGCTTTGAATAATCTGTCATCGGACTAATTATGCTATATTAATGATGAGCTTGCACAAATCGGAAGGTTTCTCAGTACTCGCTCCCAAGTGCGCTGTCGCCAAGGTGAAACCAAAACAGAGTGACTGATTAAAATACAGTTCTAAATTTCTTTAAAAACGTAAATGTACGTTATTAATTTAAAAAATATTACCACACAGTTATTTAACTTGTAATTGTTCAATCAGTAGTCAAGTCTAAATTACACTAAATAGACATGTTGATGAATGATGTAAGACAATCATCACGTGCAGCAAGTAAGCGTTATTCTATTCTATCATTTCCGGATAGATCGCGTTATTCAGATTTTATACTATATCTTGTCTCGTCAATTAACATTTTACTCTTTCTCAAACCATGGACCATCACCGAAGATCTTTTCTTCCGATAGCTGCCTGCCTAATTTTCATTTTTTGGGTTCAACTGTCCAACAACGAAGACGATGTCTCAGAAACTTACGGTGAGTTTAAGCCGTAAAATGTCTGCGATCTTAAGCTCATTTAGATGGTCGATAACCACGTATTTACCTGAACTCTTGTATTTGTTATGAATCAACCGAGTGACAAAAAGCCAACAGCATTAAGCACTCCGGAATTAGTTGCAACAATATGTGTTTAATCTGGGTCCTATTCAATCTATACCATGTCACAACGGGCTTTAATTATGTCACATCTGTTGAATGATTCAAATTCTAAAATTAATCCAGGCGAGTTTTATTAGTTCTCGTAAACTTGTATATATTTTCGTCTAGACTAGTCGTATATACTTCGTATGAACCACTTTTAGAACCGTTTTAGGCATAAGATATACTTAGTAGCCCTATATGACAACATACTACTATGAGGAAGTGTATCATTCTCAGGAAATCCATATTATACTGAACGGGAGTTTAGAACTTTATCACTTTTCACTAAACTATCATATTCGCCATTTCTGTGCGTATTTGATTTTATGGATTGGACTACCATATCAGTTACCTAGAAAGACGACGAACAGATAATAAAGTCGCTAAATTTAGGTACTATCGTAATTCACTGATAATTGATCAAATTATCACGTAGTTGTTAGTCAAACAAGCATTTGAAATCAAAACTCTGAAGCCTACTATTAAAATTAACACTAAGTGATCAAATATTTCTGGATCGCAAATTGTAATATAATCCGGCAGCTTAGATCCGGTGGTGCTAAAAATTTTTGCTATTTCAGAACTACCGAAATGAACAATACTTATTTCCCACTGGCTAATACTCAGTCAACAATATAACTAGATATTCATAATGATTTCCGAGTAACATCATTAAACATCATGACTTGACAGTCACGTGATATGATTGATGAAACTATTCACAAATTCGGTCAACAAGTTGACTCGTAATTACTATTGAATAGTGTTGTTTTCTCGTAATCTCATACACTTACAGATGATTTTAGTATGTCCTGATTATTCTACCGGGCTAAATCAAGATTCAGAAGTTCAAGAGTATCCCTCACTTCTATCTGAAGATCTACTTACCAAGCTGAACGATGGTAGGTTTTTCTGAAGTTGAGCTTGTTAGAAGTCACTTTAAAAATTTCAGTGACTTATAAGGGTAAATATTTTCTCACTTTCCATACACACGAGGGTTTATTACGATATATCCGACTGCCCTATAGACCTTAGACTACGACCTCCATATTCCAGTAAACTATGGCGATCATTTTGCAAGATATTACAGGGGTGGCAGCTTATTTAGATGATACCACAACCATGAGAATAAGCAGAGCATACTTGCAAAAGGGATTGATCAGGCTTTGTCACTCGTATCTGAACATGGCATTCGTATTGACGACGAAAAGTTTGACATTAATATAACGCGATTATGATAACTCGGCTTCATAGTTGATAAGGGCTGGCGGCAACCAGACCCATAAAATACTAAAGCAACGAAAACAATTCCTAGGCCAAGGAGTAGTCTTACTCTACCAACGTTTTTGGGACTGGTTAGCTATCACGAACAGTTATTTCTAATATACATTTTGTTTGTGCTTCACTGAACTATTTGTAAGTGGGAATTCAAAATGGTATTGGTTCACGGACTATGAAGCAGCTCTCTAGAAAATAAGGCATCTCCCGGACTCTAATCTTGAAGTTATGCATTATGACCCTCATTGATCTACTGTCACTGTTTCAGATGCGTAGGAAGATAACTTCAATCCACCCATGTCTGTAAAACAGAACATGTTGTTGAATTACAGCTCCTTATCATCAAATGGGATGTCACAAACCAATGGTATTGATGCTCATTTAGCATGCAACTTACCTCTTTAAATAGCGTTTGCGACGCTGATTCGGTTTCACTTCCTACCGAGTAATCCTAGTGAAACCCAAACTAAACAGTTGACTAAAAATGAAGCCAACTCATGACCCTATAAAATCAATAAAAATCAGAATGAGCTGAAGTAGCCTCGATAGAAGAAGTGGTAAGCATTTGTGTATCAGAATACTGTTTTCAGTATTATATTCTAAAAATATACAGAGTCCTATACTTTCGGCTTTTCGAATCATCTCCATTTATGCAGTTTATCGTCCATTCACACCATATTTACGTTTGTTTACTTTAACCTATAAGAATGCTCTTGCTTGAAAAGTATCTTAATAAAAGATAATTAGACTAAGTAGTCATACCTTAATTGTTCCATTACATTGTCTGCTCTGCTTCTCATCCTTCCTCTTTCTTACCATCCTTTTCAGCCCTTTTGAGATATGACACCGAAAACACATTTGAGATGGATGACTTTGTTTTGCCTAATTTTTAATGTCCCAGAAGTTGCAGAGGGGTATAAGGTTGTGGTTTCTAGAAGCTCTCAAATTTACGTGGATTTACCACCAGTTGCACATCGCAACGTAACCTCCATAAAGCGCACCAACTGTCATATTGGCAGTACGATTCTTACCAATATTACTTACATTCATTTGTGAGAAGTGTCATTCCCCTAATTCTATCAACAATGTACCTTATAAAATTTCATCCTAATTGAGTAACCCATTACAGTGACGACCGTATCTTCTGTAACAATTTGATTCTGCCTGTAAACTGGTATGCCTCACGTAACAGAATAAATTATTATTGAGATTTTATTGGGGCAGTCATCACTGTTATCTTTCCTGATGTGTCTGAAGAAACGATCTCACACACAGCCAGAACGTTGAAAACAACAGAATGCGACAACAGCCAAATAGTGAAAGAAGGTATGGCAATCATTTGAGCCGTAAAAATGTTCCACAAGATGATATTTGAACAACAGTTTCTTTATTGAACATATTATAAATCACTATTGACAGTGTTTTGGTGAAAAAGGGATCCCCTTTCACACGGTTCTCCGGTTAAAACGACGGGCAACAACACTTCTCCGTTAAGATTTTGAAATCAAGTACAAATGTACTACAGCTCTGGGACAAGTAGATGGCTTATTGACAATGATAGGTTTTCAGACAAAATTGTCAGAAGACACTCTCAAATGCCAAACCAAAGACAAATCGAAATGTCCAAAAACAATGATATAAGCAAACAAATTCAGTTCAGTGGAACTAATACATCCAAAAACACAGTGAAATAATTAGTATTTACTATAAAGGTTTTCATCAGCCAAATGTCTTCAGTTCTCCTTTAAAAATCACCCTGGAGCAAATGAAAAAAGTCGTTGGCTGGAAATTATGCTCATCGACCTTTAATGGACAGGGATGTCAAAGAATGATGCCAATAATGTTCATCCTGCCTACAAAGTGGTAAAAACCCTTCGGAATGTGGACACAGCAGTATCCTATCTTGCTACATTCTGAGAAAGACTATAAAGAATTATGGTCTAGTTTGGTACTAGTATATTTATATTCGTTACTATAGTAATAGATGTAATCCCAAAATTGTAGATATGTCGTTATATGACTACTTAGTCTATAAGATCTTACGTGGAAGTCACAGTATTATATATCCTGACTCGTTGTGTCATGACAGTGAACAATGCGATGTTTAGCATCTCTGAAGAAGACATCTAGGCTGAGAATAGAATAGTTCATTTAACTTGAGTAGGGATTGGTTACATAGAATAATGAAGCCTGTAAGACAAAGCCATGCCATACCGATCAATTGTTCTCACGTTCATCATTTTTCGACCTCTAAGTGTTGCTTGTTGAATATGAATTTTTCCAGTAACTACACGCCCCGCCAAAGATCACGTGTTTAGGGACCAATACCACTGCAACTCACTGCAGATTTTGCTGTCGCAGTGTGGGAAAACGTGTCGCTTTTCACTGTAGATGATTTCAGAGAATAGCAAGAAACATACATTATGTCAATTTTTCACAGACATTGAAACGAATGGCAAGTTATCTGATTTGTTTGTCTGTTTCACAACACTAGAGACCGTCGTGACCAAAAATGTCTAACAACTCATTTCAGAGTATTCAAGCATTTCTCTAGCACAAATGGAGAGACAAATCTACTCTCAACATCTCATTACCCTCAATCGAACGGACGGGCGTAATGCATTGAAAAAGGGAGACGTAGCGACAAGAAGTCAGATAATCACAAATTTGTTTACAGGTTAGGTAACCCAACCTACTGTCCTATATGTAGAGTTCTCTATCGAAGTCATGTTTGAAATAAGCATTCGGACTATTCGCAAAGCTGTGTTGTCACCTAAAGAGATATGTAGGCACGGACAGAATCAGAATATTTTAACTTTTAACGTTGGCAATAAAATGGTCATCGAGTCATACTTTGAAAAAAGTCGATGTAAATCAGGAGTTAAGGAAAGGAGAGTAGAGACGTTTTGCAGAATGTGCGCTGGACGTTTAGGACGTGCATTAGGCACATAAACCGAATCCGTAAAGATAAAGTGACACTTACCGCAGAAGATTAGTGTGTCTTTCACTTTCAGTGATCACGAACACTCCAATCATGAGAACTTTTAAAGCAACATGAAGGACAGAAGAAGGGGAAGTTGGTCAAAGGAGACACCAAAAAAACAGAACGCCACCATGAACCATTTATCAACTAACAAGTAGACCCATCACAAACGTTTATTCCGGGAAGGTGCTGCGACGAATCCTAGAAAGCTCAACAAAGCCTGAGGGATTCCAGAGGAGTTGAAAAAAGGTTCTATCTCTGGAAAATTACCGTGGCTTCCTGTGGTTGTAAGGTGATGTAACTTTCAGCTTGAGGATTTACTGGATTGCAATAACACAACGGTCTATACTAAAAAATATGAATATCCTGGTGCATGTGTACATTTTTGACACTTACCCAATAATTGCCTCTCATTTCTTCGACTTTGGATCAGGGTTTGTGGGTTATTTTCCACGTTCGAGTGCCGATACACGTTTGTCATATTATTATTATTATTATTATTATTCACAAACATAAGTGTTGTGAAGAAACCATTTCGGGTTTCTTCAAAAAAATGCAATAATACACATTTTTCAATAATGTCAGCATTCTGCTTGCCATTAAAAAAATTTGAGCAATAATAGTAGAATATTAATAATAATAAATCGGGTCTGTGCAATTGAGAAGAATATTAAATTGGGTTTAAAGAAGGAAATGGAGGAAATAAGGGAATAGAAATAAAGGAGACGTGAAATACGCAAACAGTCTAATAGGCGTGTTTACGAACACAGAACAAGAATAAACGACTATGTTTGTATCGTCAAATTAGTAACAAAAAACAATTGTATTACATGACACTAAATGTTGGGGCCTTCCGTCCTAGTCGTATCTCGTGGCGCCAACCGTATGCTTCATCGGTTCAGAACTTATATTATTTGTGGCAAACCGCTCAAGGAATCATCCTGTTGAGGTTGTATCCTCCTTGCTGAGAATTAGAAATGAAGTGTTGAAACATCCAGATGGTAGCATTCGGTTGAACTTCGAGTGTGGTAGGTTTGGCATTTTTCGGATTATCCTGTTGAGTATTAGAACCTTTAGAGGCACGCTACATACCAGCAATTACGTATTTTGTGCCGTTTATAAAAAGGCATCCTAAGTACAACTATGTGACCTTGGTTAACTTGGTACCGTGTAGCCTTACAACTTCGTAGTGACTGTAAATGTATATCACCACTCCACTTTCCGTTTTTGTGACCCACCGCATCAGAAGAGTGACATGCCTGGCGAGCTTCTTTATTCACCTATGATTTCTGGCCACCCCATCTCGTGATGCCACTCATATATTCAGTCAGTCCTGAACTTCAACTAACTGTGGCAATCCCATCATAACCCGAGGAAGAATAAATGAATGGTAATTGCCAGAAATTACTTGTGGACTATTGACAATACACATATTCTTAATCAGTAGTTATTAATGTACTGGACCATGTATTCACATATATTCGATTCTCTTTCAATTAACCTATTGATTGATGCAATAGGATTCAGTATTCTTCAGTTATTCCCGATCTGTTAGTACAGATTCTACATTCACAACCACTTTTGGCTTGATTTTGTAGGATTTTTATTTCCTATTTTGTGGTTTAATGTTGTCTAGTATGCCTTTATATAGAGTGTGCATGTCTAAATTACATGATTCATACAATGGGGGCTGATGAGGATTGATAGCTGAATCTGGGCTACTCGTGCTGATTAAAAAGGATTGGTTGAGCACAGTATCAAGGCCATATACGTCAATGCTCGAACTAGCGATTTAGTCACGTGATAATTAACATGGCAACAATCATAACAAAACAACTTATGTAACCGCAATGTGATTGTTGTTTCCTGGTCGCTGAGATTCATAGAAAGAGAGTAAAAGCCTCCAGCTAATAATATTTGGTCAAAACTCAAGTGTGGCAAATTTGATATAGCCTGTGATATTTCATCACTTGGGGTTTTAGAACCTTCAGATGGTTGGTATAAAATTCTTCCTGATCACATGTAATAAACATATGCATGATTCAACTTTCAGGTTAGAAATTACGTTGTCTAAATGGTTTTTTACTGATTGTGGCTTTTGTTAAGCGAGCTCAGTGAACATAGGATTACTTTGCTTTTTGATCACTTCAATGATGGCTTCACAGTCAAGTTTGTAGGATTCGCTTAAACAAAGAATAGTTCTCGCACGGAATTTCGACCAGAATATTTGTGATTTTCTGTCATTAACTGTTGAACACAGGCCGCCAGCTACATCTATTACACTTGTTATTCTTATCGACTGTTTCTCTTTCTTCTGGTGATCGACTGGATCATGAAGACGTCAACGTCTGAAGGGAAGCACGGGATACAATGGACATCTAGGATGCAGTTGGACGATCTAGACTTTGCAGATGATCTGGCCCTTCTATCCCAAACGCAACAACAGATGCAGGAGAAGACGACCAGTGTGGCAGCAGCCTCAGCAGCAGTCAGTCTCAATGTACACAAAGGGAAAAGCAGGATTCTCCGATACAATACAGCATGCACCAATCCAATCACAATTGACGGAGAAGATTTGGAAGATGTAAAACCTCTAAATATCTGGGCAGCATCATTGATGAACACGGAGGACCTGATGCAGATGTGAAGGCGCGGATCGGCAAAGCAAGAGCAGTATAGTTACAACTGAGGAACATCTGGAACTCAAAGCAACTGTCAACCAACACCAAGGTCAGGATTTTCAATACAAATGTCAAGACAGTTCTACTGTATGGGGCAGAAACCTGGAGAACTACGAAAGCCATCATCCAGAAAATACAGGTGTTTATTAACAGTTGTCTACGCAAAATACTTGAGATCCGTTGGCCGGACACTATTAGCAACAACGTACTGTGGGAGAGAACAAAGCAGATCCCAGCGGAGGAAGAAATCAGGAAGATGCGCTGGGAGTGTATTGGACACACATTGAAGAAAGCACTCAACTGTGTCACAAGACAAGCCCTCACATGGAATCTTGAAGGCCAAAAGAAAAGAGGAAGACCAAAGAACACATTACGCCGACAAATGGAGATAGACATGAGAGAAATGAACAAGAATTGGATGGAACAAGAAAATAGTGCCTAGGACAGAGTGGGTTGGAGAATGCTGGTCTACGGCCTATACTCCATTAGGAGTAACAGGCGAAAGTAAGTAAGCACGCTTCCCTCCCAATGAATGTCAGGAAATATGCCACAAT
This sequence comes from Schistosoma mattheei, assembly GCA_944470405.2. NCBI lineage: Eukaryota > Metazoa > Platyhelminthes > Trematoda > Strigeidida > Schistosomatidae > Schistosoma > Schistosoma mattheei. The sequence goes on from OX103947.1 coordinate 747,225, forward strand.
TTTATCACTTTTAACATCTTTCTTAGTCATGCTCCAGATTTCAAACCTTACCAAATAGCTTACCAAAAAAGCTTCCGAAGTTGAATGAATATCCAACTGTTCCACCGCAGGCTCCATCGCGACACCAGTATAATGTTTCGCATTATTTCAATTATAGTACGAACCAAGAGTCCCAGAAATAACGCAATTGAATTAGGAAGTAAGACACAAGCACAAACGAATGTACTGTAGTTGGGATTCGAAATCGTGCAATCCACAAGTACAAAAGTTTCATTAGTTCGTTCAAACACCACATTCCGATTTTTATTTATTTATTATAGTCAATCGCTTTCAATTCAATGTTAACAGGATGTTGAAAGCAGGTATCATTGGTCGTACGTTTGGTTAGATGGTTAGTTACATATCTAATAATATATGGGATTGTTTTGCTTAATATGTTGATGACAGATTATGAGGACTGACTAGCGACCCAGATACTTCACTCAGTATGGTAAATCACAAACCATGCCACCTCTGCCTACCCAGTTCCTCCAAATTTATTTTGGCTTTCGAAGACATCAGTAAGAACCGTCAACTTCAGTGAACTTCTGGTCAATTTCTAGCAATTTCGTACCTCCTTATGAAAGAATGACTAAAAGCTAACAAAAATTATAAAAGACGAAATGCAAAACAAATCTCCAAAGAAGATCCATCGTCGTTTCTAATTCAGCCTACGACTTCAAACTGCGATGTTGCAGACTGATTCCGATAACAATCCCAATATTAGATGACATGGACACTGACGAACGTATAGAGAGAGGGCGGTGTTGTTTACCAACAAACATGACGATGTGGAGATATCCTAAAACCACCCATATCTGTAGGGTGGAACATTCCGTTTAATCACAGCTTCTTATAGTAAAATGGGGTGTCAGGATACAACGGTATCGATGACGATTTCTTATGTTAAACGCCTCTTTGACTCTGGTCTGTGAACGTGACCCTACATTAGTTTAACTTCCCACCGAGAAATTCTATTGCAAGCAAGACTGGACAATTACGATAAATATGAGTACACTTATGACCTTAGAAAATTTATGACAATAAAAACGATTTATGATGAGTTGTGACGAAGAAAGCCAGCTGGTATTTAAACACTATTTTCCTTATCACATTTTGAAGCTACACACAACCCTGAACTTTCAACTTCTTTCCCGATCATTTTCACACATATAGCTCTTTGCTAATTCGTCTCCATACTGTGGCTTGTTTTCGTTGCCTGATGAAATATATCTGCTTAAAAATCGGCCTAATACCTCTGGAATTTACCTGGGATCCCTATCGAGGAGCATAACCCACTACGTTCAAGTTATTGTCTTCGATCGACTTCACTGGACGTCATTTCCAGTTATTCTTGATCATCAATCGCTTGTCGCAACGCAACTCCCACAAGGCGCGCAAACCCTCATATTGGATACTACAGTCATGCTAACACAAGAATTCTAATATATGAAAATTTATCCATGTTTTTATATTGCATTATGACTCATCAACACAATTGAGTATTTTATTAAACTGAAACAATTAGTATTTGTAACGAATTGATCTTGCCTGTAAACTGACATGCATCATTTAACATATTGTTTTCTGAGAATATACATTATTATTACCAAAATGATTAGGGGACTTAAGTGCGTGGAGCAACAAGTGGTTAACGCCTTTTCCACTTTTCCTTCATGCGCAAACCCTCATACTGGGCTCTACTGACATGTTAACATTGATTGCCTAATATATGAAAACCAATCCACTGCTTACATTGAAGTTGTGCGCTACAGCTTATCATCTTGATTTTCATGAAATATCTGTCGTTATAGCTGCAAGAGTTGCCTGATAATCTGGATAGAAATCTTGCTGCTTAACAGCCCCTATCTTTGTTTAGGCTTAATTTTCTATCAAAAACGATAGGAATTAGTTTGAACCTTGCTGCTACACTACTACTCCTTGTTACTGTATCGCGTTCACAATGCACAGCAATGAAGCTTCGCTGACGCCTGGAATAAACTTGAAACAAACTTATCATGCACGTCTTTCATAGTTACAGATCAAATCAACTGCTTTTTAATATTCGTAACAAATTCGGGCTCGTTAAATAGTTGTAATGAACAAATATATAGATAAGCCAGAATCCTAATAAACAAATTCGCAGTTCGGTCTTGATGTGAGTTACCCATGGTCACAACATTGACGCGGTGTTATTTTTAAACTGGATCGTAAAAGCTGTGTGCCCATAGTACAGTATCAACCCATAAACCTAATTACTTACTAACGTATGTAGCAGTATAGATTTACCGTCATTTAATTTGACTGAGTTTATCTACATAGCAATACTACGTGAGAAGAATCTAATCTGCAAACAAATGTGAATTATTGATCATGCCTGTAGAAATGCAACTTCATACAAAACAGCACAATGATTTCCGAACTGGATCATGCAATACAACGAAATGTGAACTGAGTCAACAAGGAGATCAAATGAGCTGAAATTACGCTGCGGTCAACATGTCAAGTTACTCTGGATTTCCTCCAATGCAATTGTACTCGGGAATCCACCATCCACCAACTTACAGCAGGACTGCACTCTTTGCATTCCCTCGAATTAGTGACAAAATAAACGATGAGATCCAAAGGTCTGGGACAACGTAAATCGGAGTCGCTACCTGAAATAACCATTCAAACTGAATCGTATCGAAAATGTAATTCGGTGAGTACCACTGTGTTCGCCAAACATTTATTAATTGGAATGTATGGAACGAGTTATTTGTTTGTTGAATAGTGCAACATTGGAAGTTTGAATGTGTGACTGTATGCGATCGTGTTGTTTAGTTGTCAAGTGAACTCATGAATGATGATCTCAAATATAGAACGATTGATCGTTGATCGATGTCAACTAGTATTCAGTTTCCGACAATCTTATTTACACTGTCATATGGATGACTGATCTAAAGTGCAGAGTTCGATTCCAGTCGATGACTGAAAGTCGTCACCTTATTTTCTTCTCAGTAATTGAATTATCATTTCCAGATATTCGAATAAATATGTTTGACTTGTGTGAGTATTCGACAGCCTATCATCATTGTGAATGAGTTGTGAAGCAGTGAATCGAGAAAGTTGATTGAAAGTCTCATTATTCAATGTCACTTGTAGAGGACTCAATGTGAGTATTTTCCATTCAAATATTTGGCAAGTGAATTTCAGAACTGAGATTTTTCAAAGATATTATGTTTAAATCAAACATGACTAAATTAATCATATTATTACTATATTCACGTTATGCTCATATTTTGTGCATCTTACTAAAATGTGACTATTGTGCTTCAACAGCATAATTTCATTACGCATACTCCTGTGTAGGCAGACCGTTTCTTCCCTTCAACATTCTGTATCGCAAGTACATTCTGATGCAGCATAACTCACATGATTAAGGCAGTCGAGAAACTGTGAGTGGTGCATTTCATTGAATTTGATGCTTATATGTCGTAAATCTACTACTGGAACTCTACATCTCATCACAAGATTCCTATTTACTATGCTTCTAAATTAAACTGAAGTGTTCTGTAAAGTGGCCAAAAAGGACGTCTGGTACGAGAAGTGTACAATGTCAGTTGGAATGGTTTATGGATAATGGCTGAACGATGTCGCACAAAGTTCCAGCTAAAATCATACAGCCTATCACGAGTATATTCATGCAACATACCACATTCACTATGTATGTTTTACACAATTCAAATGCAAAATAAAACTCTGTCTGTTCACATGATTTATTTTTGAAACACCACAAACACAACTAAACACAATCTGAGGAGTTCACATCACATTACTTATCAGTATAATGGATAACCAAATACACAGTTAAATTCACAGTCTCTTCACTTTCATTCATTTTGGTATCAAAATGGATTTGTGTCATCAAGCTGTGGCATTGGTACCGCTTACTTGACATTCACCGCAACACTTCTATTTCGAGGAGGTACATAAGCTGAAAATTAAATCAAGGAAAACAGTAGTGAGAAACTCCACTTCGAAGCGTCTATCGATTATTGTGGAAAATTGACAAGAAGATGCTTTTCAGAGAATGTTCAATCAAATAAACATGGAAGATCATATGAGTCGATGGAAACGAATAGCAATCTCACCCACCAGAATCTGCTGCATTCGTTGCAACGAGCTCAACGTATAAATGACCATACAACTAGCAAACTACTTACATAACCTCATGAAACAGTGTGATCCTAAACTGGCGAATGACAGTATCACCAACACCAAGATGATCAACTTTAGAATTATGATCTGCATTTGTGAACCAATAAATGAATCAGCTTACCTTCATCATGCCACCACAGAGTAATTGACAAATCAGGGGACCCACTGATGCACAGTTTATATATACATATATACAATATGATCATACAGTTCCCACGTCCTCATTAGTACACCTTTTGCAGAATTGAGGACACATACAATGCAATGAGAGATTTTCCCAAATACTAACAGTTTGCCATTTCACGTTGCAATATGCTGATGTTAAAATGTTGTGTGCACTCCTTATTGTTTCACACTCTCATGTGAATTTATATTCTACGATAATCTTATGACACTACAGTGGAATCGCTATCTTTGTAAACATACAAACCATAATTATTGCAAAGCTAAAACAGTAGATGGCGTTTCTCATCATTGAGAAAGTTCACATCAAATACGCATTCGAATGTTGCATCGTAAAAGGGATTCTCTTGTACAAAATTTTGGCATTCATTACACTAAGAAATGGTCTTGTGTTTTGATGCAATTGAGACCGTTTAATACACAAGCTGCACAAAATGCATCAGTATAAAGTCGTTCCATTTGAGAATCACTAAACCTCCTGATCGAGACACACTGTTGCTTGATAATAGGGTATTAATTAGTCTGAATGTCAAAACAATTAAGAAAACATTTTCAGTATTCCATGTTCAACTGTTAACTAGTAAATGAATTCCACAATTGACGTCCCAACAATTTCGATGTCTATACAATAGTCCGAACTAAAAGAGAACGGTATAGCGGTAAATAAATTGCTCTGTAAGCCTTCGACCTTGGATGCTCACCACATTAGTTTAAAATGGTTTCACCTAACTGAGGGCGCTCGGTCATGCATCCGCAACAGATCAGGTGTGGAAGCGCTGTTCTCAACATCCCCTGTAATTGCTAGCCAAATCCGATCAGTCGATCCACGATATGTTGAGACCCTATCAAATGTATCCTTGAACGTCGTCTTTTGATTTCATTTTGTGGGTATGATTCATACTAGAAAGTGATACTAGGTAAAGCGTTGTCGAACTCCAAATACCTGTGTCATCTTTATTGCTGAGCCAAACGTGATCTGGTACACCAAATTACAAAGTGTGAGTCTGTTCCTATTTGAGATTTTATATATTAGGGATTTATTTGAATTCTTACATATTGTGATATATATATTGTGATATTTTTTCCGTGTTTTTAAGTATTTTAATATTTCAATCTTTGATTCTCGTACTTCAGTATTTCACCATAAAAGAACAGACACACAAGGTAGTTAATTTAAAGACTGTAACAAAATTCGTTTCAAATAATGCCCTTCTGTCCAGACAACATCGGAGCCTTGTTCTGTTATGCAGAAGCCGACAAAAACGAGCACAGCGTGAATGGAAAATATTGCTTCAATATTGGCTTTGAGATGGAGTGAGTGGACATACAATTGTCTCGCGTTAGTACTTGTGATTCAGTGGAGGTCAATGTGAGAGTGAGATTGCAGCGTGTGTGTTTGTGTTGAGTGAGTGAGTGAATGAGTGAATGAGTGAGTGTTTGAGAATATGAGTGGAGAAGATTTGTAGAGTGAATGATGGTGATATGTTAGTTGACCTGAACTGAGTGGTAGTCTGAATTCGGATTTGCACATCATTTCACTGTTGTGATGAGTGTACTTGACCTACGTTTCTTAATTTGAGAGAGAATGAGTCACTATTACACTCCAACCTGATCGTCTTGAACTTGACTTATCATAGTCAAAATTTACTAATATGAACAACCTTTACTATAACAATCAATTAAATGAGAATTTTTAGAGCTTCCTTATAAGTTCAAACCCAGGCACTCCAGTTGCTTAGTCAACTTGAATAACCAGACTGTGTCACGTTTCTCTTTTTCTATACTATTGGAATTCAAATAATGAGAAACGAAAGTCGGAAACAAAGGAAATTGTTTGTGTTAGAGATGTTGAAGTGAAGCTGTGGTGTATACTACTTATAACTACAGACGGTTTCATACAAATGATTCATATAACTCATGTTATCTCAATGATTTATTTCACATAAACTTGTACTACCTATATCTTACCTGATATACGTGAGGAATAAGCATCACGCATTGGTCATGATTACAGAAATCGATCAACCCTGATTGAACTATGAGATTTGGTTAGTATGTTGCGTGCTGTGGGTTGACCCGGTAAGCAAGTATAAACGACAATTTATGGAGATATTATGTTGTATATTGATGACTGGGAAGAGAAATCGATGTAAAGCGTTTCGAACAACCTTCAATTTGAAGATAACGAATGGTTGTTCGTATTTGTTTCCAGGTGTCTTATCATGTAAATCCCTGATACTCCACTTTCTTAATCAACTTGAACAGCTCAACTGAGTCTCGTTTCGCATCATCACTTTATTCAGACACCTTCACTAATCATGATCAATCGATTGTTGATGGCTACCCTCATACTTCTTCTCTTCTCCAACCAGTTACTAACTGTTCCTCGGTAGATTCAAACGGGGCATGCATCGGATCACCCTCATGTGATGTAATATATGATGTTGTTTGTGTTGAATTAACGTGAGCAATCTTCTCCATGACATATAGCATACAATATCGTTATAATTTCGTAGAGGTTACTTTTCCCAAATAACAACTGACATGACGGGAGGAAGTGTAGAAATCTGGTTGTCACCTCATTGTGATTCTTGTTCAACATTGTTTCTGTTCCCTATTCTATATGATGATTCATTCAGTGTAATAATTATTTTTGTTTTCCAGTGTGATACCTTATTTAGCATGATAATATGTTGATTTATTTGAGTGTGATGTTATATCAGTGTACACTGTTCCTGTTTACATTTATCGTGTACTGTGCTCAGCATAAGACACAGCATGTGATTTGTCACAAATCTCAGTATTTTTATACATGTGATTTCATTTCATTTAGTAATGCGGATGAGAGTTCCATCATTACGGGTTTTTCGTTGTCTTTTGTGGCCGAAAAATCTTTACTTTTGCCAGTATTTGTGTTCTCACTTCTTGTTGTGAAAATCACATTGGTTTCGTATAATGTTTCGAATTATTTGAATTATAGTACGAGCTAGAAGTCCCAGAAATAACGCAATTGAATTAAGAAGTAAGACACAAGCACAAACGAATGTACTGTATTTGGAATTCGAAATCGTGCAATCCACAAGTTCAAAAGTATCATTAGTTGATTCAAACATTGCATCCGCCATAGCTTAAATTGGAGTCTAGGTGTTTGTAATCAATCGTACGTCTTCTTCTCAAATTCATCCCGAGTCTGTCTTACATTGCATTGGAAAAGGATCCTATACTATCTAGAATGTCCTCATTAACATTAGAAACAACAACGGAAATTGGAACTTACTCACCTGGTTCCTGAAATAGTATTTGATCGACATGTCGACTGTGTGTACTTAAGTCATTGATGTCCAGAATTCGCACCATCGATTTTCCGACATTCTTCAGAACAATACCCGTAGATGGTCGAAGATCATTTCCTCGATAGTATGTACCTTCTGCAGACTCCAAACATCTCATATTTGACCGAAGAATTCTTCCTTTCAATAGCTTCGCTGGAGTCTCCTTCGTCACCGAATGTCTGGCATTTCTATATTGCAATAGAAAGGTATCTACTCCCCTCTCCAGCTCATTAAATGTTGAGGGGGCTATAGAATCAATAGCAGTCTTTAATGTCCTAACAAAATTCTCTGCCTGACCATTAGAACACGGATGTCTGGGAGCAGTAAATAGATGTTTGCAACCTATACCGTTCAACCAGGTAGTGACTGCATCTGCAGCAAAATGTGAGCCATTATCAGTCACCAACACCAAGGGAATGATGATGATGATGATTTTTCAACTGATGACATTTCTCACAATTGTTTGCCGAACGACATTTATCTGCATTTATTTCTGGCCACCAACATGTGAGCCTTGCCAAGGATTTCATTTTCTCAACACCTAAATGACCACTATGAAGATCTTCAAGAACAGATTTACGCAATGAAGGAGGAATGACAACACGATAATTGTAACACAGAATACCATCAGGAGTAGTAGATAGCTCATTCCGCTTTGAAAAACAGATAGGAAATCTACGTTTCAAATTAGCAGTCCAGCCTTTCCTTATAGCACTGAGTATACATCCAAAATATCTGCGAGTTTCTCTAATGAGATCTGAACGTCTCACTGGTAAAAGTTGCACCAACAAACAGTCTGAAGTATTAATAGGTCTATCTTGTAATGACTGTCGAGAAATGTAGTCAACATGTTGAATTTGTTTGGCACTTCTGTGCTGAACCGTATAGTCATATGCACTCAAAGCAATACTCCATCGTTGAACCATAGCAGCTTAGGAACGTGCCAAGGACTTTTCAGGATGATAAATAAACTTTAAACCTTCATGATCCGTAACAATGGTGAGTTTCTTTCCGAATAAATATTTATGAAGTCTTTCAACAGCCCAAAACGCAGGTAATGCTTCTCGCTGAGCCTGTGAATAACCTTGTTCAGTAACAGTAAGTTTGCGTAAAACGCAAATAACTGGTCTACCTTCCTGTTCCAAAACTGCACTGATTCCCAAAGGTGATGCATCAGTAATAATCACAGAATGTACATTAGGGGAGTTAGTTCGAAGAACAGCATAACTTTGAAGAAACTTTAGTAGATTCCGTAAGCATAACTCTTGTTCCTCACTCCATTTGAATGAATTGGATGTCAAAACATTAAATAAACAATTTGCACGACAAGAAAAGTTAGGAATAAAACGGGAATAGTATTGAAGAGCACCTGCTAGTGAACGTAATTCTGTAAGATTTTTTGGAGACAGTGCATTAGTCAGTGGAGCTAGTCGTTTCATATCTGGTCTAAAACCATTACCATCAACTAAGTATTCAAGGCATTCAAAACTAGATACACAAAATGAACACTTGTTTGGATTCACTTTAATATTCTTCTCAATTAAACAACGCAATAAAGCAATAAGTCTCTGGTCATGAAGTACCTTATTAGAACCATGAACATTGAGATTATCTTAATAAACCTCAACACCTTCAAGATCACTAACTACTTTATTCATAACTTCCTGAAATATGTCTGGAGAACAACTTAGACCAAATGGAAGGAAATTGTATTTGAACAGACCAAAAGGAGTGTTAGTTGTCGTCAAAATAGATGAACATTGATCTAAAAGAATTTGAAGATAAGCATCTTTTAGGTTAACTTTCGAGAACACTTTAGAACCATGAAGTCGATTTAGAATATCTTCAGCCTCTACCGTCGTGCACGTTTGCTTCAACAAACGGGAGTTCAGAGTTAATCTGTAGTCACCAAAAATTTTTGGGGTCTTGCCGTCCGACTTCAGTGGCGTAACGATAGGAGTACCCCATGCTGAAGACTGAATTGGTTCAATTATGCCTTTCACACACAAATCGTTTAGTGTCTTATGTACTGCTTCTCGAAGGCCATAAGGAATTATTCGTCTTTTAAGAAAGACTGGATCACCCTCTACTTGAAGTTTTATAGGCTTAATTTTCATACCTCCACTGCACTTAGCACACATAGCTATCAAATCTTTAAGTAAAGTATCAGAATTTTCTTTAGAAACTAGGAAGGGCAACTCCACCTTAAGCCTTTTCAAATTCTCTAAACCTAATTTTGACAGTCCTGTTTCGCTAACTAAAAATTCACAAGGTATGTGTGAAGAATTATCATCTCTTATTAGGAATTCACAACATCCTCTTATGGGCAGTCTGTGTTTAGTAATCCTCAATGATGATACTTCAGTGGGTCGTACCACAACGTTAGGATTTAAGGATTTCAAGCTCTTGAATGAAATAATGAACTCTATACTGCCTGTGTCCGCAATAAAGTCATGAAATGAACCAAACGACGTATATAGTCGCTTTTGAATATGAGCATTACCTTTTGAAATAGTAGACAAAGATAAATGATCACTAGAAACATCCGAATTACTGAGATTTAAATTACAAGATTTAGTGCTACTTGAAGCAAAATGGACAGTAGCTTTGCATACTGACCGAATGTGTCCTACCTTACCACACTTAAAACATTTAGCGTTACGAAATACACATGAATTGCGAGCATGAAACTTTCCACACGATAAACATTTACCAAACTTCATCTCACCTTTGTGATTTGCTTTGTAATTCCTTGTTGAAACACCTTTCACATTTACACGAGAATAGTAATCACTGTTAAATGAACGCGTTTGATTGACCCTGAGATTGTAGTTCATCACGCAAAGTATTAGAAATCTTCAACGACTGGATATCAAGTTCATCCACTGCTTCGTAGTTAATACACGTAGTTCCAGCATCTTGAAAGGAACAGTTTGGCATTCTTAACAGCTCTCCTTCCAAACTCGGTGTGTTAATTCCTGCAATTAATCGATCTCTCAGTTGCACATGAAGTTGATCACCGAAATTACACTTGGCAGCTTGTTTCTGTAATTAAAGGATGAATTCCCGAACTTTTTGGTCATCTTAACGAACCATCTTATGACATTTCGACCTTTCACGGCATTCAAAACTGGTGCACCTTACACGATTTAATGACAGCTCCTTAAGAGTTGCATAAGGAAGTGAGATAGGTTTTTCTAGTTATGCCAAAGTTTTTAATAAGCTGTACGCTTCTCTCCGCTTGGAGTCCCTCCGGGGGCTACTGCCGGTCCCAAGCCCGGATAAAGGAGAAGCGTCGGGCATGGGGTTAGCGACCCTATTCCGTAGAAAAATAACCCGCTAAAAAAACGCTAACCAGAAAAAATTATTCAAACCTTTTAAACTCTGCCTTGGGAGCCAGAAGGTCTTCATTTAGAAGAACTATGACGCCTCATGATGAAGGCGAATTCCTTCGAACGTTACGAGGCCGATGCCCCTTCTGACAACCAGAGCGACCATTTATTTAGGTACGTGGAATATTCTTACAATGTGGGACACCGGGAGAGCCTTCCATATCGCTGAAGAAATGAGAAGATACAACCTAGAGGTACTTGGGATCACTGAAACACATTGGACACAAGTTGGACAACAACCAATAACTACAGGAGAGCTCCTGTTATACTCCGGCCATGAAGAAGAAAATGCTCCACATACACAAGGAGTTGCATTGATGCTGTCCAAACAAGCGCAAAATGCGCTTATAGGATGGGAATCTCATGGACCAAGGATCATCAAAGCCTCCTCCGAAACAAAGAATGAGGGCATTTCTATGAACATCATCCAATGCTATGCGCCTACCAACGACTACAATGAAGACGCTAAAGATCAATTCTACAATAGGCTGCAGTCAATCATCGAGAAGTGCCAAACAAAGGACCTGACCATTCTGATGGGAGATTT
>OX103947.1:759240-970366 GCA_944470405.2 Schistosoma mattheei
TGATTAATGCTCACATGTATTATCGTAATGTTATATTGATTAGTTCTTATGACATACTAGCTCAAGCGATAATAAAAACTGGTCGTCTATATAAACTAATTAGCTTTGATGGTTCGTTAACAAGCTTTAATAGCATTTACATGCTTCAGCGACATAAACTTGTTTTAACACCAAGCTCTAGCAAATATGACCTGTAAATAGCGTAAATATACATTGAATATCAATGCAATCAAGGACTAAATAGTTATCTGTATCTTATTCTCAATGTTCCTTCACTTAACACCTCATCCTTTTTTAAACTATGCACTATCCTGTAATATCTTTTCTTCCGACCACTGCCTGCCTAATTTCAAATTCTCGAGTTCCATTGCCAAACAACAAGGGTGACACTTCTCCAAAAAAATACGGTGAGTTCCAGCGATAAGTTTTCTGCAATCATAAGTCCATTTTAGATGGCTCATTCAATGGCACACACAATTATCTGGATTCATTCAGTTGTTCTGATCAGTGAGTCCCAAAAACCTCGATAGCATCAAGCACCCTGGAAGTGATCGCCATACTGCATGTTTTATTCTGCATGCTTTTGGATCATTACTCACGAATGGTGTTATATATGTCGTCCACTGAGTAATCTAATTTTTAGAAATAATCCAGGCGAGTTCAACTATCTTACTTAATGATTTTTTGTACTTAACATGTATATATTTTCCAGTTGCTTTTGCCATATATTTGTAAGTGTTCCTAGGCTAAGTGCAGTAACTTCTTACGGAATGTTTATAACGCATCATATTCCTTCCTGCCTGAAGTTTCATAAGCAGTCTTAACTTTAAAATTATCTTTCTGATCATGTTCATTATTTTCAAACTGTCATATACGTCAACAACCTGCATGTTAACCTGGCCCGTACATGCGTTGCACTATATCTTCATGTCTTCTAAATTTATAAATCATTTGAATCACCTTTAACATTTATCGATAAATCCATCATAATGGTTGCTGCTAATCGTATTTGGGTGTATGGATTGGTTTATCATAGTAGCAGCCTAAAATGCGAACATAGTTTAGATAATGAGATTAAAAATTTAGGTACTATCAACTGCACTAGTAAAATAACTAAATCCCTAGGTAGCTGTTGGCTAAAAAAACGTTTGAAATCAAAACTCCGTAGCCTACTAGAATTAACACTACACGAATCTTTCTGAATTGAAATTTATAATTAAATTAGGCGTCTCGGATTCTTTAACGTTATAAATTTCTGATGATTTCGAATCACCTAAAGCAACAATACCTATTTTTCCACTGACTCATCCTCATTCAACACTATAACTAGTTTAAACATTATAGTTTCAGGATATCGTCATAAAGCATTGTCATGACTTGACAATCACGTAATATGATTGATAAAATTAATGAAACTATTAACGAAATCGGTCAACAAATTGACTTATCATTATCACTAGTGTTGTTTTTCTTTTATCTTCATTCACTACAGATGATTACAGTAGGTTTCTCTATCAGTTGCTCATTCAGTAAATATCTCAAAACCTTGTCAGTCTAATTGATGGTTTAGCGACACAATCATGCATGCAAATAATCAGTATAAGCAGTCGAGCAAATCTCCTGCAAACTGAAAACATCAATGTCGAATTTACCTCAACACTGACTAAGGTTCAAGCCATTATCATAGACATGAGTTGGGAGTGTACTCCCCTTGGTTACAACTTATGTTCTCTCTGATAATCACACGAGTACCACTCACTATTAATCATCTTGTAAAAACTTATTTAGCTAAATACATCTTGCAGTACCACATCACTTCGTAATATGACACAAGCCTAACTGATTTTAATAACTTATAACCACTATATCTCAATTAAATCGTATTCCGCCTTATAATAAACTGCATACTTGCAACTAACTTGTATGCCCAATCAGCCGGGAAGTATAAATATAAATAAATAGTCTGCTACAGATCAGAACATTGAGTCTAGAGCATGTCTCTTACGAATACACTCATGTTTAACGATTTGTTCCTAGCTATCTGTCCAAAATTCATTGAATTATCACCCATGTATTTAAATTTTGTTTTGATAACCATTCATGTATATTAGTAGTCTTACTAAATTCTATCACGGTCAAGTAAAAATGAGGTTGAGTAAGTCTCCCCGTAACTAAATAATCCGTATCAAACTAACAGGAACACTAGTTGGAATTCTTCTCCACGGTATACTTTTGTTCCTTCAGTTAGCCTACTAATACAGATGCAATTGGAATTCCACTTATATGGACAACTTACCGGCATAATCGTTATTTGATTTCATAATTTAAACCAAAACTAATACCAATATTAACATTTCTACAATATTCATTACTTTAATATTTCTAAACACAATACACTTACTACCTATACGTTAAGTTATTAACCAACGGCTATTAACACGCATCGTTTTATTATTATTATTATTGTAACCCCATTTTTTATAGCTCAAATAATCTTCACCCAAATTTTCATTTCAAGCGTTTTAAGCATGAAGGCAGATATTTTAAAATTATTACATGTATTTCCCGACCAGATGCTGCCGCTTTCTTTTTGATTTATCTTTCAGCTTATCAATACCCGGAGGATCTTTATTATCCTTGGTAACCTCCGGCGCGCGACGATACCATCCAATTTGGTATCGAACCAACATCACGTTGATTCTGGTGGGAGAGTAGTGTAGTGGCATTGGACAATAGCCACACAATCCACAAAGCTGTGAACACGAGACTACTCAGAAAATAGATATTCAATATTTAACGCGGAGAAATACCTAACAATGGAGAAGGCGCGAACAATGAATTGAATGGACTGGAGTTGATCGAGTGGCATGGCTCGGCCATGCAGGCGTGGTCCCTCTGAGTGTTATCTTATATCTTCTATTTATATTAAATATATTGTTCCTTCCCTAGCCTGACCTTGTTCTACATCATGTATTGGTAATTGATACGATACAGCGAGTTGGTGTAGACAATGATGTGACTTCCACGTAAGATCTTATAGATTAGGCAGTTACATCATGACAAATCTACAATTTTAGGATTAGGTCTATTATTAGAGCAGCACTAATATCATACTAGACCATAGTTCCACAGAGGCATGAAAATTCAGCCTATAGAACTTCAAGTAGAGGGTGATCCAGTCTTTCTTAAAAGACGAATAATTCCTTATGGCCTTCGAGAAGCAGTACATAAGACACTAAACGATTTGTGTGTGAAAGGCATAATTGAACCAATTCAGTCTTCAGCATGGGGTACTCCTATCGTTACGCCACTGAAGTCGGACGACAAGACCCCAAAAATTTTTGGTGACTACAGAATAACTCTGAACTCCCGTTTGTTGAAGCAAACGTGCACGACGGTAGAGGCTGAAGATATTCTAAATCGACTTCATGGTTCTAAAGTGTTCTCGAAAGTTAACCTAAAAGATGCCTATCTTCAAATTCTTTTAGATCAATGTTCATCTATTTTGACGACAACTAACACTCCTTTTGGTCTGTTCAAATACAATTTCCTTCCATTTGGTCTAAGTTGTTCTCCAGACATATTTCAGGAAGTTATGAATAAAGTAGTTAGTGATCTTGAAGGTGTTGAGGTTTATTAAGATAATCTCAATGTTCATGGTTCTAATAAGGTACTTCATGACCAGAGACTTATTGCTTTATTGCGTTGTTTAATTGAGAAGAATATTAAAGTGAATCCAAACAAGTGTTCATTTTGTGTATCTAGTTCTGAATGCCTTGAATACTTAGTTGATGGTAATGGTTTTAGACCAGATATGAAACGACTGGCTCCACTGACAAAGGCACTGTCTCCAAAAAATCTTACAGAATTACGTTCACTAGCAGGTGCTCTTCAATACTATTCCCGTTTTATTCCTCACTTTTCTTGTCGTGCAAATTGTTTATTTAATGTTTTGACATCCAATTCATTCAAATGGAGTGGGGAACAAGAGTTATGCTTACGGAATCTACTAAAGTTTCTTCAAAGTTATGCTGTTCTTCGAACTAACTCCCCTAATGTACATTCTGTGATTATTACTGATGCATCACCTTTGGGAATCAGTGCAGTTTTGGAACAGGAAGGTAGACCAGTTATTTGCGTTTTACGCAAACTTACTGTTACTGAACAAGGTTATTCACAGGCTCAGCGAGAAGCATTACCTGCGTTTTGGGCTGTTGAAAGACTTCATAAATATTTATTCGGAAAGAAACTCACCATTGTTACGGATCATGAAGGTTTAAAGTTTATTTATCATCCTGAAAAGTCCTTGGCACGTTCCTAAGCTGCTATGGTTCAACGATGGAGTATTGCTTTGAGTGCATATGACTATACGGTTCAGCACAGAAGTGCCAAACAAATTCAACATGTTGACTACATTTCTCGACAGTCATTACAAGATAGACCTATTAATACTTCAGACTGTTTGTTGGTGCGACTTTTACCAGTGAGACGTTCAGATCTCATTAGAGTGTAGTGACTCACATTTATCACGAGAACACAACTGGTTTAATAGAAACAATTATTCTTATAACCAACTGTACCAGTGCCTGTTTTAATGTGCTTTTGTTTGACTGTGCTAATGACAGCTATTTTGTGCTTCCATTCTTTTACTTACACTTCGATTGTAACTTCGCGCGAATTCGGTTACCTTCTGTAACCAAGGTTGTATCCTGGCACGATCTCGGTATCCTTTCGATGCCACGAGATCGCCAGCAAATATAACTCGACTTGGTCCATTAATTGCCTTCTGATATTCGGCTTCTCGGGATTTTATGGAGTCATTTGGAACGAGCTTCTTACGCCTTCTGATCTATTTGGCACGTGTTTCTTGGTAGCGGTGTTCATAGTTAATCACAACTCGACGCCACGCTACATTGGTGACCCGTATTTTGGAACACGCCTCAACTTCTGATCAAATCTTCCAAAGAAGCCAATTCGGTGAGTCTATGATTTATCTATCCACGTCTGTCGTATATTTTCATATTTTTTAATATATAATATACTCGACATGACGGATAACGATAATAATAGTATTAATATAATAGACTCACATGTATGTGTACCGAATCCTTGTTACTTTTTATTCGCGTGACGATGAATTCCACGCTTTATTCGAGAAAGTTTCCCCTATTAACTATTCTCCTCGCTGACCCGGCTGCTTGGTACGGAATGCATACGCATAAGCATATCTGTCTACCACCCAGCACCAAATGGTTAAGTAAACGGTTTCACTGCCAACTTAAAAGTGCTATACGAGCACACGAAAACGGCAACTGGCACGAAACCTTACCGCTCGTTCTTTTAGGGATCACAACGAGCTTGAAGGCAGATATACAATGTTCCGCCGCTGAACTGGTATTCGGCACGACATTGCGTCTGCCCGGAGAATTCTTCACACCACGGAGCAGACCTAATTTCGGTAAATCAGACTACGTCCATCGACTGTCTGCATTTATGCGAACGCTGTCTCCGGTGTCAACTCGAATACAACATCGACAGGTCGCTCTCCCTCGAGAGTTATCTACCTGTTCACATGTTTTCATACGAGTAGATTCGGTACGCAAATCTTGGCAACAACCTTACGAAGGCCCTTTTCACGTGATCGCTCGTCACGAAAAGACCTTCAAGGTTGATCGATATGGACGCGTCGAGATCGTCAGCATTGATCGTCTCAAACCAGCACACGTCGATGACAGTGCCCTATCTGATAACCTGAGATTCAATGCTAGACCTAGCAAACCTACTAGCGGGATCCTCAAACCATCTTCAGGTCCCACGCTAGATACATCTGAGACCTCAATCTCACGTCCCAGTCAACAGCACGCGTCATCTGCACCGTCTACGGATGAGACGACAGTCTCACGTCCAGATCAGCAGACCACGCCGCCCTTGACTTCGGATGAGATTGCAGGCTCACGCGACGCGAACGAGACTACCGTCTCACGTTCCGGTCGCCGAGTACGGTTACCCGTACGCTTCCGCGACTAGCCGCACAGTTAAAAACGATACGGTGTAGGATTATTCCTATACTACACGCATGCTACACTCTTCTCTTTTTTGATTTTCTTTTTGTTTCCTGAGCCCACGCCTTCGACCATCTCCGTTTGGTTCCGTCGACTTCAGTCAACTTTGGCGAAAGCTGGCCTGATCACCCACGCTCTTGTCAACGTACTCAGTCGATATTTCGTTTCGAATTTTTGGCACACGCTTGGTCTCGAACTTGGTCGTTATGGTCGCTTCTGGTTCATCGGATCAACGTGGTTTCGTCCTACGTCTGCAGCGTTTCTGGTCCGGACCCCTACGAACGCCATCTTCAGATTCTGGATACAAACCACTCTGGTGTAGCATGCCAACTCAAGCAACAAATACAGCACATCGCTCCTGGTACCGTTCTCCGAAAACGACCTTCGTTGGCAACTCGACGATCAACGATCGCTTTCCTGTTCGCCAATTCTTCCGTCCTACAATCGCTCGTCAGCCGATCAGTCCCACGATTCAAACCGCTATTTATCGAAAGTGTAAACCCTTTCTAGCGGGGGGCTCCTGTAGTGACTCACATTTATCACGAGAACACGACTGGTTTAATAGAAACAATTATTATTATAACCAACTGTACCAGTGTTTGTTTTAATGTGCTTTTGTTTGACTGTGCTAATGACAGCTATTTTGTGCTTCCATTCTTTTACTTACACTTCGATTGTAACTTCGCGCGAATTCGGTTACCTTCTGTAACCAAGGTTGTATCCTGGCACGATCTCGGTATCCTTTCGATGCCACGAGATCGCCAGCAAATATAACTCGACTTGGTCCATTAATTGCCTTCTGGTATTCGGCTTCTCGGGATTTTATGGAGTCATTTGGAACGAGCTTCTTACGCCTTCTGATCTATTTGGCACGTGTTTCTTGGTAGCGGTGTTCATAGTTAATCACAACTCGACGCCACGCTACAAGAGAAACTCGCAGATATTTTGGATGTATACTCAGTGCTATAAGGAAAGGCTTGACTGCTAATTTGAAACGTAAATTTCCTATCTGTTTTTTCAAAGCGGAATGAGCTATCTACTACTCCTGATGGTATTCTGTGTTACAATTATCGTGTTGTCATTCCTCCTTCATTGCGTAAATCTGTTCTTGAAGATCTTCATAGTGGTCATTTAGGTGTTGAGAAAATGAAATCCTTGGCAAGGCTCACATGTTGGTGGCCAGAAATAAATGCAGATAAATGTCGTTCGGCAAACAATTGTGAGAAATGTCATCAGTTGAAAAATCATCCTTCAAAGTGGACGCCATGGCCAGTATCGTCTGAGGCCTGGCAGAGAATTCATGCTGATTATTGTGGTCCGTTTCTTGGTAAATACTATGCACCAGTAGTCATTGATTATTTTTCAAAGTGGCCTAAAGTTTTTAGACAACTTCACCAAATTCTGATTTCACAATACAAGCATAAAGAAAGGTATTTAGTCGAGAAGGGGTTCCCATGGTGTTGGTGACTGATAATGGCTCACATTTTGCTGCAGATGCAGTCACTACCTGGTTGAACGGTATAGGTTGCAAACATCTATTTGCTGCTCCCAGACATCCGTGTTCTAATGGTCAGGCAGAGAATTTTGTTAGGACATTAAAGACTGCTATTGATTCTATAGCCCCCTCAACATTTAATGAGCTGGAGAGGGGAGTAGATACCTTTCTATTGCAATATAGAAATGCCAGACATTCGGTGACGAAGGAGACTCCAGCGAAGCTATTGAAAGGAAGAATTCTTCGGTCAAATATGAGATGTTTGGAGTCTGCAGAAGGTACATACTATCGAGGAAATGATCTTCGACCATCTACGGGTATTGTTCTGAAGAATGTCGGAAAATCGATGGTGCGAATTCTGGACATCAATGACTTAAGTACACACAGTCGACATGTCGATCAAATACTATTTCAGGAACCAGGTGAGTAAGTTCCAATTTCCGTTGTTGTTTCTAATGTTAATGAGGACATTCTAGATAGTATAGGATCCTTTTCCAATGCAATGTCAGACAGACTCGGGATGAATTTGAGAAGAAGACGTACGATTGATTACAAACACCTAGACTCCAATTTAAGCTATGGCGGATGCAATGTTTGAATCAACTAATGATACTTTTGAACTTGTGGATTGCACGATTTCGAATTCCAAATACAGTACATTCGTTTGTGCTTGTGTCTTACTTCTTAATTCAATTGCGTTATTTCTGGGACTTCTAGCTCGTACTATAATTCAAATAATTCGAAACATTATACGAAACCAATGTGATTTTCACAACAAGAAGTGAGAACACAAATACTGGCAAAAGTAAAGATTTTTCGGCCACAAAAGACAACGAAAAACCCGTAATGATGGAACTCTCATCCGCATTACTAAATGAAATGAAATCACATGTATAAAAATACTGAGATTTGTGACAAATCACATGCTGTGTCTTATGCTGAGCACAGTACACGATAAATGTAAACAGGAACAGTGTACACTGATATAACATCACACTCAAATAAATCAACATATTATCATGCTAAATAAGGTATCACACTGGAAAACAAAAATAATTATTACACTGAATGAATCATCATATAGAATAGGGAACAGAAACAATGTTGAACAAGAATCACAATGAGGTGACAACCAGATTTCTACACTTCCTCCCGTCATGTCAGTTGTTATTTGGGAAAAGTAACCTCTACGAAATTATAACGATATTGTATGCTATATGTCATGGAGAAGATTGCTCACGTTAATTCAACACAAACAACATCATATATTACATCACATGAGGGTGATCCGATGCATGCCCCGTTTGAATCTACCGAGGAACAGTTAGTAACTGGTTGGAGAAGAGAAGAAGTATGAGGGTAGCCATCAACAATCGATTGATCATGATTAGTGAAGGTGTCTGAATAAAGTGATGATGCGAAACGAGACTCAGTTGAGCTGTTCAAGTTGATTAAGAAAGTGGAGTATCAGGGATTTACATGATAAGACACCTGGAAACAAATACGAACAACCATTCGTTATCTTCAAATTGAAGGTTGTTCGAAACGCTTTACATCGATTTCTCTTCCCAGTCATCAATATACAACATAATATCTCCATAAATTGTCGTTTATACTTGCTTACCGGGTCAACCCACAGCACGCAACATACTAACCAAATCTCATAGTTCAATCAGGGTTGATCGATTTCTGTAATCATGACCAATGCGTGATGCTTATTCCTCACGTATATCAGGTAAGATATAGGTAGTACAAGTTTATGTGAAATAAATCATTGAGATAACATGAGTTATATGAATCATTTGTATGAAACCGTCTGTAGTTATAAGTAGTATACACCACAGCTTCACTTCAACATCTCTAACACAAACAATTTCCTTTGTTTCCGACTTTCGTTTCTCATTATTTGAATTCCAATAGTATAGAAAAAGAGAAACGTGACACAGTCTGGTTATTCAAGTTGACTAAGCAACTGGAGTGCCTGGGTTTGAACTTATAAGGAAGCTCTAAAAATTCTCATTTAATTGATTGTTATAGTAAAGGTTGTTCATATTAGTAAATTTTGACTATGATAAGTCAAGTTCAAGACGATCAGGTTGGAGTGTAATAGTGACTCATTCTCTCTCAAATTAAGAAACGTAGGTCAAGTACACTCATCACAACAGTGAAATGATGTGCAAATCCGAATTCAGACTACCACTCAGTTCAGGTCAACTAACATATCACCATCATTCACTCTACAAATCTTCTCCACTCATATTCTCAAACACTCACTCATTCACTCATTCACTCACTCACTCAACACAAACACACACGCTGCAATCTCACTCTCACATTGACCTCCACTGAATCACAAGTACTAACGCGAGACAATTGTATGTCCACTCACTCCATCTCAAAGCCAATATTGAAGCAATATTTTCCATTCACGCTGTGCTCGTTTTTGTCGGCTTCTGCATAACAGAACAAGGCTCCGATGTTGTCTGGACAGAAGGGCATTATTTGAAACGAATTTTGTTACAGTCTTTAAATTAACTACCTTGTGTGTCTGTTCTTTTATGGTGAAATACTGAAGTACGAGAATCAAAG
This sequence comes from Schistosoma mattheei, assembly GCA_944470405.2. Lineage (NCBI taxonomy): Eukaryota > Metazoa > Platyhelminthes > Trematoda > Strigeidida > Schistosomatidae > Schistosoma > Schistosoma mattheei. The sequence continues at coordinate 769,387 of OX103947.1, forward strand.
ATTGAAATATTAAAATACTTAAAAACACGGAAAAAATATCACAATATATATATCACAATATGTAAGAATTCAAATAAATCCCTAATATATAAAATCTCAAATAGGAACAGACTCACACTTTGTAATTTGGTGTACCAGATCACGTTTGGCTCAGCAATAAAGATGACACAGGTATTTGGAGTTCGACAACGCTTTACCTAGTATCACCTTCTAGTATGAATCATACCCACAAAATGAAATCAAAAGACGACGTTCAAGGATACATTTGATAGGGTCTCAACATATCGTGGATCGACTGATCGGATTTGGCTAGCAATTACAGGGGATGTTGAGAACAGCGCTTCCACACCTGATCTGTTGCGGATGCATGACCGAGCGCCCTCAGTTAGGTGAAACCATTTTAAACTAATGTGGTGAGCATCCAAGGTCGAAGGCTTACAGAGCAATTTATTTACCGCTATACCGTTCTCTTTTAGTTCGGACTATTGTATAGACATCGAAATTGTTGGGACGTCAATTGTGGAATTCATTTACTAGTTAACAGTTGAACATGGAATACTGAAAATGTTTTCTTAATTGTTTTGACATTCAGACTAATTAATACCCTATTATCAAGCAACAGTGTGTCTCGATCAGGAGGTTTAGTGATTCTCAAATGGAACGACTTTATACTGATGCATTTTGTGCAGCTTGTGTATTAAACGGTCTCAATTGCATCAAAACACAAGACCATTTCTTAGTGTAATGAATGCCAAAATTTTGTACAAGAGAATCCCTTTTACGATGCAACATTCGAATGCGTATTTGATGTGAACTTTCTCAATGATGAGAAACATCGGGAAGAACCCATGTGAGCCGGGCGAAGTTGTGCAAAAACTGAGAAGAGTACTGTACAGAGTTCGAGGAGCTTTTGGGACATGTATACGTCACACAAATCAAATCCTTAAAGACAAAAGAACGGTGCAGACTCGAAGTAACCGGACGATCTTCACGTTAGATTTAATCTTAGACGCACCAATGCCACAAACGCCCAGGAACATTGAAAAGAAGCCTTCTTTAAGGAAGACGACAAGAATAATGGGACGCCGTCGCAACCCAGTCGTCAAACTACAAGTAGATCCCAGAAAGAAATCTTATTCGGGGAAGGTGTTGGGTCGGCTTCCTGAGAACTTCAACGGAGCCTCCAGAGGCCCAAAAAGAGCCGAAGAGTCCTAGCCAATCAGAGTATGATGGAACGTTCGAGAATTCCAGCGTGGCGTGCTATCATTGGTCGGTAGCATAATATAACGTTAACGGATTGGCTGAAATATTACGTTGATTTAACAGACGCCAACATCTATAAATACGCTTGATTTTCTGTACTAAAATGAACCTTGGGATAAAGTGTTTTCTCTCATACTTGTGTCTTCTTCCTGGAGTTCAAGTCGCTGTGTAGTTCTATTTTGCGGGTTGAGAATTCGTATATAGCGTTCAACCTACCCGACATATCACTCAGTTCGTGAATGTCACTTGCCAAATATTTGAATGAAAAAAACCCACATTAAGTCCTCTACAAGTGACATTGAATCATGAGACTTTCAATCAACTTTCTCGATTAACTGCTTCACAACTCATTCACAATGATGATAGGCTGTCGAATACTCACACAAGTCAAACATATTTATTCGAATATCTGGAAATGATAATTCAATTACTGAGAAGAAAATAAGGTGACGACTTTCAGTCATCGACTGGAATCGAACTCTGCACTTTAGATCAGTCATCCATATGACAGTGTAAATAAGATTGTCGGAAACTGAATACTAGTTGACATCGATCAACGATCAATCGTTCTATATTTGAGATCATCATTCATGAGTTCACTTGACAACTAAACAACACGATCGCATACAGTCACACATTCAAACTTCCAATGTTGCACTATTCAACAAACAAATAACTCGTTCCATACATTCCAATTAATAAATGTTTGGCGAACACAGTGGTACTCACCGAATTACATTTTCGATACGATTCAGTTTGAATGGTTATTTCAGGTAGCGACTCCGATTTACGTTGTCCCAGACCTTTGGATCTCATCGTTTATTTTGTCACTAATTCGAGGGAATGCAAAGAGTGCAGTCCTGCTGTAAGTTGGTGGATGGTGGATTCCCGAGTACAATTGCATTGGAGGAAATCCAGAGTAACTTGACATGTTGACCGCAGCGTAATTTCAGCTCATTTGATCTCCTTGTTGACTCAGTTCACATTTCGTTGTATTGCATGATCCAGTTCGGAAATCATTGTGCTGTTTTGTATGAAGTTGCATTTCTACAGGCATGATCAATAATTCACATTTGTTTGCAGATTAGATTCTTCTCACGTAGTATTGCTATGTAGATAAACTCAGTCAAATTAAATGACGGTAAATCTATACTGCTACATACGTTAGTAAGTAATTAGGTTTATGGGTTGATACTGTACTATGGGCACACAGCTTTTACGATCCAGTTTAAAAATAACACCGCGTCAATGTTGTGACCATGGGTAACTCACATCAAGACCGAACTGCGAATTTGTTTATTAGGATTCTGGCTTATCTATATATTTGTTCATTACAACTATTTAACGAGCCCGAATTTGTTACGAATATTAAAAAGCAGTTGATTTGATCTGTAACTATGAAAGACGTGCATGATAAGTTTGTTTCAAATTTATTCCAGGCGTCAGCGAAGCTTCATTGCTGTGCATTGTGAACGCGATACAGTAACAAGGAGTAGTAGTGTAGCAGCAAGGTTCAAACTAATTCCTATCGTTTTTGATAGAAAATTAAGCCTAAACAAAGATAGGGGCTGTTAAGCAGCAAGATTTCTATCCAGATTATCAGGCAACTCTTGCAGCTATAACGACAGATATTTCATGAAAATCAAGATGATAAGCTGTAGCGCACAACTTCAATGTAAGCAGTGGATTGGTTTTCATATATTAGGCAATCAATGTTAACATGTCAGTAGAGCCCAGTATGAGGGTTTGCGCATGAAGGAAAAGTGGAAAAGGCGTTAACCACTTGTTGCTCCACGCACTTAAGTCCCCTAATCATTTTGGTAATAATAATGTATATTCTCAGAAAACAATATGTTAAATGATGCATGTCAGTTTACAGGCAAGATCAATTCGTTACAAATACTAATTGTTTCAGTTTAATAAAATACTCAATTGTGTTGATGAGTCATAATGCAATATAAAAACATGGATAAATTTTCATATATTAGAATTCTTGTGTTAGCATGACTGTAGTATCCAATATGAGGGTTTGCGCGCCTTGTGGGAGTTGCGTTGCGACAAGCGATTGATGATCAAGAATAACTGGAAATGACGTCCAGTGAAGTCGATCGAAGACAATAACTTGAACGTAGTGGGTTATGCTCCTCGATAGGGATCCCAGGTAAATTCCAGAGGTATTAGGCCGATTTTTAAGCAGATATATTTCATCAGGCAACGAAAACAAGCCACAGTATGGAGACGAATTAGCAAAGAGCTATATGTGTGAAAATGATCGGGAAAGAAGTTGAAAGTTCAGGGTTGTGTGTAGCTTCAAAATGTGATAAGGAAAATAGTGTTTAAATACCAGCTGGCTTTCTTCGTCACAACTCATCATAAATCGTTTTTATTGTCATAAATTTTCTAAGGTCATAAGTGTACTCATATTTATCGTAATTGTCCAGTCTTGCTTGCAATAGAATTTCTCGGTGGGAAGTTAAACTAATGTAGGGTCACGTTCACAGACCAGAGTCAAAGAGGCGTTTAACATAAGAAATCGTCATCGATACCGTTGTATCCTGACACCCCATTTTACTATAAGAAGCTGTGATTAAACGGAATGTTCCACCCTACAGATATGGGTGGTTTTAGGATATCTCCACATCGTCATGTTTGTTGGTAAACAACACCGCCCTCTCTCTATACGTTCGTCAGTGTCCATGTCATCTAATATTGGGATTGTTATCGGAATCAGTCTGCAACATCGCAGTTTGAAGTCGTAGGCTGAATTAGAAACGACGATGGATCTTCTTTGGAGATTTGTTTTGCATTTCGTCTTTTATAATTTTTGTTAGCTTTTAGTCATTCTTTCATAAGGAGGTACGAAATTGCTAGAAATTGACCAGAAGTTCACTGAAGTTGACGGTTCTTACTGATGTCTTCGAAAGCCAAAATAAATTTGGAGGAACTGGGTAGGCAGAGGTGGCATGGTTTGTGATTTACCATACTGAGTGAAGTATCTGGGTCGCTAGTCAGTCCTCATAATCTGTCATCAACATATTAAGCAAAACAATCCCATATATTATTAGATATGTAACTAACCATCTAACCAAACGTACGACCAATGATACCTGCTTTCAACATCCTGTTAACATTGAATTGAAAGCGATTGACTATAATAAATAAATAAAAATCGGAATGTGGTGTTTGAACGAACTAATGAAACTTTTGTACTTGTGGATTGCACGATTTCGAATCCCAACTACAGTACATTCGTTTGTGCTTGTGTCTTACTTCCTAATTCAATTGCGTTATTTCTGGGACTCTTGGTTCGTACTATAATTGAAATAATGCGAAACATTATACTGGTGTCGCGATGGAGCCTGCGGTGGAACAGTTGGATATTCATTCAACTTCGGAAGCTTTTTTGGTAAGCTATTTGGTAAGGTTTGAAATCTGGAGCATGACTAAGAAAGATGTTAAAAGTGATAAAATTGTGGCATATTTCCTGACATTCATTGGGAGGGAAGCGTGCTTACTTACTTTCGCCTGTTACTCCTAATGGAGTATAGGCCGTAGACCAGCATTCTCCAACCCACTCTGTCCTAGGCCCTATTTTCTTGTTCCATCCAATTCTTGTTCATTTCTCTCATGTCTATCTCCATTTGTCGGCGTAATGTGTTCTTTGGTCTTCCTCTTTTCCTTTGGCCTTCAAGATTCCATGTGAGGGCTTGTCTTGTGACACAGTTGAGTGCTTTCTTCAATGTGTGTCCAATACACTCCCAGCGCATCTTCCTGATTTCTTCCTCCGCTGGGATCTGCTTTGTTCTCTCCCACAGTACGTTGTTGCTAATAGTGTCCGGCCAACGGATCTCAAGTATTTTGCGTAGACAACTGTTAATAAACACCTGTATTTTCTGGATGATGGCTTTCGTAGTTCTCCAGGTTTCTGCCCCATACAGTAGAACTGTCTTGACATTTGTATTGAAAATCCTGACCTTGGTGTTGGTTGACAGTTGCTTTGAGTTCCAGATGTTCCTCAGTTGTAACTATACTGCTCTTGCTTTGCCGATCCGCGCCTTCACATCTGCATCAGGTCCTCCGTGTTCATCAATGATGCTGCCCAGATATTTAGAGGTTTTACATCTTCCAAATCTTCTCCGTCAATTGTGATTGGATTGGTGCATGCTGTATTGTATCGGAGAATCCTGCTTTTCCCTTTGTGTACATTGAGACTGACTGCTGCTGAGGCTGCTGCCACACTGGTCGTCTTCTCCTGCATCTGTTGTTGCGTTTGGGATAGAAGGGCCAGATCATCTGCGAAGTCTAGATCGTCCAACTGCATCCTAGATGTCCATTGTATCCCGTGCTTCCCTTCAGACGTTGACGTCTTCATGATCCAGTCGATCACCAGGAGAAAGAGAAAGGGTGAGAGTAAGCAACCTTGCCTAACACCGGTCTTCACTTCGAACGACTTTGTCAACTGTCCTCAATGCACAATTTTGCAGTTTAATCCATCATATGAATTCTGTATGATATTGACTATCTTCTGAGGCACGCCGTAGTGTCGAAGAAGCTTCCATAGTGTTGTTCTGTCCACGCTGTCAAATGCCTTTTCGTAGTCAATGAAGTTGATGTAGAGTGATGAATTCCATTCAGTTGATTGTTCCACAATGATCTATAGTGTTGCGATTTGGTCTATGCACGATCGATCCTTACGGAATCCTGCCTGTTGGTCACGAAGTTGGGCGTCTACGCAGTCCTTCATCCTGTTCAACAATACCCTGTTGAAGACTTTTCCCGGTATTGAGATAAGACTGATGTCCCTGTAGTTATCACACTTGCTGAGATCGCCTTTCTTCGATATTTTGATCAGAAGTCCTTCTTTCCAGTCTTTTGGTACTTGTCCTTCATCCCAAATCTTATTGAAGAGAATGTGGAGTATCCTTGCAGTTACTGCTTCGTCTGCTTTCAGTGCCTCTCCTGGAATGTTGTCTGGTCCTGCTGCTTTGCCACTCTTGATTTGTCTGATGGCCATGCTGATTTCTTCGATCGTTGGTGGGCCAACATTCATTGAGAGGTCCGTGGGTGCTGCTTCGATATTGGGTGGGTTCAGTGGGGCTGGTCGGTTCAAGAATTCTTTGAAGTGTTCTATCTACCTGTTCCGTTGTTCTTCAGTGTTGATGATTACCTCGCCTTCCTTGCTTTTCACTGGTCGTTCTGGTTTGCGGCGATTTCCAGAGAGTTTCTTTGTCGTGTCATACAGTTGTCTCATGTTTCCTTCCGCCGTCGTTGCTAAATCTTCCACATATTTACGTTTGTCGGTTCTGATGCTCCTGTTCACTTGTTTGTTTACTTCTGTGTATTCAGCTTGTGCCTTGGCTTTTCTGCTCTTCTTCAGCTGGTATTGATTGCTGCTTTCTTGTTCCTCCTTTCTTGAATCTTATCCAGTGTATCAACAGCGATCCATCCCTTGTTATGTTGCTTCTTGTGACCCAGAACCCCATGACATATTGAAGTGATTGCCTCTTTTATAACCATCCAGTTGCTCCCTATAGTAGTTCCTTCTCCATCGAGTAGATCATGAAAGGTCTGGAACTTATTGCTGAGGACTATCTTGAATTTGTCGAGTTTTTCAGTATCCTGAAGAAAGGCCGTATTGAACTTTTGCGATATTGTCCGCCCCTTTGTCCAGTGCTTCTTCAGTTTCAACTTCATCTTGGCGACCAGCAAGTGATGGTCTGATGCTGTATCAGCTCCTCTCTTGGTTTTTACGTCTTCCACCGTCCTCCTGAACTTTTTGTTGGTGCACATATGGTCGATTTGATTTTGTGTAGTGTGATCCGGTGAAGTCCATGTGGTTTTGTGTATGCGTTTATGTGGGAATATGGTGCCGCCTATGACCAACTTATTGAAGCCACATAGATTTGCAAATCTCTCACTATTTTCGTTTCTTTCTCCCAGTCCGTGTCCTCCCATGATGTCTTCATATCCAGTGTTGTCCGTTCCAACCTTGGCGTTGAAATCTCCCATCAGAATGGTCAGGTCCTTTGTTTGGCACTTCTCGATGATTGACTGCAGCCTATTGTAGAATTGATCTTTAGCGTCTTCATTGTAGTCGTTGGTAGGCGCATAGCATTGGATGATGTTCATAGAAATGCCCTCTTTCTTTGTTTCGGAGGAGGCTTTGATGATCCTTGGTCCATGAGATTCCCATCCTATAAGCGCATTTTGCGCTTGTTTGGACAGCATCAATGCAACTCCTTGTGTATGTGGAGCATTTTCTTCTTCATGGCCGGAGTATAACAGGAGCTCTCCTGTAGTTATTGGTTGTTGTCCAACTTGTGTCCAATGTGTTTCAGTGATCCCAAGTACCTCTAGGTTGTATCTTCTCATTTCTTCAGCGATATGGAAGGCTCTCCCGGTGTCCCACATTGTAAGAATATTCCACGTACCTAAATAAATGGTCGCTCTGGTTGTCAGAAGGGGCATCGGCCTCGTAACGTTCGAAGGAATTCGCCTTCATCATGAGGCGTCATAGTTCTTCTAAATGAAGACCTTCTGGCTCCCAAGGCAGAGTTTAAAAGGTTTGAATAATTTTTTCTGGTTAGCGTTTTTTTAGCGGGTTATTTTTCTACGGAATAGGGTCGCTAACCCCATGCCCGACGCTTCTCCTTTATCCGGGCTTGGGACCGGCAGTAGCCCCCGGAGGGACTCCAAGCGGAGAGAAGCGTACAGCTTATTAAAAACTTTGGCATAACTAGAAAAACCTATCTCACTTCCTTATGCAACTCTTAAGGAGCTGTCATTAAATCGTGTAAGGTGCACCAGTTTTGAATGCCGTGAAAGGTCGAAATGTCATAAGATGGTTCGTTAAGATGACCAAAAAGTTCGGGAATTCATCCTTTAATTACAGAAACAAGCTGCCAAGTGTAGTTTCGGTGATCAACGTCATGTGCAACCGAGAGATGGATTAATTACAGGAATTAACACACCGAGTTTGGAAGGAGAGCTGTTAAGAATGACAAACTGTTCCTTTCAAGATGCTGGAACTACGTGTATTAACTACGAAGCAGTGGATGAACTTGATATCCAGTCGTTGAAGATTTCTAATACTTTGCGTGATGAACTACAATCTCAGGGTCAATCAAACGCGTTCATTTAACAGTGATTACTATTCTCGTGTAAATGTGAAAGGTGTTTCAACAAGGAATTACAAAGCAAATCACAAAGGTGAGATGAAGTTTGGTAAATGTTTATCGTGTGGAAAGTTTCATGCTCGCAATTCATGTGTATTTCGTAACGCTAAATGTTTTAAATGTGGTAAGGTAGGACACATTCGGTCAGTATGCAAAGCTACTGTCCATTTTGCTTCAAGTAGCACTAAATCTTGTAATTTAAATCTCAGTAATTCGGATGTTTCTAGTGATCATTTATCTTTGTCTACTATTTCAAAAGGTAATGCTCATATTCAAAAGCGACTATATACGTCGTTTGGTTCATTTCATGACTTTATTGCGGACACAGGGAGTATAGAGTTCATTATTTCATTCAAGAGCTTGAAATCCTTAAATCCTAACGTTGTGGTACGACCCACTGAAGTATCATCATTGAGGATTACTAAACACAGACTGCCCATAAGAGGATGTTGTGAATTCCTAATAAGAGATGATAATTCTTCACACATACCTTGTGAATTTTTAGTTAGCGAAACAGGACTGTCAAAATTAGGTTTAGAGAATTTGAAAAGGCTTAAGGTGGAGTTGCCCTTCCTAGTTTCTAAAGAAAATTCTGATACTTTACATAAAGATTTGATAGCTATGTGTGCTAAATGCAGTGGAGGTATGAAAATTAAGCCTATAGAACTTCAAGTACAGGGTGATCCAGTCTTTCTTAAAAGACGAATAATTCCTTATGGCCTTCGAGAAGCAGTACATAAGACATTAAACGATTTGTGTGTGAAAGGCATAATTGAACCAATTCAGTCTTCAGCATGGGGTACTCCTATCGTTACGCCACTGAAGTCGGACGGCAAGACCCCAAAAATTTTTGGTGACTACAGAATAACTCTGAACTCCCGTTTGTTGAAGCAAACGTGCACGACGGTAGAGGCTGAAGATATTCTAAATCGACTTCATGGTTCTAAAGTGTTCTCGAAAGTTGACCTAAAAGATGCTTATCTTCAAATTCCTTTAGATGAATCTTCATCTATTTTGACGACAATTAACACTCCTTTTGGTCTGTTCAAATACAATTTCCTTCCATTTGGTCTAAGTTGTTCTCCAGCCATATTTCAGGAAGTTATGAATAAAGTAGTTAGTGATCTTGAAGGTGTTGAAGTTTATCAAGATGATCTCATTGTTCATGGTTCTAATAAGGTAGTTCATGACCAGAGACTTATTGCTTTATTGCGTTGTTTAATTGAGAAGAATATTAAAGTGAATCCAAACAAGTGTTCATTTTGTGTATCTAGTTTTGAATGCCTTGGATACCTAGTTGATGGTAATGGTTTTAGACCAGATATGAAACGACTAGCTCCACTGACAAATGCACCGTCTCCGAAAAATCTTACAGAATTACGTTCACTAGCAGGTGCTCTTCAATACTATTCCCGTTTTATTCCTCATTTTTCTTGTCGTGCAAATTGTTTATTTAATATTTTAACATCCAATTCATTCAAATGGAGTGAGGAACAAGAGTCATGCTTACGGAATCTACTGAAGTTTCTTCAAAGTGATGCTGTTCTTCGAACTTACTCCCCTAATGTACATTCTGTGATTATTACTGATGCATCACCTTTGGGAATCAGTGCAGTTTTGGAACAGGAAGGTAGACCAGTTATTTGCGTTTTACGCAAACTTACTGTTACTGAACAAGGTTATTCACAGACTCAGCGAGAAGCATTAGCTGCGTTTTGGGCTGTTGAAAGACTTCATAAATATTTATTCGGAAAGAAACTCACCATTGTTACGGATCATGAAGGTTTAAAGTTTATTTATCATCCTGAAAAGTCCTTGGCACGTTCCTAAGCTGCTATGGTTCAACGATGGAGTATTGCTTTGAGTGCATATGACTATACGGTTCAGCACAGAAGTGCCAAACAAATTCAACATGTTGACTACATTTCTCGACAGTCATTACAAGATAGACCTATTAATACTTCAGACTGTTTGTTGGTGCAACTTTTACCAGTGAGACGTTCAGATCTCATTAGAGAAACTCGCAGATATTTTGGATGTATACTCAGTGCTATAAGGAAAGGCTGGACTGCTAATTTGAAACGTAGATTTCCTATCTGTTTTTCAAAGCGGAATGAGCTATCTACTACTCCTGATGGTATTCTGTGTTACAATTATCGTGTTGTCATTCCTCCTTCATTGCGTAAATCTGTTCTTGAAGATCTTCATAGTGGTCATTTAGGTGTTGAGAAAATGAAATCCTTGGCAAGGCTCACATGTTGGTGGCCAGAAATAAATGCAGATAAATGTCGTTCGGCAAACAATTGTGAGAAATGTCATCAGTTGAAAAATCATCATCATCATCATTCCCTTGGTGTTGGTGACTGATAATGGCTCACATTTTGCTGCAGATGCAGTCACTACCTGGTTGAACGGTATAGGTTGCAAACATCTATTTACTGCTCCCAGACATCCGTGTTCTAATGGTCAGGCAGAGAATTTTGTTAGGACATTAAAGACTGCTATTGATTCTATAGCCCCCTCAACATTTAATGAGCTGGAGAGGGGAGTAGATACCTTTCTATTGCAATATAGAAATGCCAGACATTCGGTGACGAAGGAGACTCCAGCGAAGCTATTGAAAGGAAGAATTCTTCGGTCAAATATGAGATGTTTGGAGTCTGCAGAAGGTACATACTATCGAGGAAATGATCTTCGACCATCTACGGGTATTGTTCTGAAGAATGTCGGAAAATCGATGGTGCGAATTCTGGACATCAATGACTTAAGTACACACAGTCGACATGTCGATCAAATACTATTTCAGGAACCAGGTGAGTAAGTTCCAATTTCCGTTGTTGTTTCTAATGTTAATGAGGACATTCTAGATAGTATAGGATCCTTTTCCAATGCAATGTAAGACAGACTCGGGATGAATTTGAGAAGAAGACGTACGATTGATTACAAACACCTAGACTCCAATTTAAGCTATGGCGGATGCAATGTTTGAATCAACTAATGATACTTTTGAACTTGTGGATTGCACGATTTCGAATTCCAAATACAGTACATTCGTTTGTGCTTGTGTCTTACTTCTTAATTCAATTGCGTTATTTCTGGGACTTCTAGCTCGTACTATAATTCAAATAATTCGAAACATTATACGAAACCAATGTGATTTTCACAACAAGAAGTGAGAACACAAATACTGGCAAAAGTAAAGATTTTTCGGCCACAAAAGACAACGAAAAACCCGTAATGATGGAACTCTCATCCGCATTACTAAATGAAATGAAATCACATGTATAAAAATACTGAGATTTGTGACAAATCACATGCTGTGTCTTATGCTGAGCACAGTACACGATAAATGTAAACAGGAACAGTGTACACTGATATAACATCACACTCAAATAAATCAACATATTATCATGCTAAATAAGGTATCACACTGGAAAACAAAAATAATTATTACACTGAATGAATCATCATATAGAATAGGGAACAGAAACAATGTTGAACAAGAATCACAATGAGGTGACAACCAGATTTCTACACTTCCTCCCGTCATGTCAGTTGTTATTTGGGAAAAGTAACCTCTACGAAATTATAACGATATTGTATGCTATATGTCATGGAGAAGATTGCTCACGTTAATTCAACACAAACAACATCATATATTACATCACATGAGGGTGATCCGATGCATGCCCCGTTTGAATCTACCGAGGAACAGTTAGTAACTGGTTGGAGAAGAGAAGAAGTATGAGGGTAGCCATCAACAATCGATTGATCATGATTAGTGAAGGTGTCTGAATAAAGTGATGATGCGAAACGAGACTCAGTTGAGCTGTTCAAGTTGATTAAGAAAGTGGAGTATCAGGGATTTACATGATAAGACACCTGGAAACAAATACGAACAACCATTCGTTATCTTCAAATTGAAGGTTGTTCGAAACGCTTTACATCGATTTCTCTTCCCAGTCATCAATATACAACATAATATCTCCATAAATTGTCGTTTATACTTGCTTACCGGGTCAACCCACAGCACGCAACATACTAACCAAATCTCATAGTTCAATCAGGGTTGATCGATTTCTGTAATCATGACCAATGCGTGATGCTTATTCCTCACGTATATCAGGTAAGATATAGGTAGTACAAGTTTATGTGAAATAAATCATTGAGATAACATGAGTTATATGAATCATTTGTATGAAACCGTCTGTAGTTATAAGTAGTATACACCACAGCTTCACTTCAACATCTCTAACACAAACAATTTCCTTTGTTTCCGACTTTCGTTTCTCATTATTTGAATTCCAATAGTATAGAAAAAGAGAAACGTGACACAGTCTGGTTATTCAAGTTGACTAAGCAACTGGAGTGCCTGGGTTTGAACTTATAAGGAAGCTCTAAAAATTCTCATTTAATTGATTGTTATAGTAAAGGTTGTTCATATTAGTAAATTTTGACTATGATAAGTCAAGTTCAAGACGATCAGGTTGGAGTGTAATAGTGACTCATTCTCTCTCAAATTAAGAAACGTAGGTCAAGTACACTCATCACAACAGTGAAATGATGTGCAAATCCGAATTCAGACTACCACTCAGTTCAGGTCAACTAACATATCACCATCATTCACTCTACAAATCTTCTCCACTCATATTCTCAAACACTCACTCATTCACTCATTCACTCACTCACTCAACACAAACACACACGCTGCAATCTCACTCTCACATTGACCTCCACTGAATCACAAGTACTAACGCGAGACAATTGTATGTCCACTCACTCCATCTCAAAGCCAATATTGAAGCAATATTTTCCATTCACGCTGTGCTCGTTTTTGTCGGCTTCTGCATAACAGAACAAGGCTCCGATGTTGTCTGGACAGAAGGGCATTATTTGAAACGAATTTTGTTACAGTCTTTAAATTAACTACCTTGTGTGTCTGTTCTTTTATGGTGAAATACTGAAGTACGAGAATCAAAGATTGAAATATTAAAATACTTAAAAACACGGAAAAAATATCACAATATATATATCACAATATGTAAGAATTCAAATAAATCCCTAATATATAAAATCTCAAATAGGAACAGACTCACACTTTGTAATTTGGTGTACCAGATCACGTTTGGCTCAGCAATAAAGATGACACAGGTATTTGGAGTTCGACAACGCTTTACCTAGTATCACCTTCTAGTATGAATCATACCCACAAAATGAAATCAAAAGACGACGTTCAAGGATACATTTGATAGGGTCTCAACATATCGTGGATCGACTGATCGGATTTGGCTAGCAATTACAGGGGATGTTGAGAACAGCGCTTCCACACCTGATCTGTTGCGGATGCATGACCGAGCGCCCTCAGTTAGGTGAAACCATTTTAAACTAATGTGGTGAGCATCCAAGGTCGAAGGCTTACAAGATAAAGAAGGAAGTCTGGGCATAGGGTTATCGACCTCATCCGGTAGAAATTATTTATTTGGACACATGAATATTGGTACAAGAGAGCGCCAATATATATGCGCCACACAAAACAATGAAAATTCGAGAGGAATACAAAGAAAGAAAAAAAGAGCTAAGGAGCGCAACAAAAAAAGAGAGAACAATAACGGAGAGATTGGTGTAAGTAATGTGCTAGTAATCAGGGAACGCAAAGCTACAATCGGAAGAAATCTTTCAGGTAAAGGAGACACAACCACTTTTTATGAAGAAAGTAAAAGAAGGTTACAGCAGGATCGCCACTGGCTTCTATTCTGAGCCATATCTGATAACGTCTCTAGCCACTGTGTAGCACCATCTCTCAGACCCCAACCAGGGAGTCGTGAAGGACCAACACAAGCCAGTCCTTTGCAGCTTTCTTTCATGCCACGACACCATGTCATGCACTGACCACCTCTCCGCTTCTTCCAACCAGTCCCAGAGTCGGCAAATAATGCACGACGTGGAATTCTCTGGGACGACATTCGTAGAACATGTCCAAGCCACCGAAGTCGGTGTTTCAAGATGGTGACACCAATTGAATTATCATCTCTGTGCCCGAACACATGATGCCGAACCTCTGCATTACTGACATGGTGTTGCCACTGAATGTCAGCAATCCTTCGGAGACAGCGATGATCGAACACAGAGTCGTCTAACGTCCTCAACTCGGAGAGGCCAGGTGTCACAAGGGTAGAGCAAAACTGCTCTCACCGACGCGTTGTAGATCCGACCTTTTACAGCCAGACTAACATCACGAAGGCGCCCATCCGGTAGAAAACTGATTCTTTAAAACGCTGTACATGACCCATGGAACTTCTTTGATCTTAGAATATCTCAATGCATATTTGAGCAACTGGACAGTCATAACGGACAATATACAATTTATTTATATATTAATTGGTCTATATATAGTTGCTGTAAATTGTTCAATAGTTTTTCGAACTATGACATACACTGAATCCTTACATTTCCAATCACACTATTACTACTCACATGTAATATGTAACAAGACTAAAATAGCGCAAATTATGATTTCAATATTAATTGTTGAATTCATGAATCAATTGAAGATTGACCACCATGAAAAACCTGGAATCACTTGACAGCCGTTTCGTTCTACTGCGAGACTCCTAAGTAGTGCAAATCTACGCACCCGACCCATAGGATTCGAACTGAAAACATCTTGGTCTCACAAGCGAATACTTAACTATCTAACGGTTCCAGATAAAGATCTTCTTTGTTGAAACATGTGAATGATAGAAACTTTTATATTATCGATGAAAATATATAGTAAACCTTGAAGCATTTCTCAAATATGTTCATTATGTACTTGTGTGTGTGTCTGTGTCTGAGTTTTTGTTGTTCGTCGTAAATTATGTTTTTTCTCTTCTTTTTTATCTTTTCTCCTTTTCTATTTCCTCTTACTTAAAAATCACTGAATTGATGAAATTGTGAGAAAATTCAACAAAAATGATGAAAATGACTGTCAACGTAGATGAAGATGATAATGTCCAAACTCTTATGATCAACTAAGAGTTACGTAATCATTATAGGATAATGATAATGATTGTAGCTATAACAGAATAGAATTGATTCATATACCATAGTAACAATCAGGATGCTGAATGAATAAATAAGAGTAAAATAAATATGGAATCCTGTAAAAGGGATCGTGGATGCACACTGCTGAGGAGGAATTGATCGTCAAGTTCTTCCAGGTTGTCGATTATGCTCTGGCCCTCATTGACTCATGAATTCAACTATCAAGATTTATTAACTGTTTCGTTCTACTGACTGTGAGGGCTTTTACTGTCATCTTTGATATTAATGACTGAAGTTCATCAATCCAGATGTATTGATACCGTTATCATCTACAAACTGACCTCATTTAGTATGACTACTGGCAATGGAATCAACGATAGGACGATTCATTCTGATTCGGACTTCCCTACAGTGTGTACATTGGTTTGGGTTGAACAATATACGTGATCACATGCGTTTACACTAAAAGGTTATAAGCTATCGAAATACTGGATTCCAAAATTGGTACGATTATCCATGTAGCAAGTTCTTAATATGATGAAATATGACTCATCGTTTTCAGCACTGATCATGGAGAAGAATTTTTTAATGAATTGTACACTACACAGTAATGTCTTCATCTGTATCTCAGTCAGCTAATTTCACATCTCGAGTAGGAAGTCGGTAGTTTTAGTGTGATGTGTGCTACTCAATCCCGACAACTATAAGTAGTAAGTATCACCAATCGAAAGTGGAATGTCTGGAGACAGAAAATTTGGAAAATCGAAAATCAGAGGACGAGAACGGAATACATACTACTAATCCCTTATTCAGACTATTAACCTCAATCATTGTTACGACCATGAAAACACAATTATTACATAATGTACATCCATCATTTACCTACTGACAAACCAAATATATTGGGAACTTGAATTACTATCCTATTGATATCTATGATTAGAAAAGTAGGTGTATGATTACTCTCAGGGTTGTATGACGATGTAACTCATAATCATTCCACTTTTAATGGAACGAATAAAACTTCCTAAATGTTAGATCTTTCGAAGCGTCCAAGTCACCCGATTGAGATACGCGCAAAACCGAAGTTTCCAAAACAACGATTTGTCTACAATAGCGTTTCTTCATTGAATAATACACAAAATGTAGTTATAAACCTCAACTTGTGAGGTGTCTGGGGCGTTTAAACACGTCTTTCAAGTATGAAAATAAAAAGGCTTCCTGTAACAGTAACATAAAGAATAATTACAACATACCATAGTACAAAGGACAGCTGATAACTGTGTCTAAATTAGATAACAGTTTACGAACAACCGAAACCCGAACCAAGAGCAAAACATTATGGAACCTGGTGCGTTTGTAACAGCTTAGGTTGGTTGGTTAAGAGTTGATCCCAAACAACCAAGCATATGCCAAAACAGTATTGTTCAAGTATTCATTCACTTCCTTATTTTGTATAAGCGTTATATTCCCTATTATCTTATATTGAATGTTGAGAGCCTTCGTTTGTCTGAACAGATAATCCCACGCTCCACTGTGACTGCGCGAAGATCGAAATAAATACCTATTCACTACTTGTCTGGTTTCTTCTATCAATAGCACGAGGGTTACCTTAAGGCACGAAACTAGTGAGCCCTTTTTGAACACAAATTTAACCTCATTTCTGTTATTAACATTTTTTTTTACTTACTCGTAAAAGTAGACCTGATTATCCGTAAACTAAGTTGAGTATATAACTAGTTTATTCCGTATTATCTTAAGTTATTCGTGTTATAGTAACCATTTTTCGTGCTAACTTTATTTGTCACATACCTCATGTCAGACTCAATAGAAACCCATAATCTGGAGGATTTGTCACATGTGGAGATAGACACTGTTATGACTACGAAATCCCGACTTCCAGAATTTGATCGTAGTGATCCTGAGTTGTGGTTTGCTCACTAGAGCATTATTTCACGAGACACAATATCAAATCTGAAGGGATTCGCTATAGAGACTTGTGTTCTATCCTTCCTCCTTCAGTCGCCAAAGAAGTCCGTGACTTGATTTTAGATCCACCATCACCACAACCATACACCATCTTAAGACGAGAGATAATGAACCGTTTATCATTATCAGATAGTCAAAGAATCCAAAGACTTTTTCAAGGTGAAACACTAGGTGATCGGTCGCCGTCACAGTTTTTACGTCACCTCCAAGTCTTAGTGGGTGATAACACAGTGGGTGAAGCAGTCCTAAAACAAGGATGGATACAAGCTCTCCCATGCTACGTCCAACACTGTTTGGATGCACAAGATCCTGAAACCTCATTATCTCATTTAGCGCGTATAGCCGACAGAATAATGGAAAGAGGTCCTCCAACTGGATCAGGCACAATAAATCACACACAAAAAGTAGAATCAGCAAAAGACCCCGTCATAGAAGGACTCATTGCGAGTGTTAAGAGTCTCACTGAGGCTGTCACCAGAATGCAAATGGGTCATAGAAACAGGAGCAGGTCACCACAACGACCACGATCCAAGTCACAAATGTCCAGACAATCTGGGCAGTTTTGTTGGTACCACTGGAAGTTTGGTGTCAACTCAACCAAGTGCATGCAACCATGCGCCTGGCCTAAGCATAATTCTAAGACAGCGGGAAACGAGTAACCCCTCCCCAGGTCGCGACGACTGAGGAGGGGCGCCTAAACAGTCGCTTGTTTTATGTTAGAGACAGAAACTCTGGCTTGAATTTCTTGGTGGATACTGGCGCTGCTCTTAGCATCATCCCTCAAAATAAAACTGAGATTAGTCGAGAAACATCATCAATTACACTTCAAGCTGCAAATAAAACTAAAATCGCGACATTTGGGCAGAAAACTTTAACCCTAGATTTGGGGTTCAGGAGGCAATTCCCTTGGGTTTTCACGGTAGCCGACTTAGATCTGGCAATACTGGGGATGGACTTTCTAGAGAGATACGAATTTCTAGTTGACACCAAGAAACGGCGATTAACACTAAAAGAAACTTCGTATTACACAAAAGGCAAAGAAAGTCACATCAGCTCTCTTAACTTGATTCAAACTCCTCCAGTAACAACAGCGAAATTCCAAGATATACTCGCGGAATTTCCAAACTTAACTAAACCAAACCCACAGCCTTCCAAAGACAAACTAAAAGTAAGTCACACTATCAAAACCGAAGGTGCACCGGTGTTTGCAAAACCCAGGAGACTAGCACCAGATAAGCTCAAAATCGCTAGGGCCGAGTTTGATTATATGCTACAACTGGGTATTATCCGTCCCTCTGATAGTCAATGGGCATCCCCTTTGCATATGGTCCCAAAGAATGAAGGTGACTGGCGACCGTGCGGGGATTACAGAGCCCTAAACCGTCAAACCGTACCAGATAGGTACCCAATACCGCATATCCAAGATTTCACAAACGGTTTACAGGGTATGAACATATTCACTAAAATTGACTTAGTCAGGGCATATCACAATATCCCAGTGGCTGATGAAGATATTCCCAAGACAGCTATTACAACACCCTTTGGCTTATTCGAGTTTGTACGCATGCCATTCGGCCTGAGAAATGCGGCACAGACATTTCAAAGATTCATAGACAACCTACTTCGAGATATGCCATTTGCGCAGGGGTATATAGACGACTTGTTAATTGCCAGCCCCGATTTGCAATCACACGAACAGCATGTACAAACAGTGTTGAAAAGACTGGATGAACATGGAATAAACATACATCAAAGTAAGTGTGTCTTCGGTGTTCAAACTTTAGAATTTCTCGGTCACACAATAAGCCCAGAAGGGATTAAACCGATCAAAAAAGAAGTAGACACCATCAAACAATACCCCATACCTAGTTCTCTAACACAACTGAGAAGTTTTCTAGGTCTAATTAACTTTTATCGCAGATTCATACCAGGTTGTGCACAATTAATGCAACCTTTGACAGATTCACTCAAAGGAAAACCAAAAGAATTCAAACTGTCTTCTGACGCCGTCGAAGCTATTAAACAGCTTAAAGATAAATTAGCTCAAGCAACTACGTTGGTGTATCCGAATTCTCTTTCCCCACTTGCTTTGATGGTGGATGCTTCAGATAAAGCAGTAGGCGGTACCCTTAACCAACTGGTTAAAAACGCCTGGAAACCAATTGCTTTCTTCTCAAAAAGACTCGCTCCAGCAGAGACAAGGTATTCTACCTTCGGGCGAGAACTTCTTGCAATCTACCTAACCATTAAACACTTCCGACACATGTTAGAAGGCAGGGAATTTATAGTCTTTACGGATCACAAACCACTAACGAATGCACTAAAAGCGAGAGCTGATAAATACTCACCTCGAGAAGTCCGACACCTTGACTATATATCACAGTTCACAAGCGATATCCGACATGTCAAAGGTCAGGACAATCAGGCGGCAGATGCTTTATCTAGGCTAGAAATGAACGTGCTACAGCAGTCTACAGTAAACTTCGAGACGTTGAGAAACGAACAAGAGCAGGATCTAGAATTACAAAACCTGCTTAAAACAAACAATTCAAGTCTTAATTTAAAACAGTTCCCATCACCTGTCGATGGTATTCTAATTATGTGACACGACCAAGGCATGCCGCGACCTTTCGTTCCCAAAATATGCGAAAGTTGATATATAATAACTTTCATTCTTTGTCTCTCCTGGCGCAAAGCTTCAACAAAATAATCAATGCCAGATATATATGGCCGAATTTACAGAAGGATGTACACAAATGGGTTAGAGTGTTCAGCATGTCAACAATCAAAGATTAATCGTCACACAAATTCACCCATAGGTGTTTTCTCGCAACCAGATGCACGTTTTGCCCATGTGCATACGACTTGGTAGGCCTTTACCACGTTCAAACGGTTTTAATTATCTTTTTACATGCATAGATCGATTTACCAGATTCCCTATAGCCATCCCGATAGCGGAATCACAGCGGAAACAGTAGCCAAGTTTTCATGCAGAACTGGGTAACCATTTTTGGTACACCCATAACAATAACGACGATAGAGGAGCGCAATTCGAATCCGAACTATTTAATAACTTGGCTAAACTTCTAGGCTCCAATAGGATACGCTGCACTGCATATCATCCTCAGGCTAATGGGATGGTAGAACGTTTTCACCATCAGCTAAAAACCGCCCTTATATCTCACTCGAACCCCAATCAGTGGACAGAATTCCTACCATTAGTTATGTTGGAAATACGAACATCTGTCAAAACTGACGCACAGTGTTCAGCTGCGGAACTGGTTTTCGGAACAACTCTGAGACTACCCGGTGAATTTGTTAACCCTAATACTAACAGTCAAAAACTTAATTTAGAAAATTATGTAGATCAACTACGGGACCACATGTCTAAACTTAAGCCGATTAATACTCGTGAACAATCGCGCGCCGTATATATACCTAAAGACCTAAGCAATTGCACGCACGTCTGGATAAGATGTGACAAAATAAAAGCACCACTCAGTCCTCCATTTGAAGGTCCTTTCAAAGTCGTCTCAAGAAAATCTAAATATTTCGTGATAGAAAAACATGGAAACATCGACACAGTAAGTATTGATAGGCTAAAGCCGGCTTATCTAGATCATGAACCACCATACGTGTTGTTAGATCGTTTAACTGACAAATCCATTACGGAATCGAAATGTAAAGATGATAAATCTTTACAAATGACTAAAACGGTTCGCTGGGCACATCCAATTAGTCAGTCAAGGATGTTGACAGTTTCGGCTGCAGGATAAAATCTAACCACGTAGCTAATCACACCCTGCATCTACTTAAAAATAATTTTTTTCCTCATTCCGCCTCACCGACAACTCCCCAGACCTTTTACCTTTGATATATAAGTGTTATGTTAAATATTTTTTTAATACTGGACACATAAGCTAGGTATTCCGAAACGATGGCTGAGGATTTTAATCAAACTCATACAACTAACAATGGCAAATACAACGAATTCAAAAAGCAACCCAGGCGAGTTTTATAATTTCTTTTCTGGTTAATTAACTATGTTGGCTGTACTTCTTATATATCTATATACATTTTTCACGTAGACTGGCTATACATATATACCATATGAACTACTTCTAAAAGTTTTCGGTTGAGGATATGTTTAGTAGCTTCATACGATTAATACTACTATTATTAAGTGGTTTTTAGACAAAACATTTTGGATTAAACCGTGGTCAAGTACTTATTAAGATTCTCATCATTTTTTTCATCTTTAGGAAACTTATGCAATAACTTAACCAGTTTTCCTCCAGCATGCTTTTTAGTGTGATCATATAACCCATCTTTATTGGCAACATTCAGATTTTTTTTAAATTTCTGACATTTAAGAATCAATAACCGTGAAGATATAGTACAGTGCGTTACTGTAAGGTTACTATGTTAGCCGCATTGAGTCCACATACCTAATTTTAAACACAACTTATAAGGGAACTGTTTAGTAATCATAACATTGAACTGACAATATGAATATCACGACTATGCTAACGTTAAACCAATTATTATTAGTGGCCCATACAAAGTCCTGGAACTTAACATTAGCGTTATAAAAAGACATTTTATGTCAATAACTGATATATATATATATATATATATATATATATATATATATATGGCGAGACTCCAATTTAGAGACCAGCCAATCAGAAGCGTTTAAGCAATTTCAATTATCAGTCAATCAGAAGACCTAACCCTAACCTAAACCCTCACCTAACACTAACCCAAACCCTCACCTCACCCTAACCTTAACCCTAACCCTCACTAACCATAACCCTACATCTTAACCCTCAACTAACCCTAAACCCTCACCTAACCCTAAACTTTAACCCTCAACTAACCCTAAACCCTCACCTAAACTTTAACCCTCAACTAACCCTAACCCTAACTCTGTACCTCAACAAGTTTTTAAATCATGTAAAAAAAGAATATCCACTGTAATTCATTACTTTCATATAATATATTTTCACTTTATACTAACTTTCTTCTGATTGGCTAATAATTGTCAAGGTCACCCAAGATTCGTTCAAAGGTCGTCCTTAAATTAGAGTCTCGCCTATATATATAATCGTTGGTTTAAATATAACGTAAAATGGAAATTTACTAAACTTGTAGTTTTTTTCTATAGTAATAATATTAATGTAAACAAAGAACTTATACTTTCCCAATATGGCACTTTGATATATCAATCTGTCCTCTTGTCATTATTTTCTCACATATTTGAGCGACTTACAGGCAACAAACATCGTATTGAAGGTGGGTTTGGTGAACAAAAACGCAGGCCCCCACACACACACACACACGAACCTCTGCCCTCCTGAATGATAGGCCGCGTGCTTAGCCGTTAAACCACATCAGACCACGGAGGAAGTGACTTCAATATTTCCTTACACCAATTATTCACTCATAATACTAATGAGAAATAGGACTTACACACCTCTGAGGTCCAAACCAATTCGTTACTTGGATGAATTGACGAAATACTGCTTCAATATATCATGCATACCTAAATCAAACCAGAGAAAGGTATTTGACACAACTGTACTTGATCCGCATACTCTACACCATTTTTTTTGCTTCTTAACCGTATATTTTCCGTCTTGTGGAGTACTCTGATGCACCCTTGACTACGCACCTAGTTGTAAAATGCGGTCATCATAGGTTCAAGGTCCAAATGGTTCAAATGGTTGTGGACGGAATAGAAGAAGCTTTCGCTTAACAGGCTTCCGTGTCTAGTAGCAGGGGATCACCAAATCCTCCAGGCAGGAACCTAGGTATGTTAACAATAAAAAGGAAAAGAAATTGGTAAATCATAATGTGATGCTGTCCTTGGTCCTTAAGAATAGGTCAAGTTGCCTCTTGAAGGACTCCTGAGAAGTCGCTTGGACTAGCTCGGCCGGCAGCGAATTCCAGCTTTTGACAACTCTTAAGGAGTAGAAGTTGTGTCTACATTCCGTCTTGCTATGTTGTGTTTCCAGTTTCTGGGTGTTACCCCTTAGGTTATTATTCGAACTAAGCTTAAGTGGGTGTTTAAGAGGATGTCCAGAAGTGTTAAGAATACTATAAGCCATTAATAAATCACCTCTAAGACGCCTATATTCTGGTGGGTAAAGGTCTAGTGAACAGAGGCGTTCTTCGTAAGGCTTAGATTTGAGTCCTCGAACTGATTTCGTGGCTCGCCGTTGGATACGCTCCAAAGTGACCTTGTCCTTTTGGAGTGAGGGGGGAGTACTATGTTTCCGTACTCTAAATGAGGACGGATGAAACTATTGAAGATTGTGTGGAAAGTTTATCCGTCAAACTGGCCAAAAATGCGCCTCAATGTTACCAGTGCAAGGTTTGCTCGGAAGGCATTTTTGTCACAGTTAGCGTAAGACTTCAAATCATGGGGCACCAGGACTCCTAAATCCTTTTCGACTTGGGATACTACTAGAGAGGAGTTTCCTAAGTTGTAACTGTAGTTTGCGACATGTCGCAGATGGACTACTTTACACTTTGAAGTGTTAAAGGTAAGTCCGTTATCGTCTGCCCAACTTTGAAGTCGCGTCAGATCATCCTGAAGTGCCTGTGTATCGTCTTGGTTGCGTATCTCTCTCCAAAGTTTCACGTCGTCGGCAAAAAGTAATAAATCTGACGTTACCTGTTGAGGAAGATCATTTATGTAGATCAAGAAGAGAAGAGGCCCTAGTACTGAGCCCTGGGGGACCCCACTAGGACATTCCATAGCCTGAGATAAAGTGAAATTAACCCTAACCTTAAAGTGTCGATTTTTTAGGTATGAAGTAAGCCAATCGATTAGAGGTGGTTTGATACCTAGTCGTTTGAGCTTGTTGATAAGACATAAGTGGTTAACCTTATCAAAAGCTTTTGAGAAATCAAGGTAAATGACGTCAACCTTTCCCTTGCAATCGAGGATGCTTGTCCATTTGTCCACCGCAGTCAGCAGGTTGGTTATACAAGAGTAACCCTTCCTGAAACCATGCTGTTGGGGTGAGAAGAAATTTAAGGACAGTAGATAGTCATTTAAACCGTCGCATATCAGGGACTCCATGAGTTTTGAAGGTAATGACAGAAGAGCCACCGGCCGATAACTTGAAGGTTCATTGCGTCGACCACCTTTGAAAATTGGTGTGATGTGAGCCAACTTCCAGTTTTCCGGTAATTTGCCTCGGCTAAGCGAGTGTGAAAACATCACGCTAAGCGGCGTTGCCAGGATTGAGGCTGCCTCCCTCAGTATGGCAGGATGAACCATATCCGGGCCAGGAGAAGTGTCAAGTCTTAAGTGCTGCAATTTCCGGAACACCAAGTCAGCGCTTAGGTCCACTTCAGAAAGTCCTGTGGAGTTGGAGATGAAACTGTCGTCAATAAAGTTGATGTCAGCCGGTTGAAATGTTTGAGAGTAATGGGCCGCCAGAAGGTTAGCGGCGTCGCCATCGTTGTTGGTCGGGCCGTTAAGACCTAGCAGTTGAGAAACTCCTGTTTTGGCTTGACGAAGAGAGGCTGCATAACGGAATAGGCTTCTAGGGTTAGAGGCGAATTTGTCCATAAGCTTTGTTTGGTACTGAAGCCTGTCTTCTCTTATAGCCTTCGTGCATGTGTTCCTGATATGTTTGTATTGCCTATACGCTCCATCGTTATTAGTTCGTTTGTATTCCGCCCAACAGTGCCGTTTGCGGCTTAGGAGGCGAAGGGTACGGTTCTTGATTACTGTAGGTGGCTTGAAGCTCTTGGGAACCGTTTGAGGAACTGAATGGTCTGTAGCACATAAGAGCGTGTGCAGTAAAAAGTCCCAATGACCATCCACATCGATTTGAGGGTGAACATCCCAAACGACCTGTTGTAGATAGTCATGTAGAGCTGGCACGTTCAGCCGTTTAAAATTCCAACGCAAATTATTGTTGGGATACCTTAGCTTAGTTTTGATGACAAAACTGAAGGCTATGACGGCATGATCGCTCTTTCCCAGAGGAGCCAGGATTGAGAGGTTGTCGACTAGGAATTCTTCGTTAGTGAATACACAGTCTAAGCGCGATGGTGTCTGACTGTTTCTCCAACGAGTTGCCGACCTCACATTTTCATATAAGCCCAAGTTATCGATGAGGTTGTAGAACCGAGCTTCAATTGAGTTGTCGCCTCCAGTGTACGTGTGTTCCGCGAAGTTGACTCTAGGGAGATTAAAGTCCCCTAGAATCAGGATGTGTGTGAAACCGAGACGGATAGAGCGGGATAGTCCTTCCAGCATACGACTATCGTACTCGGTGTCGGCAGTTGGCTTCCTGTAAATGACTCCGACTAGACACCTGGAAGTACTAGACAATCTTACAGAGCACCATATGGATTCCTCAAGATTGTTAAACTCGAGGTTGTGAACCTGGTGCACCTCCAAGCAAGAGCTTATGTATATGGCTACTCCGCCCCCAATTCCTGTTTTTCTGTCGTTGCGGAACAAAGTCATCCCAGGTAATGCTAACTCTTGGTCCGAGAACTGAGAAGATATCCAGGTTTCAGATATTCCTATCAGATGGGCCTTATTAGCGCTGCTAAGTTCACGTAGTTCATCCAGTTTGTTTGGTAGACTCGCGGCGTTCATATATAAGCAGTTTATGCTTTCAATTTGGAACGCGTGAGCTTCGTCCTGTTTTTCTGTATGAACCTTGTGTGAATGGACAGGTAGCCCACCTATGTGAGGTTTGCCGAGGTGGTAGGCCCTGTCCTTTACACGTTTTTTTTATCGTTTAGACAGTCCACAAGTGGAATGGTCAGCTCCAACTTGCCTTTGTTCTTGGTCCTAACTTCGTATGGCCTATCCGGGTGCATGTGGATTCCAGGTGGCAATCGACGTCTATTAGCACGAAATGCTTCCAGAACTGCAGCCGCCATGTGGGAAGATGGGAAGGTTATCTTCATTAGACGGGGTCTAAGATCACCGTCCTTCTTGGCTAGTCTCGTCACATGCTGAGTCAGTATGTGTTTGAGCCTCAAGGACTGTTTGATGAATTTCCATTCCCTGATGTCAGAATTTGATTGAGTAGGGTCTGCATTTTCCGGTATACCTTGGACAATTATGTTTCTTCCGCGGAAAAACTTCTCGCGAGATTCTTTAGGGACGTTTCGTATGATACTGCGCTCAGAGTACGGTATGTCGGGCAGTATTCTTACGTTACCATCTGATTTCAGCAAGTGGCTTGCTAGCAAGACGTCCTCTACGTCGGTAGCATCCTTAAGTGTTACTCGGAGAAGCCTCGGGTGATTTAGATGCTTAGAATCCTTTCCTCGAGTGAGCCGGGTGACCGTCAAAGGCTCTATTCTAGGAAGTTCAAGCTTCTTGTTCAATTCACCCCAGAGCATCCTGTCGTTTTTGTCCTGCAGACTGAGAGGAAGATCAGGATTGTCAACGAGGTTCATGATAATGAGAGAATCGTCACGAACTGTTGTTAATTTACCAGGTTTCACGATGGGTTCAGGTTTAGTAACTTGTTGTTTGGAGGTCAGTGTGCGTTTTGAATCTTGGGCTCTTTATTGACCGGACGAACAGTCTTGGGGGTAGACTGTGCGACTAAATCACCAGTTATTTTCCGTGCAGCAACACTTGGGTTGCTCGGCTTAGGCAGTGATGCCTGGTTCTTTTGGGCTCTCTTAACGTGGGTCGAATCACCTGCAGGGTTTTTGGGAACCACTGTTGTGTTTGGGGACCCTGAGCTGGGAGACCCGAGTTTGCCTAGGGAGTTCAGTACCGTCGACGTAATGATGGTACTGAGCCTCGACACGTCGTCGTTAGTGTTGATGGATGCGCCATCGATGGAATACCTATCGACATCCCTGTTTTTGAGTCCGTTGCACGCTCTTGTTTGTATATCAGTTTTTTTGCTATCGTTTTCCAAGTTAACTGACAACTTGTTCCGAAGACCTGTCAGTAGGACAATGATGTTACTCAGCAAGACTACGGAGTCCGTGTTGCACGTGACACACACCCACTTTTGCTCTGACTTGCTGAGTCTGTTGTAAGCAGTTGCTGTCAGATCTGTGCATGCTTCGTGGAACCAACCTTTGCAGTTGTCGCACTGCATGCCAGTTGTGACAGCAAAACGGCATCCCGGACGTTTGCATGAGTTTTTCATGACGGTGTTGAAGCAAATTATGTTATAGATGCTTGCAAGAGCCTAAGACCTTTAAAAAAACACTAAAAAGCACACTGAAAACGGACAAAAATGGACAAAACGAGTGATATAAACTGAAACTAGTCTATACGTGAAAAACAAAAAAAACCGAATAGTAAGCTGAGGCAAAACCACAGGTAACTATTAAATATAGTGAAACTCAAAAAAAAGTAATCTACCGAACGTATAGCTCAGGATAGATTCTTTAGAACTGAAATGGTACTTTTGTTGCGTAAGAACACAGCAAAAGTTTGATAAATGCAAATCACGTTAGGACTAAACTTCCCGTTCGAAAAGCGCGCGAGGATTTTTCACATCATTGTCTACACCAACTCGCTGTATCGTATCAATTACCAATACATGATGTAGAACAAGGTCAGGCTAGGGAAGGAACAATATATTTAATATAAATAGAAGATATAAGATAACACTCAGAGGGACCACGCCTGCATGGCCGAGCCATGCCACTCGATCAACTCCAGTCCATTCAATTCATTGTTCGCGCCTTCTCCATTGTTAGGTATTTCTCCGCGTTAAATATTGAATATCTATTTTCTGAGTAGTCTCGTGTTCACAGCTTTGTGGATTGTGTGGCTATTGTCCAATGCCACTACACCTCCACTGCACTTAGCACACATAGCTATCAAATCTTTAAGTAAAGTATCAGAATTTTCTTTAGAAACTAGGAAGGGCAACTCCACCTTAAGCCTTTTCAAATTCTCTAAACCTAATTTTGACAGTCCTGTTTCGCTAACTAAAAATTCACAAGGTATGTGTGAAGAATTATCATCTCTTATTAGGAATTCACAACATCCTCTTATGGGCAGTCTGTGTTTAGTAATCCTCAATGATGATACTTCAGTGGGTCGTACCACAACGTTAGGATTTAAGGATTTCAAGCTCTTGAATGAAATAATGAACTCTATACTCCCTGTGTCCGCAATAAAGTCATGAAATGAACCAAACGACGTATATAGTCGCTTTTGAATATGAGCATTACCTTTTGAAATAGTAGACAAAGATAAATGATCACTAGAAACATCCGAATTACTGAGATTTAAATTACAAGATTTAGTGCTACTTGAAGCAAAATGGACAGTAGCTTTGCATACTGACCGAATGTGTCCTACCTTACCACACTTAAAACATTTAGCGTTACGAAATACACATGAATTGCGAGCATGAAACTTTCCACACGATAAACATTTACCAAACTTCATCTCACCTTTGTGATTTGCTTTGTAATTCCTTGTTGAAACACCTTTCACATTTACACGAGAATAGTAATCACTGTTAAATGAACGCGTTTGATTGACCCTGAGATTGTAGTTCATCACGCAAAGTATTAGAAATCTTCAACGACTGGATATCAAGTTCATCCACTGCTTCGTAGTTAATACACGTAGTTCCAGCATCTTGAAAGGAACAGTTTGTCATTCTTAACAGCTCTCCTTCCAAACTCGGTGTGTTAATTCCTGTAATTAATCCATCTCTCGGTTGCACATGACGTTGATCACCGAAACTACACTTGGCAGCTTGTTTCTGTAATTAAAGGATGAATTCCCGAACTTTTTGGTCATCTTAACGAACCATCTTATGACATTTCGACCTTTCACGGCATTCAAAACTGGTGCACCTTACACGATTTAATGACAGCTCCTTAAGAGTTGCATAAGGAAGTGAGATAGGTTTTTCTAGTTATGCCAAAGTTTTTAATAAGCTGTACGCTTCTCTCCGCTTGGAGTCCCTCCGGGGGCTACTGCCGGTCCCAAGCCCGGATAAAGGAGAAGCGTCGGGCATGGGGTTAGCGACCCTATTCCGTAGAAAAATAACCCGCTAAAAAAACGCTAACCAGAAAAAATTATTCAAACCTTTTAAACTCTGCCTTGGGAGCCAGAAGGTCTTCATTTAGAAGAACTATGACGCCTCATGATGAAAGGCGAATTCCTTCGAACGTTACGAGGCCGATGCCCCTTCTGACAACCAGAGCGACCATTTATTTAGGTACGTGGAATATTCTTACAATGTGGGACACCGGGAGAGCCTTCCATATCGCTGAAGAAATGAGAAGATACAACCTAGAGGTACTTGGGATCACTGAAACACATTGGACACAAGTTGGACAACAACCAATAACTACAGGAGAGCTCCTGTTATACTCCGGCCATGAAGAAGAAAATGCTCCACATACACAAGGAGTTGCATTGATGCTGTCCAAACAAGCGCAAAATGCGCTTATAGGATGGGAATCTCATGGACCAAGGATCATCAAAGCCTCCTCCGAAACAAAGAATGAGGGCATTTCTATGAACATCATCCAATGCTATGCGCCTACCAACGACTACAATGAAGACGCTAAAGATCAATTCTACAATAGGCTGCAGTCAATCATCGAGAAGTGCCAAACAAAGGACCTGACCATTCTGATGGGAGATTTCAACGCCAAGGTTGGAACGGACAACACTGGATATGAAGACATCATGGGAGGACACGGACTGGGAGAAAGAAACGAAAATAGTGAGAGATTTGCAAATCTATGTGGCTTCAATAAGTTGGTCATAGGCGGCACCATATTCCCACATAAACGCATACACAAAACCACATGGACTTCACCGGATCACACTACACAAAATCAAATCGACCATATGTGCACCAACAAAAAGTTCAGGAGGACGGTGGAAGACGTAAAAACCAAGAGAGGAGCTGATACAGCATCAGACCATCACTTGCTGGTCGCCAAGATGAAGTTGAAACTGAAGAAGCACTGGACAAAGGGGCGGACAATATCGCAAAAGTTCAATACGGCCTTTCTTCAGGATACTGAAAAACTCGACAAATTCAAGATAGTCCTCAGTAATAAGTTCCAGACCTTTCATGATCTACTCGATGGAGAAGGAACTACTATAGGGAGCAACTGGATGGTTATAAAAGAGGCAATCACTTCAATATGTCATGGGGTTCTGGGTCACAAGAAGCAACATAACAAGGGATGGATCGCTGTTGATACACTGGATAAGATTCAAGAAAGGAGGAACAAGAAAGCAGCAATCAATACCAGCTGAAGAAGAGCAGAAAAAGCCAAGGCACAAGCTGAATACACAGAAGTAAACAAACCAGTGAACAGGAGCATCAGAACCGACAAACGTAAATATGTGGAAGATTTAGCAACGACGGCGGAAGGAAACATGAGACAACTGTATGACACGACAAAGAAACTCTCTGGAAATCGCCGCAAACCAGAACGACCAGTGAAAAGCAAGGAAGGCGAGGTAATCATCAACACTGAAGAACAACGGAACAGGTAGATAGAACACTTCAAAGAATTCTTGAACCGACCAGCCCCACTGAACCCACCCAATATAGAAGCAGCACCCACGGACCTCTCAATGAATGTTGGCCCACCAACGATCGAAGAAATCAGCATGGCCATCAGACAAATCAAGAGTGGCAAAGCAGCAGGACCAGACAACATTCCAGGAGAGGCACTGAAAGCAGACGAAGCAGTAACTGCAAGGATACTCCACATTCTCTTCAATAAGATTTGGGATGAAGGACAAGTACCAAAAGACTGGAAAGAAGGACTTCTGATCAAAATATCGAAGAAAGGCGATCTCAGCAAGTGTGATAACTACAGGGACATCAGTCTTATCTCAATACCGGGAAAAGTCTTCAACAGGGTATTGTTGAACAGGATGAAGGACTGCGTAGACGCCCAACTTCGTGACCAACAGGCAGGATTCCGTAAGGATCGATCGTGCATAGACCAAATCGCAACACTATAGATCATTGTGGAACAATCAACTGAATGGAATTCATCACTCTACATCAACTTCATTGACTACGAAAAGGCATTTGACAACGTGGACAGAACAACACTATGGAAGCTTCTTCGACACTACGGCGTGCCTCAGAAGATAGTCAATATCATACAGAATTCATATGATGGATTAAACTGCAAAATTGTGCATTGAGGACAGTTGACAAAGTCGTTCGAAGTGAAGACCGGTGTTAGGCAAGGTTGCTTACTCTCACCCTTTCTCTTTCTCCTGGTGATCGACTGGATCATGAAGACGTCAACGTCTGAAGGGAAGCACGGGATACAATGGACATCTAGGATGCAGTTGGACGATCTGGACTTCGCAGATGATCTGGCCCTTCTATCCCAAACGCAACAACAGATGCAGGAGAAGACGACCAGTGTGGCAGCAGCCTCAGCAGCAGTCAGTCTCAATGTACACAAAGGGAAAAGCAGGATTCTCCGATACAATACAGCATGCACCAATCCAATCACAATTGACGGAGAAGATTTGGAAGATGTAAAACCTCTAAATATCTGGGCAGCATCATTGATGAACACGGAGGACCTGATGCAGATGTGAAGGCGCGGATCGGCAAAGCAAGAGCAGTATAGTTACAACTGAGGAACATCTGGAACTCAAAGCAACTGTCAACCAACACCAAGGTCAGGATTTTCAATACAAATGTCAAGACAGTTCTACTGTATGGGGCAGAAACCTGGAGAACTACGAAAGCCATCATCCAGAAAATACAGGTGTTTATTAACAGTTGTCTACGCAAAATACTTGAGATCCGTTGGCCGGACACTATTAGCAACAACGTACTGTGGGAGAGAACAAAGCAGATCCCAGCGGAGGAAGAAATCAGGAAGATGCGCTGGGAGTGTATTGGACACACATTGAAGAAAGCACTCAACTGTGTCACAAGACAAGCCGTCACATGGAATCTTGAAGGCCAAAGGAAAAGAGGAAGACCAAAGAACATATAACACCGGGGAATAGAAATAGATATGAGAGAAATGAACAAGAATTGGATGGAACAAGAAAATAAGGCCTAGGACAGAGTGGGTTGGAGAATGCTGGCCTACGGCCTATACTCCATTAGGAGTAACAGGCGAAAGTAAGTAAGCACGCTTCCCTCCCA
Organism: Schistosoma mattheei; assembly: GCA_944470405.2. Classification (NCBI taxonomy): domain Eukaryota; kingdom Metazoa; phylum Platyhelminthes; class Trematoda; order Strigeidida; family Schistosomatidae; genus Schistosoma; species Schistosoma mattheei. The sequence goes on from OX103947.1 coordinate 801,974, forward strand.
ATGAATGTCAGGAAATATGCCACAATTTTATCACTTTTAACATCTTTCTTAGTCATGCTCCAGATTTCAAACCTTACCAAATAGCTTACCAAAAAAGCTTCCGAAGTTGAATGAATATCCAACTGTTCCACCGCAGGCTCCATCGCGACACCAGTATAATGTTTCGCATTATTTCAATTATAGTACGAACCAAGAGTCCCAGAAATAACGCAATTGAATTAGGAAGTAAGACACAAGCACAAACGAATGTACTGTAGTTGGGATTCGAAATCGTGCAATCCACAAGTACAAAAGTTTCATTAGTTCGTTCAAACACCACATTCCGATTTTTATTTATTTATTATAGTCAATCGCTTTCAATTCAATGTTAACAGGATGTTGAAAGCAGGTATCATTGGTCGTACGTTTGGTTAGATGGTTAGTTACATATCTAATAATATATGGGATTGTTTTGCTTAATATGTTGATGACAGATTATGAGGACTGACTAGCGACCCAGATACTTCACTCAGTATGGTAAATCACAAACCATGCCACCTCTGCCTACCCAGTTCCTCCAAATTTATTTTGGCTTTCGAAGACATCAGTAAGAACCGTCAACTTCAGTGAACTTCTGGTCAATTTCTAGCAATTTCGTACCTCCTTATGAAAGAATGACTAAAAGCTAACAAAAATTATAAAAGACGAAATGCAAAACAAATCTCCAAAGAAGATCCATCGTCGTTTCTAATTCAGCCTACGACTTCAAACTGCGATGTTGCAGACTGATTCCGATAACAATCCCAATATTAGATGACATGGACACTGACGAACGTATAGAGAGAGGGCGGTGTTGTTTACCAACAAACATGACGATGTGGAGATATCCTAAAACCACCCATATCTGTAGGGTGGAACATTCCGTTTAATCACAGCTTCTTATAGTAAAATGGGGTGTCAGGATACAACGGTATCGATGACGATTTCTTATGTTAAACGCCTCTTTGACTCTGGTCTGTGAACGTGACCCTACATTAGTTTAACTTCCCACCGAGAAATTCTATTGCAAGCAAGACTGGACAATTACGATAAATATGAGTACACTTATGACCTTAGAAAATTTATGACAATAAAAACGATTTATGATGAGTTGTGACGAAGAAAGCCAGCTGGTATTTAAACACTATTTTCCTTATCACATTTTGAAGCTACACACAACCCTGAACTTTCAACTTCTTTCCCGATCATTTTCACACATATAGCTCTTTGCTAATTCGTCTCCATACTGTGGCTTGTTTTCGTTGCCTGATGAAATATATCTGCTTAAAAATCGGCCTAATACCTCTGGAATTTACCTGGGATCCCTATCGAGGAGCATAACCCACTACGTTCAAGTTATTGTCTTCGATCGACTTCACTGGACGTCATTTCCAGTTATTCTTGATCATCAATCGCTTGTCGCAACGCAACTCCCACAAGGCGCGCAAACCCTCATATTGGATACTACAGTCATGCTAACACAAGAATTCTAATATATGAAAATTTATCCATGTTTTTATATTGCATTATGACTCATCAACACAATTGAGTATTTTATTAAACTGAAACAATTAGTATTTGTAACGAATTGATCTTGCCTGTAAACTGACATGCATCATTTAACATATTGTTTTCTGAGAATATACATTATTATTACCAAAATGATTAGGGGACTTAAGTGCGTGGAGCAACAAGTGGTTAACGCCTTTTCCACTTTTCCTTCATGCGCAAACCCTCATACTGGGCTCTACTGACATGTTAACATTGATTGCCTAATATATGAAAACCAATCCACTGCTTACATTGAAGTTGTGCGCTACAGCTTATCATCTTGATTTTCATGAAATATCTGTCGTTATAGCTGCAAGAGTTGCCTGATAATCTGGATAGAAATCTTGCTGCTTAACAGCCCCTATCTTTGTTTAGGCTTAATTTTCTATCAAAAACGATAGGAATTAGTTTGAACCTTGCTGCTACACTACTACTCCTTGTTACTGTATCGCGTTCACAATGCACAGCAATGAAGCTTCGCTGACGCCTGGAATAAACTTGAAACAAACTTATCATGCACGTCTTTCATAGTTACAGATCAAATCAACTGCTTTTTAATATTCGTAACAAATTCGGGCTCGTTAAATAGTTGTAATGAACAAATATATAGATAAGCCAGAATCCTAATAAACAAATTCGCAGTTCGGTCTTGATGTGAGTTACCCATGGTCACAACATTGACGCGGTGTTATTTTTAAACTGGATCGTAAAAGCTGTGTGCCCATAGTACAGTATCAACCCATAAACCTAATTACTTACTAACGTATGTAGCAGTATAGATTTACCGTCATTTAATTTGACTGAGTTTATCTACATAGCAATACTACGTGAGAAGAATCTAATCTGCAAACAAATGTGAATTATTGATCATGCCTGTAGAAATGCAACTTCATACAAAACAGCACAATGATTTCCGAACTGGATCATGCAATACAACGAAATGTGAACTGAGTCAACAAGGAGATCAAATGAGCTGAAATTACGCTGCGGTCAACATGTCAAGTTACTCTGGATTTCCTCCAATGCAATTGTACTCGGGAATCCACCATCCACCAACTTACAGCAGGACTGCACTCTTTGCATTCCCTCGAATTAGTGACAAAATAAACGATGAGATCCAAAGGTCTGGGACAACGTAAATCGGAGTCGCTACCTGAAATAACCATTCAAACTGAATCGTATCGAAAATGTAATTCGGTGAGTACCACTGTGTTCGCCAAACATTTATTAATTGGAATGTATGGAACGAGTTATTTGTTTGTTGAATAGTGCAACATTGGAAGTTTGAATGTGTGACTGTATGCGATCGTGTTGTTTAGTTGTCAAGTGAACTCATGAATGATGATCTCAAATATAGAACGATTGATCGTTGATCGATGTCAACTAGTATTCAGTTTCCGACAATCTTATTTACACTGTCATATGGATGACTGATCTAAAGTGCAGAGTTCGATTCCAGTCGATGACTGAAAGTCGTCACCTTATTTTCTTCTCAGTAATTGAATTATCATTTCCAGATATTCGAATAAATATGTTTGACTTGTGTGAGTATTCGACAGCCTATCATCATTGTGAATGAGTTGTGAAGCAGTGAATCGAGAAAGTTGATTGAAAGTCTCATTATTCAATGTCACTTGTAGAGGACTCAATGTGAGTATTTTCCATTCAAATATTTGGCAAGTGAATTTCAGAACTGAGATTTTTCAAAGATATTATGTTTAAATCAAACATGACTAAATTAATCACATTATTACTATATTCACGTTATGCTCATATTTTGTGCATCTTACTAAAATGTGACTATTGTGCATCAACAGCATAATTTCATTACGCATACTCCTGTGTAGGCAGACCGTTTCTTCCCTTCAACATTCTGTATCGCAAGTACATTCTGATGCAGCATAACTCACATGATTAAGGCAGTCGAGAAACTGTGAGTGGAGCATTTCATTGAATTTGATGCTTATATGTCGTAAATCTACTACTGGAACTCTACATCTCATCACAAGATTCCTATTTATTATGCTTCTAAATTAAACTGAAGTGTTCTGTAAAGTGGCCAAAAAGGACGTCTGGTACGAGAAGTGTACAATGTCAGTTGGAATGGTTTATGGATAATGGCTGAACGATGTCGCACAAAGTTCCAGCTAAAATCATACAGCCTATCACGAGTATATTCATGCAACATACCACATTCACTATGTATGTTTTACACAATTCGAATGCAAAATAAAACTCTGTCTGTTCACATGATTTATTTTTGAAACACCACAAACACAACTAAACACAATCTGAGGAGTTCACATCACATTACACTCAAATTGGATAGTGTTATCTTTTATTAACAACTTCGTTTGACTCACCGTATAGGTAGTTTTATAGTTTGACATGATCAACCCATAACATTTACGTTAGGAAAAAACAGACCCATTTTTAACACGTCCTGGCGATGTCTGATTAACAGTTTCTAGAAAATAGGAAAGAAATAAATAGGTGAAAGACTTTTCCTAAAACCAATAATAGATTCACTCAAGGTTTCCGCTGAATTTGTGGAAATATTTGAATTTTCATTGATGGAACTTCATTATATACTGATTGTGGAATTTTGCTCACAACCTCCACTGAATAATTGAGGATATAACCCTAAGGATTGCTTGATAATCTGGATAGAAATCTTGTTGATCAACATCCCCCATGTTTGTTTAGGCTTAATTTTCTATCAAAACACGATAGAAATTAGCTGAAGCATACAGTTCATTTCCCGTTTAATACTAATATACAAGTGATATTTAGTCGAACTAACTATAACTGATAATTTAATAAACATAATACATGTAGTCATTCTACTAAAGGCCTTTTGTATCTTACGCTCTAATTAAATACAACGATCAGAGGATGGATATACCAGCAGTCACTTTATCAATTAGAACGAGTAATGTTTATAAAAAACAAACCCTTTCGAAATATTCACTGGCGAATGTTCAGAGAGAAGTGCAAAGCTGGTTCAATTGCAGAATCTCAATAAGTCGTGTAGACGATCTATGATAAGCATCACGGTTGTTATTGCAATCGTTTAGCACTACTGCAAAAATCTAAAAGTAGTTCAGGAATTCGAGGAACTCATTCATAATCAATAAGAATCAGTTTACAATTATTCATCAAATTCACTATCATTATTCCAACTGATTGGCAGGAATACCTGAACATAGAACCTTACCCTAACATCACAGATCTAGCGCGAAGATATCAGTTAGATTGTATGAACAGCTCCCTAGGATTTTAAACTTTGATCATGTTTGTTCTCAGTGAGTTAGACATGATGTAAATTTTGTAACTCCGAAAAGTGCAGACTGATACGATAAACAACCCAAGAGTTTTATAAAAGTGACGAACACCGGTCAAAACAACCTAAACGCCGTAGTTTGTCACTGTAATGTATGAAGTAGATACAAGTCAAGTATAAAAAGAAACAACTGTGCGAAATTCATACACTTGGGGTCGTGTAGGACAAAATATTTATCTGAATATAGACTCCAGTGGGAATAGCATCACAAAAGGATGGAAAACTGGTTTACTGACGAGCAAGTGTTGATAGTAAGGGTGATGACTTAAGTCCACCGATGTTCGTCGGGCGAAATATTCCCTTCGTTTTGGCCACTTTGTAAGTGAGAACGAGGTAATCAATCAGTGATACTGAGGTTGTTCTCATAGGCTGGCTAAGTAGACTCGTGCTTCCAATTATATGCAAGATTTGCTGTCCCACTAAGATAAACAGTAGCGTGCTATCTCAAGCTTTTAAATTATGATCTAGTGACTGACATTAGATGGAAAGATGAGAATAATAAAAAACCTGAAAGTGAACGACATATTTGTCTGCGTTCTTAAACAGCGCTACCTTTTAATGTAATTTCAATCCTAAAAGACATCCTTCCGAATTTTAACTTCATCCTCTCCATCATCATTTCAAAATATTCTACCTTGTTACACACCACAATGTATTGTTATTTTCGCTGCATTCTCTTATCAGAAGACTCTTTAACCATATTTCATTCTGTTAGCAGTAGCTCGTACAAGTTTTATATACTAATCAATCATACGTTTATTTGTACAAATGCAAATCGATAACCATTGCTGAGACTTCACATCCAAATGCCTTGCTGCTACATTGATACTCTTTGTTACTGAATGGCGTTCACAATGCACAGCAATGAAGCTTCGCCTTACGCATGGAATAAACGCAAAGCAAAGCCGATACACGCGTTTTTAAAAGTCGCAGCTCAAATCAGGTACCTTTTAGTGTTTATTTCGTAACAACTGTAAACTCTTTAAACAGACGTATCAATAAAATACTTAGTAAAACCATCATCCTCAAAGACGAATTTTGAGTTTAGACTTGATTTAGGTTTCTGAAGATCACAGTGTGGATGCGATATTAAGCCAGTTAGCCTGTAGTGTCAAGGCATTAACCTATTTTGAAACAAGTTCTCTGTTATGTATAATACGTAGATAGATCATTCACGTGACGAAGTCAAACCATTTTATTGAGACTAGACTGCAATAAATAAAAAATACAGAGTGTAGCATCTACTGACGTAGATATCGATTGAAATGATTTAAAGGAAATGGCGATTAAGTGTTTTATTCACGCTAACATGGTAGAGACAGTGCATCGAGTTAACCCGTCAGAAGCTTCAAAGGTTATTTGACGTATTTCCTGTAATCTACCGCACAGTGTGAAAACGTGTCTCCTTCCAAATTTATGGTAATTGGATTCCGTTTTGAAAAATTTAGTCTTTGTTCTGAGGACAAGTGATTACAACACTTTTTTCTATCTTGGCTGTTGATATGGGAGTTGTTCATGTCTGAGTTTACAATCACTTCATTCTTTCGAAATACGTTCTGGCATATTTCATTTTTGCGTCTATAAATATGTCTATTTATCGTCTTATCATCGTGACGCAACTAACATTGAATTTGAATTTTCATCATAATATTTATCGATTTTCTTACTACTCACTGTATAATTTGGCAACCCTTGACTAACATGATTCTCTTTTTGAAAGGTCTACTTTGTTTATTATAATTACCTTTCTTTCCTTCTTCCAATTAAATATAAAGACATTCCATTTTATTTTTCAAAACACTTGTAAAATACATGTGTCGTACTAATAGCCGATTGATACTAATGTATTAATAAAAGTCACATATGTATTAGTGCATGACTATGGTGGAAAATGAACATAAGGAAAACATCAACAGGCTCTGTTACTTGTCTACTAACTATTTGATTTCAAATCAGACGTGATTCATAGTCACATAAATTTGTATCCAGTAATTAACCAACTCTGACTTCTACATAGTAAGCAACATTTTAGCTATCGACAGTGCAATTTAAAACATTCATACCAGTATAGGATGAGTGTTGTTGTACGTAACAATATAAAAAATAAGCAACCAAAACACGCACGTGTTTAACACCCTACACATTTAACATATGGCCATTATATAGTGGACAATCCATTTCACAGAGATACAACACTAAGTTTATCTGATCCATTGTACCAACAAAATTCCATTGACTAAATCTCGATAAACATATTAGTATTGAGTATTCGATATCACGTAGACTATGCTTCAGTTTTAAGTGAACGAACGTAACAAATACTTTTGTGATCGATCTCAAACATTATTAGCTTATAGAAAATTTTTGAAAGATGAAAATAAGAGAGTTCAGCACAAATTCATCGTTCGTGAATTTGGAAGTGCCCAACACGATTCCTGGTCTGGAGACGGTATTGCTATCGAAATTTAACGGCCTAAAAACAGCGGTTTCTAACAACGAATATCTTACGAATGAGATCTAGAAGAACGTACTTGCCGAAGCACCTCTTCCGCCAATAAGATGGCGAAGGTTTTACCCAGTAAAACTGGAGATAACAAAAGACGAGTTTATTAAGCCTTGAGGTGATGTAGCACATGACCATGTGTGGAATACGGGTTGACCTATTTAAAAATGCCAGTTGCCAACGATTGTATACGGTTTGTTTAAGCTTATACTTGAAATCGAGTATCTCTGCAATTCTGACGATGGGAAGTAAGAACACAAAAACTGGCACAAATGACATACAATCTAGCCAAAAATACAATCATTGACATACCAATTTCATACCCAGTCTCAATGCCAAACGGGATAAAACCAAGTGTATAAGACACACTGCGATAAATGAAAAATCACATACTGCGTCTTATGCTGAGCACAGTACACGATAAATTTAAACAGGAACAGTGTACACTGATATAACATCACACTCAAATAAATCAACATATATCATGCTAAATAAGGTATCACACTGGAAAACAAAAATAATTATTACACTGAATGAATCGTCATATAGAATAAGGAACAGAAACAATGTTGAACAAGAATCACAATGAGGTGACAACCAGATTTCTACACTTCCTCCCGTCATGTCAGTTGTTATTTGGGAAAAGTAACCCTACGAAATTATAACGACATTGTATGCTATATGTCATGGAGAAGATTGCTCACGTTAATTCAACACAAACAACAGCATATATTACATCACATGAGGGTGATCCGATGCACGCTCTGTATGAATCTACCGAGGAACAATTACTAAGTGGTTGGTGAAGAGACGAAGTATGAAGGTAGCCATCAACAATCGGTTGACCATGAGTAGCAAAAGTGTCTGAATAAAGTGATAATGCGAAACGTGACCCAGTCGAGTTGCTCAAAGTGATTCGGAAACTGGAGTATTACGGTTTTACATGATAAGACACCTGGAAACATACACGAACAATCATTTATAAATTTAAAAGTGAGTGTGTTTCAAAGCGCTTCACACTATCGTAGACTCCCTCTAACAGAAAATGATGAAGGAAGAAGTGAGGGTGTATCTCACCATCGATATTTATTCATAGTCATGCTAGACAAGCTACAGAAAATCAATCTACTACATAATGTCTTCGTAAATTGTTGTTTGTACTTGCTTGATGCGTTGACTTACAACACATCATTCTAACCAAATCTCACTGTTCAATCAATGTTAATCGATCCCTGTAATCATCAACATTCGGATATGCCTTCTCTTCACATATATCAGTAAGATATACGTAGTAGAAGTATATGTGAAATGATTGTATGTAATGACATGAATTAAATAGATCATTTGAAAGAAACTGTTTGTAGTTATAAGTCGTATACACCACAGTTTCATTTCATCATCTCTAACAGAACTAATTTCTTTTGTTTTCGACTTTCAATTCTCATTATTTGAGTTGTAATAGTATAGAAAAAGAGAAACGCGAAGCAGTCGAGTTATTCAAGTTGACAAATTGACTGGGGTATTAAAGTTTTACATTATAAGGCATTTTCAAAGATCATAGTTTACTTGACTGCCATAGAAAAGCGATATCATTTTAGTATATGTTAAGTATGATAAGTTAAGTTCAAGATGAAAAGATTAGAGTGTAATCGTGACTCATTCTCTCTCAAATTAAGAAACGTAGGTCAAGTACACTCATCACAACTGTGAAATGATGTGCGAATCCGAATTCAGACTACCACTCAGTTCAGGTCAACTAACATATCACCATCATTCACTCTACAAATCTTCTCCACTCATATTCTCAAACACTCACCACTCACCTCCACTGAATCACAAGTACTAACGCGAGACAATTGTATGTCCACTCACTCCATCTCACAGACAGTATAAAAGCAATGTGACTACATCCATTCACAGTGCTTCTCTTCGTATCACATTGAAACACACCTCTAGTATTTTGCTAGTGTTGTTGATTCAGTGAGAATGGTGAGTGTTCAATATACCGATTTGCTCATCGTGTATTCGTTAATTTGTGTGTTCAGATCCGGTCGACAGTGTTGTTGTCAATAGTGATGATTGTGTCACTCGATAATTCAGTGAGTGGTGAGATCGTGTTATCGAAAGAAGATGTGGTTCCATTTTTGGTTGGTGCAGGTGAGTTGTTCCATATGATTCATGTTTTAGTACACTCAATACATAGCATTCATACTCCTCACTTTTCAATAATTCAAGATGAATAAGGAATTATGTTTGTATTGACTTTTTATTGATATCTTTGTGTACACTACATCTTTGAACGTTTTAATCATCATAGTTTATTGTTTTATAGCAGTCGGAATGGACCCTAATGTGGTATCTCAGTCTTTGGAGAAGAGAAGCAAGAAGAATAAGAATAAAAAGAAGGACGAATATAACGAGTATTTGAAGAATGAGTACAATGATTATGAGTGAAATGAGTCTGTTTTGAACTTTCACTCTGATTGAATCAATAAATTTTCATTATAGTTCATCTTGAACGTTTCTTTCATTTACATAAGTGGGAGAAGTGGTCAATATTATTTGGTATTTTGTTCTTGTTCAATTAAGATTGTTTATGGTTTAGTGGTCTAATGAATAAGTGATATATTATACATATGTGATAAGAATACTGCTTTATTGTTATTCAGAAACACTTATGATTTTATCGACATGTTTTCACCCATCATCCAGTCAATAGGTGTTGTGTATAATGTATAGTGCCTTCGTAGTGGACTAGTTCTGATAGAATACAAGTTATGATACAGACAGTTCAATAAAAGATTTTAGTGTGTTTATTTCAAATGCATTTCTGGATATGATCGACTGAACCATTACAATTCGAGTTCCTTCCTTTATATGTCACTAAAGTTTGTCATGAGGAATACAGCAATTTCAAATTGCTACATAGTTCAATGGAAAAGGATTGACGGAAAATGAATGTCTTTGAAAGAATAAACATAAAAGCACAGTAATATAAATGTTTCTTGATATGTTCTACAGAATAGTTTGTGTCATTTATTAATGTGCGAGATACCCTCTAGATTGATAAGTAGACAGAATCAATGTCATAGATAGCGAACTTACTTATCGAGAACTTGCAACCATCAGTTCTGATTGACACGAACACGTGTTATCTTGTCACACCGAATGTTCTTTACCATTGTCAACAACACTATTATCAGTTTGCTTGTTTAAAGAATAGCTCACTTTTGCCGTGTTCAGAAAACGCTTGTTATCACTAATAGTGTATTTATTATTATCCTAAGAAGTAATTAAACAATTGGAATCACACAACTCTGAGACTAAATTCGCTGAAAAGAGAGCATTTTGCTGAATTAACCTCTTTTGTTTAAGATCTCAATTGGTATATTCCATTTGCAAAATCAAAATATCATTACTAGCTAATCTGGCGTGTCTCAATAAATATTGTGACAGTGAACTGGCGAGCGTCGACACTGAAGGCCCTGCGTTCGAATCTCACGAGTAGGATCGTGGATGAGCACTGTCAATGAGGAGTCACACGATAGGACGAAACGGCAGTCAAGTGCTTTCATGTTTTCAATTGTGGTCTAATATCAATCGGTTCACGATCTCAACCAATAACTCAATAATCTCCACAACCCTGTACTAGAAATATTTGTTTGCCTTTACAGTATTTGTTACTAAACGTTTGATAGGACCACCTTAGTTTTGTGAAGTGAATAAATAATAATAATAATAATAAGAAGAAGAAGAAGAAGAAGAAGAAGAGGAAACACCGACACCCCAGCCACATTTTGAAATAGACTCGCGCTAATGAGATGCAAATTTGATTTAACAGTGACAGCATATTGAGTAGTAACTAATGCCTTACTTACTTAGTCCTCATTTTGACACGTTCCATTGACCAGGTTTCCATAAACATACTTGTAAAGGCTATTTGGTATCGTGTGGACTAAGGTTTGGTGTTAAATGAGTGAACATAATAGATGATGATTTGGCCGTCACGTCAAATTGTAGTGAATACGAGAGAATAATCATCACATGTAGTTTCATGATCAACAATTAGTTTTGTACTTTCTAATAGAAAGATAATCAGTTGTATCGCTAACTTTAAGGGTTACTACGAAATTTCGAATCATGGCACAGTTTCTAGCCAGATAAGTCTCATATTTTTGCAAATATGAATGAAGTTTGACAAGGAATTATTCGGTAATACGTTGGTTTGTGTCAGCGACTCAATTTCAAACACTATCTAGTATGTTCACCGCCATATCGACGTTCTAAGTTTTAATATAGTCAAGCTAATTAAAAGGAGTGAGCAAGTAATTGTGTTGGTTGTGCATTTCGACCTGTTTTTAACAGGAAAATCAACTGTGTGATTGCAGTTGAGAGTGACCAGTACTAACTGTCCTTAAGTACTTCACAGATGATGATGTTTTTCGATTCATGAACGTCATCTCGACTGTTTGACCGGTATAACATTCGAACCCTAGTTTATGAAGTATGAAGATTACTTCAACGTCGATGTCGATGCACTTGATGATGCCGCTAATGATGGTACACCCATAAGGTAAATTGACACTGTTGAATATGAACTTTACAGTAACGTTTTCTTTCCGAGGGATCCAACAGGCTTTTCGTTATAGTTTGAAGCATTTAAATTATAGTACAAACTGGGAATAACACAGTTTAACCAAGACGCACTAGGTGAGCACAAATGAATGTATTGTATTTGCAATGCGAAATCAGGCAATCAGGAATTCCAAAGGTATCATTCATTCACACAAATACAACACTTCACTTTTGACTCAACAAATGATATCCTACCAGCAAAGCTTTGATGGACTGTTCTGGTAAAATAATGGTAACAAAACAGTGGAATCGCTATCTTTGAAAACATACAAACCATAATTATTGCAGAGCTGAAACAGTAGATGACGATTCTCATCATTGAGAAAGTTCACATCAAATACGCATTCGAATGTTGCATGGAATACGAGATTCTCCTGTACAAAGTTTCGGTATTCATTGCACTGAGACTTGGTCTTGTGTTTTCTTGCGTTTGTGACCGTTTAATACACACGCTGCACAAAATACATCAGTATCAACTCGTTCCATTTGAGAATCAGTAAACCTCCTGATCGAGACACACTGTTGCTTGATAATAGGGTAATAATTAATCCAAATGTTAAAACAATTGGAAAAAAATTCCCACCATTCCATGCCCAACTTTTAACTGTCAAGCAAATTCCACGATTGATATCTCAACAATTTCAATGTCTATACAATAGTCTGAGCGAAGTGAGAACAGTATTCGGAGTAATTTCACATAGTTTTGTTGGTGGTCTCGGTGCCCTATCTATCGACTGCTACTTATTCTCCTAACTGTTGCTTTCCTTCCATTTAGTATGCCCTGTTGTAGTTGACATTCTGCGAGCCGTGAAGTTGATAGATTGTTTCGTAGAAGCTGCTCAATATGTCGTTCCTTGTCTACTCGTCCGCAACTTTCACGTCGTTACCTTCAAATAAACAACCCTACATACCATGGCAGCAATCCTTCGACATGTATTATACTTAGCAGTGTGTGTGTCATATCCACAACATAGGTGAGAAGTGAATTCAAATCATGTCCATGTGTCAGGAATAATGTTCAGATACAGAGTGTATTAGGCAAGTAAAACTTGAAGTCAAATAATTCAGGTACTACTACCACTACTACTACCACTACTACTACTAATAATAGTATTAATGATTTCAATACTACTATTGCATTTGTGCGAGTTCATAGAGAGAAGGAATCTATTGAAGTCGAGCACGGTTGTTATTTCGAATATTTTGATAGAGAGAGTAAACGCTCGGATGTAGATCAATACGCATACGTTACACGAATACCGGAAATACAAAGATCTACAATTTTACTAACTATCATTCTTCACTCAGTTACACGTTGAATGTGCATTGATAATGGTGTGACTTGTACTCTGCGTCTGTTCACCACTTCCCCAACAATTATAACCAAGCCGGTCAGTGTGCGTTTCACCACACATCTATGAAGAATAGATGTGGAGTTTAGTGATAATTGGACTTCAAACATGCCGAAGAGGTGTAAACATTCAAAGCACACAAGGTGAAACTGTGGAAAATTAAGGCGTTTGTCATGACATTATGTCGATGGATTCAATGTGCCTCTTCAAAAACATCAGCGAGTAACCAACTGGTTTTGCCAGTTACTTCAAATTCGTCATATATTTCAAATTATAGTATACGTTTTTAAATAAATTAACATATCACATAGTGGTTTTGCTCAGTAATCGCTAGTTTCATTAACATCCAATCCCGGATTCGTCATAATGCTAAAGTCTGTAATCACAGACTGTACACCAATTCGAATGCGAATAAACACTCAGAGAACCAGTAAACGTTAAGAAGAAGATTTATTTACCAACCGACTTAGGAGTAGGAGTAGGAAGGGGTAATGCTAAGCCATCAGCTAAACCGATGTCTTCCTTCCTCTTCTTTTTCTTATCTTTTCTCCCCTTTTTGTGTTTCTTACTATTCCTCCTGCCTTTTCTCTCCATTGGACGAGATCTGACAGCAGCTTCATCAGCCATTCCTACAAAAACAAAAACACTCATGATCGAAACGTTCAAACGTCTAGTGTACAAATAAACATCATTAACAAGTCAAAACGAATAAAATTTCGAATTCATCATGGATTATTACAAAGTGGAGATTATGAATGCAGTGTAATGATTGTGAAAAATCATCAATCACGTGGAAGAACTCACCCATACCAACCAAAAATGGAACCACATCTTCTTTCGATAACACGATCTCACCACTCACTGAATTATCGAGTGACACAATCATCACTATTGACAACAACACTGTCGACCGGATCTGAACACACAAATTAACGAATACACGATGAGCAAATCGGTATATTGAACACTCACCATTCTCACTGAATCAACAACACTAGCAAAATACTAGAGGTGTGTTTCAATGTGATACGAAGAGAAGCACTGTGAATGGATGTAGTCACATTGCTTTTATACTGTCTGTGAGATGGAGTGAGTGGACATACAATTGTCTCGCGTTAGTACTTGTGATTCAGTGGAGGTCAATGTGAGAGTGAGATTGCAGCGTGTGTGTTTGTGTTGAGTGAGTGAGTGAGTGAGTGAGCGAGTGAATGAGTGTATGAGTGAGTGTTTGAGAATATGAGTGGAGAAGATTTGTAGAGTGAATGATGGTGATATGTTAGTTGACCTGAACTGAGTGGTAGTCTGAATTCGGATTTGCACATCATTTCACAGTTGTGATGAGTGTACTTGACCTACGTTTCTTAATTTGAGAGAGAATGAGTCACGATTACACTCTAATCTTTTCATCTTGAACTTAACTTATCATACTTAACATATACTAAAATGATATCGCTTTTCTATGGCAGTCAAGTAAACTATGATCTTTGAAAATGCCTTATAATGTAAAACTTTAATACCCCAGTCAATTTGTCAACTTGAATAACTCGACTGCTTCGCGTTTCTCTTTTTCTATACTATTACAACTCAAATAATGAGAATTGAAAGTCGAAAACAAAAGAAATTAGTTCTGTTAGAGATGATGAAATGAAACTGTGGTGTATACGACTTATAACTACAAACAGTTTCTTTCAAATGATCTATTTAATTCATGTCATTACATACAATCATTTCACATATACTTCTACTACGTATATCTTACTGATATATGTGAAGAGAAGGCATATCCGAATGTTGATGATTACAGGGATCGATTAACATTGATTGAACAGTGAGATTTGGTTAGAATGATGTGTTGTAAGTCAACGCATCAAGCAAGTACAAACAACAATTTACGAAGACATCATGTAGTAGATTGATTTTCTGTAGCTTGTCTAGCATGACTATGAATAAATATCGATGGTGAGATACACCCTCACTTCTTCCTTCATCATTTTCTGTTAGAGGGAGTCTACGATAGTGTGAAGCGCTTTGAAACACACTCACTTTTAAATTTATAAATGATTGTTCGTGTATGTTTCCAGGTGTCTTATCATGTAAAACCGTAATACTCCAGTTTCCGAATCACTTTGAGCAACTCGACTGGGTCACGTTTCGCATTATCACTTTATTCAGACACTTTTGCTACTCATGGTCAACCGATTGTTGATGGCTACCCTCATACTTCGTCTCTTCACCAACCACTTAGTAATTGTTCCTCGGTAGATTCATACAGAGCGTGCATCGGATCACCCTCATGTGATGTAATATATGCTGTTGTTTGTGTTGAATTAACGTGAGGTGTGTTTTGCATGACATTCAGCAGGCGATATTGGTATAATTTTATTGATGTTACTTTTCATGGTTCTGAAGTGTTCTCGAAAGTTGACCTAAAAGATGTTTATCTTCAAATCTCTTTAGATCAGTCTTCATCTATTTTGACGACAATTAACACTCCAAAGAGGATCACTTTACACGAAGTAGCTCCTGGATATAATATTCAGCACGACGATAAACCTCAACAGTATAGTCATCTGGTTTACATGGAACAACAACACCACAGATATACTAGAACCATTGACTTTATGAATTTTCATGACTAATTAGACGTTAACGGGTTGGGATATTTCAGAATAGACCATAGCGTGTTCGTACATGCGAATAGTCAATGAACGCCTCAGTCTCCTAGATGTTAGCACATTCATTTGATAGCTTAATCAGTTAATCAGCCTCTGGTATTTCCACCAGCAATAATGGAGTATTCAGAATTCACGATGTACTAGGATCAGATTCGAGGATGATTATATCAACAATCGTTTGAAGTCCAGTCTCCACATTACACCAAATCAAATTGCAGTTTGTTTTCAATGGCCTATTTGTAAACTGATATTTGTGTTGAATTAACGTGGGATTTGTTCTGCATGACATTCAGCAGGCGATATTGGCATAATTTCATACATGTTACTTTTCGCAAAATACAACTGACAGGACGAGATGACGGGCAGAAATCTTATTGTCGCCGCATTGAAATTCTCGCTCAACATTGTTTGTGTTTCCTTTCCTATACGATGATTCATTCAGAGTAACGTCCGCATTTCTGTCTGACTGTGATACCTCATTTAGCATAATAATATATTCTTATACATGTGACCCAATTCTATTTACTAATGACGACGTGTGTGCAATCATTATAGTTCAGTCGTTGTGCTTTGCTGCCGACCAATCTCCACTCGTGTCAGTCTTTGTTTTCTTATCTCATGTTGTTGGAATCCTACTGGTTCGGCGATTTATTCATCGAAATCCGTCAGCTGAATAGTGTAATAACGAACAGCAGCTTTTAAAACATTCATTCGGAAATTTGTTTTCCACATGTTCGGTCAGATAATAGTGACACACATACTGTGTTTCTAGTGTCTTAATTGATTTGTTTTATTATATTCGACACTTCTCAAAACCTGTTCGATTTTTCGATGTGACAAATCGGAAATTTAATTGTTGCTTTATCAAAATCTAGCCCATATCACACAGATGTTGTGAATGACTTTTCCAGTTACTGAACATTTTGAATGTACCATCGGTCATTCATTTTAATCTGTTATATTTCCATAAGAATGATTTATTGATATTTAAAAACAACATCGCTCATAAACCTATGCAATTCCGAATATTTTGTTGAGAACTCCGTAACTCGATTCAACCATCAAGGGTGTGGGCGTCTTACAAATTGATTCGGAAATAACAAAACAACGACAAAACGCAGATCAGTCTTGGCGCGCTTCACTGACAGTTGTAATATGGTGGGTGAAATCAAGTCGTTTATGATTATTCCATCGGTAATATTCGACTTTTAATGACGGCGTTCAATCGCATCTCACAAATAAAACAGAATATGCAGTTATCCGAACGTACGGCCACAGGCTTCAACGGTGTAGTAACAGTAGAACCCAATGCTGAAGACTTTATCAGTTCAGTCATTCGTTTCAAGCACAAATTGCTCAAGACCTTATGTACAGCTTTTCCAAAACTATAAACAATTATTCACACACTAAGTTTTTATGTTTCCTCCCGAACTACATCTATATTGTTTTACTTGACACTTGTTCTCGACGGCAGCCATATTGATTTGCTCCTCCTATTGTGTGTGTTCTGTCCAGTCAGAATAGAATAACGTTCATTCGTTGTGACTGGTAATTTTCCCTCATCTTTTATCAATTTTATTATTTTAATTTAGATTTGATTGATTGAACAATTATTGGTTGAATAACCGGGTGGTAATGTTTATTTAGGTAACGATTTACATATAAATTTATGATGAATTATAGAACCGCTATTTACCCGATTACTTGTTTTGATTTCGACGGGCAAAGGCGCGTGTCTAATCCGATTGGCAGGCTATTCTTCAACATCAAAACCGTAGTTTGGATTCTACAGTCAGGAAATGTGCCACAATTTTATCACATTTAACATCTTTCTTGGTCGTGCTCCCGATTTCAAACCTTTCCAAATAATCCTCAAATGCTTCAGAAGTTGAATGAATATCGAACTGTTCGACCGCAGGCTCAATCGCGACTCCAATATGATTATTAGGAGTATTTAAAATATAGTATGAACTAAGAATTCCACAAATAACCTAATCGGATCAAGCAGCACTAGATGAGCACAAACGAATGAGCTGTATTTAGAATTTGAAATCAAGCATTCAACAAGTACAAATCAATCATTAGTTCATTCAAACACCACATAAAAATTTTGATCCTGTTAGGTTGAGTGTTTCCAATGATCATTCATCTTTACCACGATTTCGAAAGGTGCTTTTTATATTCATAGGCAGTTATATACCTCCTCTGGTTCATTTTATGTAGTTTCGTTGACACAGACAGCATAGACTCCATTATTTCACACAACATCCTAAAATCTCTAGAGTCTATTTTAGTGGTACTGAGGTCTAAGTATTAGATTTTATTGGACACAAACTGCCCGTATGAGAATGCTCTAAATCGTTAGCGAGGCGTGATCATTCTACATACGTTCCCTGTGAGTTTTCAGTTATGAAACAGAACCATCAACATTGGGTTTAAGAAATTGAAAAGGCGTAAATGAGAGTTATGTCTATTAGTTTCTAAAGAAGACTCTGATGCTTTACTTAAAGTGTTGATAGCTGCGTGTGCCATGTGCAGATAAAAGATGAAAATTCAGCCTATAAAACTTAGAGGACAGAGTGATTTAGTTTTTTGTGCAGGGTGAATAATTCTTTATAGTTTTGGAAAAGCTGTACATAAGGTCTTGAGCAATTTGTGCTTGAAACGAATGACTGAACTGATAAAGTCTTCAGCATTGGGTTCTACTGTTACTACACCGTTGAAGCCTGTGGCCGTACGTTCGGATAACTGCATATTCTGTTTTATTTGTGAGATGCGATTGAACGCCGTCATTAAAAGTCGAATATTACCGATGGAATAATCATAAACGACTTGATTTCACCCACCATATTACAACTGTCAGTGAAGCGCGCCAAGACTGATCTGCGTTTTGTCGTTGTTTTGTTATTTCCGAATCAATTTGTAAGACGCCCACACCCTTGATGGTTGAATCGAGTTACGGAGTTCTCAACAAAATATTCGGAATTGCATAGGTTTATGAGCGATGTTGTTTTTAAATATCAATAAATCATTCTTATGGAAATATAACAGATTAAAATGAATGACCGATGGTACATTCAAAATGTTCAGTAACTGGAAAAGTCATTCACAACATCTGTGTGATATGGGCTAGATTTTGATAAAGCAACAATTAAATTTCCGATTTGTCACATCGAAAAATCGAACAGGTTTTGAGAAGTGTCGAATATAATAAAACAAATCAATTAAGACACTAGAAACACAGTATGTGTGTCACTATTATCTGACCGAACATGTGGAAAACAAATTTCCGAATGAATGTTTTAAAAGCTGCTGTTCGTTATTACACTATTCAGCTGACGGATTTCGATGAATAAATCGCCGAACCAGTAGGATTCCAACAACATGAGATAAGAAAACAAAGACTGACACGAGTGGAGATTGGTCGGCAGCAAAGCACAACGACTGAACTATAATGATTGCACACACGTCGTCATTAGTAAATAGAATTGGGTCACATGTATAAGAATATATTATTATGCTAAATGAGGTATCACAGTCAGACAGAAATGCGGACGTTACTCTGAATGAATCATCGTATAGGAAAGGAAACACAAACAATGTTGAGCGAGAATTTCAATGCGGCGACAATAAGATTTCTGCCCGTCATCTCGTCCTGTCAGTTGTATTTTGCGAAAAGTAACATGTATGAAATTATGCCAATATCGCCTGCTGAATGTCATGCAGAACAAATCCCACGTTAATTCAACACAAATATCAGTTTACAAATAGGCCATTGAAAACAAACTGCAATTTGATTTGGTGTAATGTGGAGACTGGACTTCAAACGATTGTTGATATAATCATCCTCGAATCTGATCCTAGTACATCGTGAATTCTGAATACTCCATTATTGCTGGTGGAAATACCAGAGGCTGATTAACTGATTAAGCTATCAAATGAATGTGCTAACATCTAGGAGACTGAGGCGTTCATTGACTATTCGCATGTACGAACACGCTATGGTCTATTCTGAAATATCCCAACCCGTTAACGTCTAATTAGTCATGAAAATTCATAAAGTCAATGGTTCTAGTATATCTGTGGTGTTGTTGTTCCATGTAAACCAGATGACTATACTGTTGAGGTTTATCGTCGTGCTGAATATTATATCCAGGAGCTACTTCGTGTAAAGTGATCCTCTTTGGAGTGTTAATTGTCGTCAAAATAGATGAAGACTGATCTAAAGAGATTTGAAGATAAACATCTTTTAGGTCAACTTTCGAGAACACTTCAGAACCATGAAAAGTAACATCAATAAAATTATACCAATATCGCCTGCTGAATGTCATGCAAAACACACCTCACGTTAATTCAACACAAACAACAGCATATATTACATCACATGAGGGTGATCCGATGCACGCTCTGTATGAATCTACCGAGGAACAATTACTAAGTGGTTGGTGAAGAGACGAAGTATGAGGGTAGCCATCAACAATCGGTTGACCATGAGTAGCAAAAGTGTCTGAATAAAGTGATAATGCGAAACGTGACCCAGTCGAGTTGCTCAAAGTGATTCGGAAACTGGAGTATTACGGTTTTACATGATAAGACACCTGGAAACATACACGAACAATCATTTATAAATTTAAAAGTGAGTGTGTTTCAAAGCGCTTCACACTATCGTAGACTCCCTCTAACAGAAAATGATGAAGGAAGAAGTGAGGGTGTATCTCACCATCGATATTTATTCATAGTCATGCTAGACAAGCTACAGAAAATCAATCTACTACATAATGTCTTCGTAAATTGTTGTTTGTACTTGCTTGATGCGTTGACTTACAACACATCATTCTAACCAAATCTCACTGTTCAATCAATGTTAATCGATCCCTGTAATCATCAACATTCGGATATGCCTTCTCTTCACATATATCAGTAAGATATACGTAGTAGAAGTATATGTGAAATGATTGTATGTAATGACATGAATTAAATAGATCATTTGAAAGAAACTGTTTGTAGTTATAAGTCGTATACACCACAGTTTCATTTCATCATCTCTAACAGAACTAATTTCTTTTGTTTTCGACTTTCAATTCTCATTATTTGAGTTGTAATAGTATAGAAAAAGAGAAACGCGAAGCAGTCGAGTTATTCAAGTTGACAAATTGACTGGGGTATTAAAGTTTTACATTATAAGGCATTTTCAAAGATCATAGTTTACTTGACTGCCATAGAAAAGCGATATCATTTTAGTATATGTTAAGTATGATAAGTTAAGTTCAAGATGAAAAGATTAGAGTGTAATCGTGACTCATTCTCTCTCAAATTAAGAAACGTAGGTCAAGTACACTCATCACAACTGTGAAATGATGTGCGAATCCGAATTCAGACTACCACTCAGTTCAGGTCAACTAACATATCACCATCATTCACTCTACAAATCTTCTCCACTCATATTCTCAAACACTCACCACTCACCTCCACTGAATCACAAGTACTAACGCGAGACAATTGTATGTCCACTCACTCCATCTCACAGACAGTATAAAAGCAATGTGACTACATCCATTCACAGTGCTTCTCTTCGTATCACATTGAAACACACCTCTAGTATTTTGCTAGTGTTGTTGATTCAGTGAGAATGGTGAGTGTTCAATATACCGATTTGCTCATCGTGTATTCGTTAATTTGTGTGTTCAGATCCGGTCGACAGTGTTGTTGTCAATAGTGATGATTGTGTCACTCGATAATTCAGTGAGTGGTGAGATCGTGTTATCGAAAGAAGATGTGGTTCCATTTTTGGTTGGTGCAGGTGAGTTGTTCCATATGATTCATGTTTTAGTACACTCAATACATAGCATTCATACTCCTCACTTTTCAATAATTCAAGATGAATAAGGAATTATGTTTGTATTGACTTTTTATTGATATCTTTGTGTACACTACATCTTTGAACGTTTTAATCATCATAGTTTATTGTTTTATAGCAGTCGGAATGGACCCTAATGTGGTATCTCAGTCTTTGGAGAAGAGAAGCAAGAAGAATAAGAATAAAAAGAAGGACGAATATAACGAGTATTTGAAGAATGAGTACAATGATTATGAGTGAAATGAGTCTGTTTTGAACTTTCACTCTGATTGAATCAATAAATTTTCATTATAGTTCATCTTGAACGTTTCTTTCATTTACATAAGTGGGAGAAGTGGTCAATATTATTTGGTATTTTGTTCTTGTTCAATTAAGATTGTTTATGGTTTAGTGGTCTAATGAATAAGTGATATATTATACATATGTGATAAGAATACTGCTTTATTGTTATTCAGAAACACTTATGATTTTATCGACATGTTTTCACCCATCATCCAGTCAATAGGTGTTGTGTATAATGTATAGTGCCTTCGTAGTGGACTAGTTCTGATAGAATACAAGTTATGATACAGACAGTTCAATAAAAGATTTTAGTGTGTTTATTTCAAATGCATTTCTGGATATGATCGACTGAACCATTACAATTCGAGTTCCTTCCTTTATATGTCACTAAAGTTTGTCATGAGGAATACAGCAATTTCAAATTGCTACATAGTTCAATGGAAAAGGATTGACGGAAAATGAATGTCTTTGAAAGAATAAACATAAAAGCACAGTAATATAAATGTTTCTTGATATGTTCTACAGAATAGTTTGTGTCATTTATTAATGTGCGAGATACCCTCTAGATTGATAAGTAGACAGAATCAATGTCATAGATAGCGAACTTACTTATCGAGAACTTGCAACCATCAGTTCTGATTGACACGAACACGTGTTATCTTGTCACACCGAATGTTCTTTACCATTGTCAACAACACTATTATCAGTTTGCTTGTTTAAAGAATAGCTCACTTTTGCCGTGTTCAGAAAACGCTTGTTATCACTAATAGTGTATTTATTATTATCCTAAGAAGTAATTAAACAATTGGAATCACACAACTCTGAGACTAAATTCGCTGAAAAGAGAGCATTTTGCTGAATTAACCTCTTTTGTTTAAGATCTCAATTGGTATATTCCATTTGCAAAATCAAAATATCATTACTAGCTAATCTGGCGTGTCTCAATAAATATTGTGACAGTGAACTGGCGAGCGTCGACACTGAAGGCCCTGCGTTCGAATCTCACGAGTAGGATCGTGGATGAGCACTGTCAATGAGGAGTCACACGATAGGTCGAAACGGCAGTCAAGTGCTTTCATGTTTTCAATTGTGGTCTAATATCAATCGGTTCACGATCTCAACCAATAACTCAATAATCTCCACAACCCTGTACTAGAAATATTTGTTTGCCTTTACAGTATTTGTTACTAAACGTTTGATAGGACCACCTTAGTTTTGTGAAGTGAATAAATAATAATAATAATAAGAAGAAGAAGAAGAAAAAGAAGAAGAAGAGGAAACACCGACACCCCAGCTACATTTTGAAATAGACTCGCGCTAATGAGATGCAAATTTGATTTAACAGTGACAGCATATTGAGTAGTAACTAATGCCTTACTTACTTAGTCCTCATTTTGACACGTTCCATTGACCAGGTTTCCATAAACATACTTGTAAAGGCTATTTGGTATCGTGTGGACTAAGGTTTGGTGTTAAATGAGTGAACATAATAGATGATGATTTGGCCGTCACGTCAAATTGTAGTGAATACGAGAGAATAATCATCACATGTAGTTTCATGATCAACAATTAGTTTTGTACTTTCTAATAGAAAGATAATCAGTTGTATCGCTAACTTTAAGGGTTACTACGAAATTTCGAATCATGGCACAGTTTCTAGCCAGATAAGTCTCATATTTTTGCAAATATGAATGAAGTTTGACAAGGAATTATTCGGTAATACGTTGGTTTGTGTCAGCGACTCAATTTCAAACACTATCTAGTATGTTCACCGCCATATCGACGTTCTAAGTTTTAATATAGTCAAGCTAATTAAAAGGAGTGAGCAAGTAATTGTGTTGGTTGTGCATTTCGACCTGTTTTTAACAGGAAAATCAACTGTGTGATTGCAGTTGAGAGTGACCAGTACTAACTGTCCTTAAGTACTTCACAGATGATGATGTTTTTCGATTCATGAACGTCATCTCGACTGTTTGACCGGTATAACATTCGAACCCTAGTTTATGAAGTATGAAGATTACTTCAACGTCGATGTCGATGCACTTGATGATGCCGCTAATGATGGTACACCCATAAGGTAAATTGACACTGTTGAATATGAACTTTACAGTAACGTTTTCTTTCCGAGGGATCCAACAGGCTTTTCGTTATAGTTTGAAGCATTTAAATTATAGTACAAACTGGGAATAACACAGTTTAACCAAGACGCACTAGGTGAGCACAAATGAATGTATTGTATTTGCAATGCGAAATCAGGCAATCAGGAATTCCAAAGGTATCATTCATTCACACAAATACAACACTTCACTTTTGACTCAACAAATGATATCCTACCAGCAAAGCTTTGATGGACTGTTCTGGTAAAATAATGGTAACAAAACAGTGGAATCGCTATCTTTGAAAACATACAAACCATAATTATTGCAGAGCTGAAACAGTAGATGACGATTCTCATCATTGAGAAAGTTCACATCAAATACGCATTCGAATGTTGCATGGAATACGAGATTCTCCTGTACAAAGTTTCGGTATTCATTGCACTGAGACTTGGTCTTGTGTTTTCTTGCGTTTGTGACCGTTTAATACACACGCTGCACAAAATACATCAGTATCAACTCGTTCCATTTGAGAATCAGTAAACCTCCTGATCGAGACACACTGTTGCTTGATAATAGGGTAATAATTAATCCAAATGTTAAAACAATTGGAAAAAAATTCCCACCATTCCATGCCCAACTTTTAACTGTCAAGCAAATTCCACGATTGATATCTCAACAATTTCAATGTCTATACAATAGTCTGAGCGAAGTGAGAACAGTATTCGGAGTAATTTCACATAGTTTTGTTGGTGGTCTCGGTGCCCTATCTATCGACTGCTACTTATTCTCCTAACTGTTGCTTTCCTTCCATTTAGTATGCCCTGTTGTAGTTGACATTCTGCGAGCCGTGAAGTTGATAGATTGTTTCGTAGAAGCTGCTCAATATGTCGTTCCTTGTCTACTCGTCCGCAACTTTCACGTCGTTACCTTCAAATAAACAACCCTACATACCATGGCAGCAATCCTTCGACATGTATTATACTTAGCAGTGTGTGTGTCATATCCACAACATAGGTGAGAAGTGAATTCAAATCATGTCCATGTGTCAGGAATAATGTTCAGATACAGAGTGTATTAGGCAAGTAAAACTTGAAGTCAAATAATTCAGGTACTACTACCACTACTACTACCACTACTACTACTAATAATAGTATTAATGATTTCAATACTACTATTGCATTTGTGCGAGTTCATAGAGAGAAGGAATCTATTGAAGTCGAGCACGGTTGTTATTTCGAATATTTTGATAGAGAGAGTAAACGCTCGGATGTAGATCAATACGCATACGTTACACGAATACCGGAAATACAAAGATCTACAATTTTACTAACTATCATTCTTCACTCAGTTACACGTTGAATGTGCATTGATAATGGTGTGACTTGTACTCTGCGTCTGTTCACCACTTCCCCAACAATTATAACCAAGCCGGTCAGTGTGCGTTTCACCACACATCTATGAAGAATAGATGTGGAGTTTAGTGATAATTGGACTTCAAACATGCCGAAGAGGTGTAAACATTCAAAGCACACAAGGTGAAACT
The DNA here is from genome assembly GCA_944470405.2 of Schistosoma mattheei. NCBI lineage: Eukaryota > Metazoa > Platyhelminthes > Trematoda > Strigeidida > Schistosomatidae > Schistosoma > Schistosoma mattheei. Next base: position 827,832 of record OX103947.1, read on the forward strand.
GTGGAAAATTAAGGCGTTTGTCATGACATTATGTCGATGGATTCAATGTGCCTCTTCAAAAACATCAGCGAGTAACCAACTGGTTTTGCCAGTTACTTCAAATTCGTCATATATTTCAAATTATAGTATACGTTTTTAAATAAATTAACATATCACATAGTGGTTTTGCTCAGTAATCGCTAGTTTCATTAACATCCAATCCCGGATTCGTCATAATGCTAAAGTCTGTAATCACAGACTGTACACCAATTCGAATGCGAATAAACACTCAGAGAACCAGTAAACGTTAAGAAGAAGATTTATTTACCAACCGACTTAGGAGTAGGAGTAGGAAGGGGTAATGCTAAGCCATCAGCTAAACCGATGTCTTCCTTCCTCTTCTTTTTCTTATCTTTTCTCCCCTTTTTGTGTTTCTTACTATTCCTCCTGCCTTTTCTCTCCATTGGACGAGATCTGACAGCAGCTTCATCAGCCATTCCTACAAAAACAAAAACACTCATGATCGAAACGTTCAAACGTCTAGTGTACAAATAAACATCATTAACAAGTCAAAACGAATAAAATTTCGAATTCATCATGGATTATTACAAAGTGGAGATTATGAATGCAGTGTAATGATTGTGAAAAATCATCAATCACGTGGAAGAACTCACCCATACCAACCAAAAATGGAACCACATCTTCTTTCGATAACACGATCTCACCACTCACTGAATTATCGAGTGACACAATCATCACTATTGACAACAACACTGTCGACCGGATCTGAACACACAAATTAACGAATACACGATGAGCAAATCGGTATATTGAACACTCACCATTCTCACTGAATCAACAACACTAGCAAAATACTAGAGGTGTGTTTCAATGTGATACGAAGAGAAGCACTGTGAATGGATGTAGTCACATTGCTTTTATACTGTCTGTGAGATGGAGTGAGTGGACATACAATTGTCTCGCGTTAGTACTTGTGATTCAGTGGAGGTCAATGTGAGAGTGAGATTGCAGCGTGTGTGTTTGTGTTGAGTGAGTGAGTGAGTGAGTGAGCGAGTGAATGAGTGTATGAGTGAGTGTTTGAGAATATGAGTGGAGAAGATTTGTAGAGTGAATGATGGTGATATGTTAGTTGACCTGAACTGAGTGGTAGTCTGAATTCGGATTTGCACATCATTTCACAGTTGTGATGAGTGTACTTGACCTACGTTTCTTAATTTGAGAGAGAATGAGTCACGATTACACTCTAATCTTTTCATCTTGAACTTAACTTATCATACTTAACATATACTAAAATGATATCGCTTTTCTATGGCAGTCAAGTAAACTATGATCTTTGAAAATGCCTTATAATGTAAAACTTTAATACCCCAGTCAATTTGTCAACTTGAATAACTCGACTGCTTCGCGTTTCTCTTTTTCTATACTATTACAACTCAAATAATGAGAATTGAAAGTCGAAAACAAAAGAAATTAGTTCTGTTAGAGATGATGAAATGAAACTGTGGTGTATACGACTTATAACTACAAACAGTTTCTTTCAAATGATCTATTTAATTCATGTCATTACATACAATCATTTCACATATACTTCTACTACGTATATCTTACTGATATATGTGAAGAGAAGGCATATCCGAATGTTGATGATTACAGGGATCGATTAACATTGATTGAACAGTGAGATTTGGTTAGAATGATGTGTTGTAAGTCAACGCATCAAGCAAGTACAAACAACAATTTACGAAGACATCATGTAGTAGATTGATTTTCTGTAGCTTGTCTAGCATGACTATGAATAAATATCGATGGTGAGATACACCCTCACTTCTTCCTTCATCATTTTCTGTTAGAGGGAGTCTACGATAGTGTGAAGCGCTTTGAAACACACTCACTTTTAAATTTATAAATGATTGTTCGTGTATGTTTCCAGGTGTCTTATCATGTAAAACCGTAATACTCCAGTTTCCGAATCACTTTGAGCAACTCGACTGGGTCACGTTTCGCATTATCACTTTATTCAGACACTTTTGCTACTCATGGTCAACCGATTGTTGATGGCTACCCTCATACTTCGTCTCTTCACCAACCACTTAGTAATTGTTCCTCGGTAGATTCATACAGAGCGTGCATCGGATCACCCTCATGTGATGTAATATATGCTGTTGTTTGTGTTGAATTAACGTGAGGTGTGTTTTGCATGACATTCAGCAGGCGATATTGGTATAATTTTATTGATGTTACTTTTCATGGTTCTGAAGTGTTCTCGAAAGTTGACCTAAAAGATGTTTATCTTCAAATCTCTTTAGATCAGTCTTCATCTATTTTGACGACAATTAACACTCCAAAGAGGATCACTTTACACGAAGTAGCTCCTGGATATAATATTCAGCACGACGATAAACCTCAACAGTATAGTCATCTGGTTTACATGGAACAACAACACCACAGATATACTAGAACCATTGACTTTATGAATTTTCATGACTAATTAGACGTTAACGGGTTGGGATATTTCAGAATAGACCATAGCGTGTTCGTACATGCGAATAGTCAATGAACGCCTCAGTCTCCTAGATGTTAGCACATTCATTTGATAGCTTAATCAGTTAATCAGCCTCTGGTATTTCCACCAGCAATAATGGAGTATTCAGAATTCACGATGTACTAGGATCAGATTCGAGGATGATTATATCAACAATCGTTTGAAGTCCAGTCTCCACATTACACCAAATCAAATTGCAGTTTGTTTTCAATGGCCTATTTGTAAACTGATATTTGTGTTGAATTAACGTGGGATTTGTTCTGCATGACATTCAGCAGGCGATATTGGCATAATTTCATACATGTTACTTTTCGCAAAATACAACTGACAGGACGAGATGACGGGCAGAAATCTTATTGTCGCCGCATTGAAATTCTCGCTCAACATTGTTTGTGTTTCCTTTCCTATACGATGATTCATTCAGAGTAACGTCCGCATTTCTGTCTGACTGTGATACCTCATTTAGCATAATAATATATTCTTATACATGTGACCCAATTCTATTTACTAATGACGACGTGTGTGCAATCATTATAGTTCAGTCGTTGTGCTTTGCTGCCGACCAATCTCCACTCGTGTCAGTCTTTGTTTTCTTATCTCATGTTGTTGGAATCCTACTGGTTCGGCGATTTATTCATCGAAATCCGTCAGCTGAATAGTGTAATAACGAACAGCAGCTTTTAAAACATTCATTCGGAAATTTGTTTTCCACATGTTCGGTCAGATAATAGTGACACACATACTGTGTTTCTAGTGTCTTAATTGATTTGTTTTATTATATTCGACACTTCTCAAAACCTGTTCGATTTTTCGATGTGACAAATCGGAAATTTAATTGTTGCTTTATCAAAATCTAGCCCATATCACACAGATGTTGTGAATGACTTTTCCAGTTACTGAACATTTTGAATGTACCATCGGTCATTCATTTTAATCTGTTATATTTCCATAAGAATGATTTATTGATATTTAAAAACAACATCGCTCATAAACCTATGCAATTCCGAATATTTTGTTGAGAACTCCGTAACTCGATTCAACCATCAAGGGTGTGGGCGTCTTACAAATTGATTCGGAAATAACAAAACAACGACAAAACGCAGATCAGTCTTGGCGCGCTTCACTGACAGTTGTAATATGGTGGGTGAAATCAAGTCGTTTATGATTATTCCATCGGTAATATTCGACTTTTAATGACGGCGTTCAATCGCATCTCACAAATAAAACAGAATATGCAGTTATCCGAACGTACGGCCACAGGCTTCAACGGTGTAGTAACAGTAGAACCCAATGCTGAAGACTTTATCAGTTCAGTCATTCGTTTCAAGCACAAATTGCTCAAGACCTTATGTACAGCTTTTCCAAAACTATAAAGAATTATTCACCCTGCACAAAAAACTAAATCACTCTGTCCTCTAAGTTTTATAGGCTGAATTTTCATCTTTTATCTGCACATGGCACACGCAGCTATCAACACTTTAAGTAAAGCATCAGAGTCTTCTTTAGAAACTAATAGACATAACTCTCATTTACGCCTTTTCAATTTCTTAAACCCAATGTTGATGGTTCTGTTTCATAACTGAAAACTCACAGGGAACGTATGTAGAATGATCACGCCTCGCTAACGATTTAGAGCATTCTCATACGGGCAGTTTGTGTCCAATAAAATCTAATACTTAGACCTCAGTACCACTAAAATAGACTCTAGAGATTTTAGGATGTTGTGTGAAATAATGGAGTCTATGCTGTCTGTGTCAACGAAACTACATAAAATGAACCAGAGGAGGTATATAACTGCCTATGAATATAAAAAGCACCTTTCGAAATCGTGGTAAAGATGAATGATCATTGGAAACACTCAACCTAACAGGATCAAAATTTTTATGTGGTGTTTGAATGAACTAATGATTGATTTGTACTTGTTGAATGCTTGATTTCAAATTCTAAATACAGCTCATTCGTTTGTGCTCATCTAGTGCTGCTTGATCCGATTAGGTTATTTGTGGAATTCTTAGTTCATACTATATTTTAAATACTCCTAATAATCATATTGGAGTCGCGATTGAGCCTGCGGTCGAACAGTTCGATATTCATTCAACTTCTGAAGCATTTGAGGATTATTTGGAAAGGTTTGAAATCGGGAGCACGACCAAGAAAGATGTTAAATGTGATAAAATTGTGGCACATTTCCTGACTGTAGAATCCAAACTACGGTTTTGATGTTGAAGAATAGCCTGCCAATCGGATTAGACACGCGCCTTTGCCCGTCGAAATCAAAACAAGTAATCGGGTAAATAGCGGTTCTATAATTCATCATAAATTTATATGTAAATCGTTACCTAAATAAACATTACCACCCGGTTATTCAACCAATAATTGTTCAATCAATCAAATCTAAATTAAAATAATAAAATTGATAAAAGATGAGGGAAAATTACCAGTCACAACGAATGAACGTTATTCTATTCTGACTGGACAGAACGCAAACAAAATAGGATCAAATTATGATTTGAATCGTCTTCTCACCTTTATCGAGTATAATATACATGCTACTTTACAGTTTGTGAGCCTTTATGTGAACACCGTTTTCTTACCATTATTTTACCAGAACAGTCCATCAAAGCTTTGCTGGTAGGATATCATTTGTTGAGTCAAAAGTGAAGTGTTGTATTTGTGTGAATGAATGATACCTTTGGAATTCCTGATTGCCTGATTTCGCATTGCAAATACAATACATTCATTTGTGCTCACCTAGTGCGTCTTGGTTAAACTGTGTTATTCCCAGTTTGTACTATAATTTAAATGCTTCAAACTATAACGAAAAGCCTGTTGGATCCCTCGGTAAGAAAACGTTACTGTAAAGTTCATATTCAACAGTGTCAATTTACCTTATGGGTGTACCATCATTAGCGGCATCATCAAGTGCATCGACATCGACGTTGAAGTAATCTTCATACTTCATAAACTAGGGTTCGAATGTTATACCGGTCAAACAGTCGAGATGACGTTCATGAATCGAAAAACATCATCATCTGTGAAGTACTTAAGGACAGTTAGTACTGGTCACTCTCAACTGCAATCACACAGTTGATTTTCCTGTTAAAAACAGGTCGAAATGCACAACCAACACAATTACTTGCTCACTCCTTTTAATTAGCTTGACTATATTAAAACTTAGAACGTCGATATGGCGGTGAACATACTAGATAGTGTTTGAAATTGAGTCGCTGACACAAACCAACGTATTACCGAATAATTCCTTGTCAAACTTCATTCATATTTGCAAAAATATGAGACTTATCTGGCTAGAAACTGTGCCATGATTCGAAATTTCGTAGTAACCCTTAAAGTTAGCGATACAACTGATTATCTTTCTATTAGAAAGTACAAAACTAATTGTTGATCATGAAACTACATGTGATGATTATTCTCTCGTATTCACTACAATTTGACGTGACGGCCAAATCATCATCTATTATGTTCACTCATTTAACACCAAACCTTAGTCCACACGATACCAAATAGCCTTTACAAGCATGTTTATGGAAACCTGGTCAATGGAACGTGTCAAAATGAGGACTAAGTAAGTAAGGCATTAGTTACTACTCAATATGCTGTCACTGTTAAATCAAATTTGCATCTCATTAGCGCGAGTCTATTTCAAAAGTAAGTTCGCTATCTATGACATTGATTCTGTCTACTTATCAATCTAGAGGGTATCTCGCACATTAATAAATGACACAAACTATTCTGTAGAACATATCAAGAAACATTTATATTACTGTGCTTTTATGTTTATTCTTTCAAAGACATTCATTTTCCGTCAATCCTTTTCCATTGAACTATGTAGCAATTTGAAATTGCTGTATTCCTCATGACAAACTTTAGTGACATATAAAGGAAGGAACTCGAATTGTAATGGTTCAGTCGATCATATCCAGAAATGCATTTGAAATAAACACACTAAAATCTTTTATTGAACTGTCTGTATCATAACTTGTATTCTATCAGAACTAGTCCACTACGAAGGCACTATACATTATACACAACACCTATTGACTGGATGATGGGTGAAAACATGTCGATAAAATCATAAGTGTTTCTGAATAACAATAAAGCAGTATTCTTATCACATATGTATAATATATCACTTATTCATTAGACCACTAAACCATAAACAATCTTAATTGAACAAGAACAAAATACCAAATAATATTGACCACTTCTCCCACTTATGTAAATGAAAGAAACGTTCAAGATGAACTATAATGAAAATTTATTGATTCAATCAGAGTGAAAGTTCAAAACAGACTCATTTCACTCATAATCATTGTACTCATTCTTCAAATACTCGTTATATTCGTCCTTCTTTTTATTCTTATTCTTCTTGCTTCTCTTCTCCAAAGACTGAGATACCACATTAGGGTCCATTCCGACTGCTATAAAACAATAAACTATGATGATTAAAACGTTCAAAGATGTAGTGTACACAAAGATATCAATAAAAAGTCAATACGAACATAATTCCTTATTCATCTTGAATTATTGAAAAGTGAGGAGTATGAACGCCATATATTGAGTGTACTAAAACATGAATCATATGGAACAACTCACCTGCACCAACCAAAAATGGAACCACATCTTCTTTCGATAACACGATCTCACCACTCACTGAATTATCGAGTGACACAATCATCACTATTGACAACAACACTGTCGACCGGATCTGAACACACAAATTAACGAATACACGATGAGCAAATATGTATATTAAACAAGCATTTAATTACAAATCTTCATCGACTGGATATCAAGTTCATCCCCTGCCTGGTAATTAATACACGCATTGTTAGCATCTTGAAAAGAACAGTCCGGCATTTTCTACAGCTCTCTTTCCAAACGCGGTATGTTCATTCACGCAATTAATCGATCTGTCAGTTGCACATGAAGTTGATCATCGAAATTACATTTGGCTGCTTTTTACTGCAATTCAAGGATGAATTCCTTAACATTTTGGTCATTTCGACGAATCATCTTGTGAAATTTCGCCCTTTCAAAACTAGTGCACTTTAAATTATTTAATAATAGCTCCTTCGGATTTGCATAAGGAAGTGAGATAGGATTTAATGGATATGCCAAGGATTTTAATAAGCTGTACTCTTCTCTCTCGATGACTGTCAGTGTAAGATCCATTTTGAATGCTTTGTGTGTTTGTGTATATATATATATATATATATATATATATATATATGTTATATATATATATATATATATATATATATGTATATACTTGCACTTTGTTCTTATTGACCAACTTAGTTGTACATTGTTGTTTTTTGACTACATTTGAATTGTTGATATTTGAATTTTATCAGAGTTTTTATTTATATTACGCCTTCACTAAGTTTTTGTGTTTCCTCCCGAACTACATCTATATTGTTTTACTTGACACTTGTTCTCGACGGCAGCCATATTGATTTGCTCCTCCTATTGTGTGTGTTTTGTCCAGTCAGAATAGAATAACGTTCATTCGTTGTGACTGGTAATTTTCCCTCATCTTTTATCAATTTTATTTTTTTGATTTAGATTTGATTGATTGAACAATTATTGGTTGAATAACCGGGTGGTAATGTTTATTTAGGTAACGATTTACATATAAATTTATGATGAATTATAGAACCGCTATTTACCCGATTACTTGTTTTGATTTCGACGGGCAAAGGCGCGTGTCTAATCCGATTGGCAGGCTATTCTTCAACATCAAAACCGTAGTTTTGGATTCTACAGTCAGGAAATGTGCCACAATTTTATCACATTTAACATCTTTCTTGGTCGTGCTCCCGATTTCAAACCTTTCCAAATAATCCTCAAATGCTTCAGAAGTTGAATGAATATCGAACTGTTCGACCGCAGGCTCAATCGCGACTCCAATATGATTATTAGGAGTATTTAAAATATAGTATGAACTAAGAATTCCACAAATAACCTAATCGGATCAAGCAGCACTAGATGAGCACAAACGAATGAGCTGTATTTAGAATTTGAAATCAAGCATTCAACAAGTACAAATCAATCATTAGTTCATTCAAACACCACATAAAAATTTTGATCCTGTTAGGTTGAGTGTTTCCAATGATCATTCATCTTTACCACGATTTCGAAAGGTGCTTTTTATATTCATAGGCAGTTATATACCTCCTCTGGTTCATTTTATGTAGTTTCGTTGACACAGACAGCATAGACTCCATTATTTCACACAACATCCTAAAATCTCTAGAGTCTATTTTAGTGGTACTGAGGTCTAAGTATTAGATTTTATTGGACACAAACTGCCCGTATGAGAATGCTCTAAATCGTTAGCGAGGCGTGATCATTCTACATACGTTCCCTGTGAGTTTTCAGTTATGAAACAGAACCATTGAAAACAAACTGCAATTTGATTTGGTGTAATGTGGAGACTGGACTTCAAACGATTGTTGATATGATCATCCTCGAATCTGATCCCAGTACAGTTGGTGAAGAGACGAAGTATGAGGGTAGCCATCAACAATCGGTTGACCATGAGTAGCAAAAGTGTCTGAATAAAGTGATAATGCGAAACGTGACTCAGTCGAGTTGCTCAAAGTGATTCGGAAACTGGAGTATTACGGTTTTACATGATAAGACACCTGGAAACATACACGAACAATCATTTATAAATTTAAAAGTGAGTGTGTTTCAAAGCGCTTCACACTATCGTAGACTCCCTCTAACAGAAAATGATGAAGGAAGAAGTGAGGGTGTATCTCACCATCGATATTTATTCATAGTCATGCTAGACAAGCTACAGAAAATCAATCTACTACATGATGTCTTCGTAAATTGTTGTTTGTACTTGCTTGATGCGTTGACTTACAACACATCATTCTAACCAAATCTCACTGTTCAATCAATGTTAATCGATCCCTGTAATCATCAACATTCGGATATGCCTTCTCTTCACATATATCAGTAAGATATACGTAGTAGAAGTATATGTGAAATGATTGTATGTAATGACATGAATTAAATAGATCATTTGAAAGAAACTGTTTGTAGTTATAAGTCGTATACACCACAGTTTCATTTCATCATCTCTAACAGAACTAATTTCTTTTGTTTTCGACTTTCAATTCTCATTATTTGAGTTGTAATAGTATAGAAAAAGAGAAACGCGAAGCAGTCGAGTTATTCAAGTTGACAAATTGACTGGGGTATTAAAGTTTTACATTATAAGGCATTTTCAAAGATCATAGTTTACTTGACTGCCATAGAAAAGCGATATCATTTTAGTATATGTTAAGTATGATAAGTTAAGTTCAAGATGAAAAGATTAGAGTGTAATCGTGACTCATTCTCTCTCAAATTAAGAAACGTAGGTCAAGTACACTCATCACAACTGTGAAATGATGTGCAAATCCGAATTCAGACTACCACTCAGTTCAGGTCAACTAACATATCACCATTATTCACTCTACAAATCTTCTCCACTCATATTCTCAAACACTCACTCATTCACTCATTCACTCACTCACTCACTCAACACAAACACACACGCTGCAATCTCACTCTCACATTGACCTCCACTGAATCACAAGTACTAACGCGAGACAATTGTATGTCCACTCACTCCATCTCACAGACAGTATAAAAGCAATGTGACTACATCCATTCACAGTGCTTCTCTTCGTGTCACATTGAAACACACCTCTAGTATTTTGCTAGTGTTGTTGATTCAGTGAGAATGGTGAGTGTTCAATATACCGATTTGCTCATCGTGTATTCGTTAATTTGTGTGTTCAGATCCGGTCGACAGTGTTGTTGTCAATAGTGATGATTGTGTCACTCGATAATTCAGTGAGTGGTGAGATCGTGTTATCGAAAGAAGATGTGGTTCCATTTTTGGTTGGTGCAGGTGAGTTGTTCCATATGATTCATGTTTTAGTACACTCAATACATAGCATTCATACTCCTCACTTTTCAATAATTCAAGATGAATAAGGAATTATGTTCGTATTGACTTTTTATTGATATCTTTGTGTACACTACATCTTTGAACGTTTTAATCATCATAGTTTATTGTTTTATAGCAGTCGGAATGGACCCTAATGTGGTATCTCAGTCTTTGGAGAAGAGAAGCAAGAAGAATAAGAATAAAAAGAAGGACGAATATAACGAGTATTTGAAGAATGAGTACAATGATTATGAGTGAAATGAGTCTGTTTTGAACTTTCACTCTGATTGAATCAATAAATTTTCATTATAGTTCATCTTGAACGTTTCTTTCATTTACATAAGTGGGAGAAGTGGTCAATATTATTTGGTATTTTGTTCTTGTTCAATTAAGATTGTTTATGGTTTAGTGGTCTAATGAATAAGTGATATATTATACATATGTGATAAGAATACTGCTTTATTGTTATTCAGAAACACTTATGATTTTATCGACATGTTTTCACCCATCATCCAGTCAATAGGTGTTGTGTATAATGTATAGTGCCTTCGTAGTGGACTAGTTCTGATAGAATACAAGTTATGATACAGACAGTTCAATAAAAGATTTTAGTGTGTTTATTTCAAATGCATTTCTGGATATGATCGACTGAACCATTACAATTCGAGTTCCTTCCTTTATATGTCACTAAAGTTTGTCATGAGGAATACAGCAATTTCAAATTGCTACATAGTTCAATGGAAAAGGATTGACGGAAAATGAATGTCTTTGAAAGAATAAACATAAAAGCACAGTAATATAAATGTTTCTTGATATGTTCTACAGAATAGTTTGTGTCATTTATTAATGTGCGAGATACCCTCTAGATTGATAAGTAGACAGAATCAATGTCATAGATAGCGAACTTACTTATCGAGAACTTGCAACCATCAGTTCTGATTGACACGAACACGTGTTATCTTGTCACACCGAATGTTCTTTACCATTGTCAACAACACTATTATCAGTTTGCTTGTTTAAAGAATAGCTCACTTTTACCGTGTTCAGAAAACGCTTGTTATCACTAATAGTGTATTTATTATTATCCTAAGAAGTAATTAAACAATTGGAATCACACAACTCTGAGACTAAATTCGCTGAAAAGAGAGCATTTTGCTGAATTAACCTCTTTTGTTTAAGATCTCAATTGGTATATTCCATTTGCAAAATCAAAATATCATTACTAGCTAATCTGGCGTGTCTCAATAAATATTGTGACAGTGAACTGGCGAGCGTCGACACTGAAGGCCCTGCGTTCGAATCTCACGAGTAGGATCGTGGATGAGCACTGTCAATGAGGAGTCACACGATAGGACGAAACGGCAGTCAAGTGCTTTCATGTTTTCAATTGTGGTCTAATATCAATCGGTTCACGATCTCAACCAATAACTCAATAATCTCCACAACCCTGTACTAGAAATATTTGTTTGCCTTTACAGTATTTGTTACTAAACGTTTGATAGGACCACCTTAGTTTTGTGAAGTGAATAAATAATAATAATAATAATAATAATAAGAAGAAGAAGAAGAAGAAGAGGAAACACCGACACCCCAGCTACATTTTGAAATAGACTCGCGCTAATGAGATGCAAATTTGATTTAACAGTGACAGCATATTGAGTAGTAACTAATGCCTTACTTACTTAGTCCTCATTTTGACACGTTCCATTGACCAGGTTTCCATAAACATACTTGTAAAGGCTATTTGGTATCGTGTGGACTAAGGTTTGGTGTTAAATGAGTGAACATAATAGATGATGATTTGGCCGTCACGTCAAATTGTAGTGAATACGAGAGAATAATCATCACATGTAGTTTCATGATCAACAATTAGTTTTGTACTTTCTAATAGAAAGATAATCAGTTGTATCGCTAACTTTAAGGGTTACTACGAAATTTCGAATCATGGCACAGTTTCTAGCCAGATAAGTCTCATATTTTTGCAAATATGAATGAAGTTTGACAAGGAATTATTCGGTAATACGTTGGTTTGTGTCAGCGACTCAATTTCAAACACTATCTAGTATGTTCACCGCCATATCGACGTTCTAAGTTTTAATATAGTCAAGCTAATTAAAAGGAGTGAGCAAGTAATTGTGTTGGTTGTGCATTTCGACCTGTTTTTAACAGGAAAATCAACTGTGTGATTGCAGTTGAGAGTGACCAGTACTAACTGTCCTTAAGTACTTCACAGACGATAATGTTTTTCAATTCATGAACGTCATCTCGACTGTTTAACCGCTATATTATTCGAACTATTATTAATGAAGTCCAATAATCTGACAACCTGCATTTGACCTATCCACAACCTAGTTAGAAGGCTATTGAAATGATATGTATGTGTCAGGAATATAGTTCATCTTCGGAGTGAAAAAAGAATGTAAACATCAAGTCAATTTATTCTAGTACCTCCTATACCACTAGTAGTGTAGTGAAGAAGAACACGGGTGACGACAACCAAATTGTATTTAGCACAAATTACAGAATTACTTGGTAAAATAGAAAAACCATATAGTAAATCGTTAATTTGCAAAATATCATTCCATCATATCAAACCGGACTGTTGCTGTTGCAAACCTCAATCCATTGTCTCAGATTTCATTGTTCATGCGATTTCTTACAAATTCCATTGTTTTCTTGATCTTCTCCATCTTCTGCTGCCAGACATTACGTTCTTTTAACTCACTTTATATACTACTTATATCAATATAAGTAGCACGCACCACACTCGTCCCCCCTTTTAACAAGTTGCTGTCGTATTCTTTCTGATCTCCGTACCGCTGTGTTCTTTGTTGCTTTTCGTGACTCGCACTCATGATGATCTTGAAACCATCTCTGTAGTTGACTAGCATTTACGCGCTTCTGCTTGTCTTCTCTCCGGATCGTGTAGACCGAGCCGCGTCTCTCCGTGATAACATACGGTCTTTCCATTTTGGGGTCAGCTTCCCCGACCCTGCTCCTCCCATGTTACTTTTTCGTTCTCTACACCCCCACTGCAAAGGGTTTCCACGTTCTCCTCTGTTGTTCCGCCTTTTTTGTGTCTGACATTTGTTTCTTTTCCACGTTCCTTATTGCCTCTCTCCTCTCTTCTCTTAACTTTGTTGTCGTCCACTTCTGTTGTTGTGGCCAGGTCTTATTATGCATTGGACGTCGTGGTTGTCTGCCATACATGAGCAAGAAAGGTGACTTCTTGGTTGTTCCTTTTTCCGAAGCAGCGTTATTACCTCCTTGTCCATTGTTCGTTTATCTACGTCTGCTCCCTCTTTTATCACTCTGATTACCTCTCGAAGGTTAGGGTCAGCTTTCTGCTGCCGGACGAGTTCTAATGGGTCTCCCTCTAAACTATTCACCGCGTATGCTGTTAATGGCAGGTCGGCTTCCATGTCTGGTCTTGACAAGTAATCCGCCATTACGTTTTCTTTTCCTGGAACATGGCCGATACTGAAATCGTATTCTTGCAGGCGTATCATCCATCGCGCCAACTTCCCTCGGGGGTCTCTTGCTGTTTTCAACCACTGCAGGGGTTTATGGTCGGTCTCAATGTGAAATCGTCTACCTAAAAGGTATGGTCTCCATTTTTCCACTGCCCACACGATCGCTAAACACTCCTTTTCGATGGTTGAATACTTCTGTTCAGCAGGTGTGAGGACGCGACTCGCGTATTCCACCACTCTATCAGCCTGACTCAACACAGCACCTATACCATGATCACTCGCGTCTGTGGCCACTGTAAACAGTCTTCCCGGTTCAGGCAGTCTGAGCGTCATCTGGCGATCGTCTAGCATGTTTTTGATTCGGTTGAACGTTTGTTCGGCAGTCTCAGTCCACGTAAACTTGGTGCTGCTCAATAACTTATATAAGGGTGCTGCTATTTCGTTGAAATTCTTGACAAACCGACTGTAGAACGCCGCTCTTCCCAGGAACTGTCTCAACTTCCTTTTCGAATTAGGTACTGCAATATTTTTTATGGTAAGAATTTTCTCCGGCAATGGTTTTATTTCTCCATTTCCCACTTTATGTCCCAACAATGTGACGCTACTTCTCGCTATCTGCGACTTGTCCTTATTAATCCGAAGTCCAAATTCGTCAATTCGCTTTAAGACCGCTTCCACATGCTTGATGTGATCTGTTTCTGTTTGACTGTACACAACTACATCGTCGCCATATACCTCGACATTATCTAGATTCTTGAGCAGTAGTGTCATTAATCTTCTGAACGTGAACGGTGCACCCGCCAACCCGAACGGCATTCGTTTAAATTGATACTGTTTATCACGTACAGTAAACGCTGTCTTGCTTCGATCACTCTGTTTTATAGGCAGTTGCCAATAACCTGACCGTAAATCCAGCACTGTAAACACCGTGGCATTCTGTAGCCGATCTAATGTTTCCACCACTGTTGGCATTGCACAAGGCTTCAGGTCTGTTATATTATTCAATTCTCTGAAGTCGACACAAAATCTATACTTTCCATTTGGTTTCTTTACCAAGAGTACCGGCGAGCTATATGGGCTGTCCGCTTCCTCAATTATACCTTCTTTTAACATTTCCTGGACCTGACGATTTACCTCGGCCTCTAAATGCACCGGGACACGACGTGTTGCAAATATATTTACTCGACTGTTCTTTATCGGTATTTCGTGCTTTACTCTGTCACAAATCCATACGGCTCCCCATCTCCAGTGAATAGTTTCGCATACTTTTTGCATAACTCGTGAATTTTTTATTTCTTTGACGAGACATCCGCTGCAACTCTTATTTCAGCCACTTCGCTACTTTCGTGTATTGTCAATGAACCATATTTCGTGACCACCTTACCGCTTCTTAAGTCAACTATCGCTTTTACTTCTCTTAGGAAATCTGCTCCTAATATCGGTCTCGATAAGCTTGTGGTTACGACGAACGGAAAATTTATCTCAGCATCCCCCACTTTTACGATACTGTTAGATACGCCAAACACCTCTAACATATGGCCCCCTATCGTGTGGACAGCTAATGTACACGGCTTGATTCTCTTACATTGCTCTTTGCCTATTAACGATACTGCTGCACCTGTATCGATCAGACAAACTAAATCTCGCTCATTTATGTTCACTCTCGTATATACTGCCCCTCTGTCTACTAACGCAACAATCCCCAGATTCCTAGGATAGAAAGAACACTCGTTGTAACGTCTAACATATCTGCGTCTTCGTCTTGTTGGACAGTTTATCTTCCAATGTCCTGTCCCTCCACAAGCGTAACATTTATCGTTCCTTTTATTGTTCACTCGTATTGCTGCAATCTCACGCTCCAGCTCCTCAATCTTCTTCTCGACATTACTCATCTCCTGCTTTTCGCACCCGACCGGAGCTACTGTTCGCGTCATCAGCTGACGAGTCACCTTCGCCAGTTCACTGATATCCATCGGTTGCGCTGCGTTCACCAGTTTCAGCTGTTGGGAGACGGTGGCAGGAACACTTTTCGTGCCTTAAGGTAACCCTCGTGCTATTGATAGAAGAAACCAGACAAGTAGTGAATAGGTCTTTATTTCGATCTTCGCGCAGTCACAGTGGAGCGTGGGATTATCTGTTCAGACAAACAAAGGCTCTCAACATTCAAGATAATAGGGAATATAACGCTTATGAAAAATAAGGAAGTGAATGAATACTTGAACAATACTGTTTTGGCATAAGCTTGGTTGTTTGGGGTCAACTCTTAACCAACCAACCTGAGCTGTTACATTAGCTTCCCCCTAGAATCGACTTTCGTAGGAACGTCGGTTCGATTAACCTATCTATCGAAAACACCTTAGTTCTATTTCTCATCCCGAGGGAAAATTATCAACTCGCTTACTATTTGACTTACAATCAGTGACGACTAACGCTGTCAACGATAGTCCATGGATGTCTCCTCATTTACTAGTTTGTCATCTTATTTTGTAGCATGTGATCTATTCTACAACTATCGCTGACGGTTTACTGCGTGCTTTCAAGAGAAAGAGTGTGAGAATGTGGAATATAACGCTTATGAAAAATAAGGAAGTGAATGAATACTTGAACAATACTGTTTTGGCATAAGCTTGGTTGTTTGGGGTCAACTCTTAACCAACCAACCTGAGCTGTTACACACTCTCGATAAACTGTGACGCCAACAACTGTGACTCTGACTCCTCATCCAGACTTGGCAGCGCACGGCGTAACAATCTGGTAAGCTCCACAGCCAGCGCCAGTGGGTCACCATCGACCGGCAACCTCGCCAACCGGAACTTCTGCAGCGCGTCCTCTCTGTCTACTGGGCTGTCGAACTCCGCCGCCAACCGCCCAGTGACTGTCTCAGATGTCGTCTTCCCGCCAGCACGGTCCAAGCTGTCATACACAGCCTTCGCCCTGCCTCTCAGCAGCGTCCCCAGCACCACCAACTTCGCCTTTGGCTCCTTCACTCCCATCAGCTCCGCCACGGCCTCAAACTCCTTCAGGAAGCTCAGCAATTCTCTGTCCCCAAACTCCTTCGGCCATGGAATCTTCATCCTTAGTGGAGGCAGCGACACAAAATGTAGTGAAGGAGAACACGGGTGACGACAACCAAATTGTATTTAGCACAAATTACAGAATTACTTGGTAAAATAGAAAAACCATATAGTAAATCGTTAATTTGCAAAATATCATTCCATCATATCAAACCGGACTGTTGCTGTTGCAAACCTCAATCCATTGTCTCAGATTTCATTGTTCATGCGATTTCTTACAAATTCCATTGTTTTCTTGATCTTCTCCATCTTCTGCTGCCAGACATTACGTTCTTTTAACTCCTTTATATACTACTTATATCAATATAAGTAGCACGCACCACAGTAGTATTAATATCAGTATTATTAATTTCAATACTGCTACTGAATTTATAAGAATTCATAGAGAGAAGGAAGTCGAGCACGGTTGTTATTTCGAATATTTTGAGAACAGTATTCGGAGTAATTTCACATAGTTTTGTTGGTGGTCTCAGTGCCTCAACTATCGACTGCTACATATTCTTCCAACAGTTGGTTTCCTTCTATTTAAAGTGCCCTGTTGTATTTGATATTCTGCGAGCCGTGAAGTTGATAAATCGTTTCGTAGAAGCTACTCCTTATGTCGTTCTTGTCTCCTCGTCCACAATTTTTACGTCATTACCTTAAAATAAACAACCCTAAATAACATGGCAGCAATCCTTCGACATGTATTGTACTTAGCAATTTGCATGTGTCACACCCACAATATAGGTGACAAGAAGACTGAAATCATGTCTATGTGTCGTAATTTATGTCCGGATTCAGAGTGTATGAAGCAATTAAATCTTGAAGTCAAATAATTCAAGTACTATTACTAATCATAATACTAGTATAATTAATTTCAATACTATCAATGCATTTGAGCGAATTCATAGAGAGAAGAAACCTATTGAAGTCGGGGACGATTTGTTATTTCAGATATTTTGACAGAGAGATTAAACGTTCGGATGCAGATCAATAAGCATATATTACACGAATACCGGAAATACAAAGATCTACAATCTAACTTACTATCGTTTTTCACCCAGTTACACGTTGAATGTGCATTGATAATGGTGTGACTTGTACTCTGTGTCTGTTCACCACTTCCCCAACAATTATAACCAAGCCGATCAGTGTGCGTTTCACCACACATCTACGAAGAATAGATGTGGATTTTAGTGAGAATAGACCACGAATATTCCGAGAAGGTATAACCATTCAAAGCACACAAGGTGAAACTGTGGAAAATTACGGCGTTTGTCATGACATTATGTCGATGGATTCAATGTGCCTCTTCATAAAACATCAGCGAGTAACCAACTGGTTTTGCCAGTTACTTCAAATTCGTCATATATTTCAAATTATAGTATACGTTTTTGAATAAATTAACATATCACATAGTCATTTTTCTCATTTATTGCTAGTTTATTACCTATATTAAGGTTTACATCTACAGATTATACAACAATTGAATTGCGAATAAACATTCAGAGAACCAGTAAAAGTTATGAATAAGATTTATTTAGGAAGAAATTTAGGAAAATAAGCACTTGCGGACTTCAAAACATTTTTGATAGGACTGGTGGCCTTCTTAATATTTGTATAAGTTTTGTTTAACATGTCATTAATTTTGCCTCTCTTCTCCAGTTGTTCTGATCGCACAGAACCTCCATGTGCCATTCCTACAAAAACAAAAACACTCATGATCGAAACGTTCAAACGTCTAGTGTACAAATAAACATCATTAACAAGTCAAAACGAATAAAATTTCGAATTCATCATGGATTATTACAAAGTGGAGATTATGAATGCAGTGTAATGATTGTGAAAAATCATCAATCACGTGGAACAACTCACCCATACCAACCAAAAATGGAACCACATCTTCTTTCGATAACACGATCTCACCACTCACTGAATTATCGAGTGACACAATCATCACTATTGACAACAACACTGTCGACCGGATCTGAACACACAAATTAACGAATACACGATGAGCAAATCGGTATATTGAACACTCACCATTCTCACTGAATCAACAACACTAGCAAAATACTAGAGGTGTGTTTCAATGTGATACGAAGAGAAGCACTGTGAATGGATGTAGTCACATTGCTTTTATACTGTCTGTGAGATGGAGTGAGTGGACATACAATTGTCTCGCGTTAGTACTTGTGATTCAGTGGAGGTCAATGTGAGAGTGAGATTGCAGCGTGTGTGTTTGTGTTGAGTGAGTGAGTGAGTGAGTGAGCGAGTGAATGAGTGTATGAGTGAGTGTTTGAGAATATGAGTGGAGAAGATTTGTAGAGTGAATGATGGTGATATGTTAGTTGACCTGAACTGAGTGGTAGTCTGAATTCGGATTTGCACATCATTTCACAGTTGTGATGAGTGTACTTGACCTACGTTTCTTAATTTGAGAGAGAATGAGTCACGATTACACTCTAATCTTTTCATCTTGAACTTAACTTATCATACTTAACATATACTAAAATGATATCGCTTTTCTATGGCAGTCAAGTAAACTATGATCTTTGAAAATGCCTTATAATGTAAAACTTTAATACCCCAGTCAATTTGTCAACTTGAATAACTCGACTGCTTCGCGTTTCTCTTTTTCTATACTATTACAACTCAAATAATGAGAATTGAAAGTCGAAAACAAAAGAAATTAGTTCTGTTAGAGATGATGAAATGAAACTGTGGTGTATACGACTTATAACTACAAACAGTTTCTTTCAAATGATCTATTTAATTCATGTCATTACATACAATCATTTCACATATACTTCTACTACGTATATCTTACTGATATATGTGAAGAGAAGGCATATCCGAATGTTGATGATTACAGGGATCGATTAACATTGATTGAACAGTGAGATTTGGTTAGAATGATGTGTTGTAAGTCAACGCATCAAGCAAGTACAAACAACAATTTACGAAGACATCATGTAGTAGATTGATTTTCTGTAGCTTGTCTAGCATGACTATGAATAAATATCGATGGTGAGATACACCCTCACTTCTTCCTTCATCATTTTCTGTTAGAGGGAGTCTACGATAGTGTGAAGCGCTTTGAAACACACTCACTTTTAAATTTATAAATGATTGTTCGTGTATGTTTCCAGGTGTCTTATCATGTAAAACCGTAATACTCCAGTTTCCGAATCACTTTGAGCAACTCGACTGGGTCACGTTTCGCATTATCACTTTATTCAGACACTTTTGCTACTCATGGTCAACCGATTGTTGATGGCTACCCTCATACTTCGTCTCTTCACCAACCACTTAGTAATTGTTCCTCGGTAGATTCATACAGAGCGTGCATCGGATCACCCTCATGTGATGTAATATATGCTGTTGTTTGTGTTGAATTAACGTGAGGTGTGTTTTGCATGACATTCAGCAGGCGATATTGGTATAATTTTATTGATGTTACTTTTCATGGTTCTGAAGTGTTCTCGAAAGTTGACCTAAAAGATGTTTATCTTCAAATCTCTTTAGATCAGTCTTCATCTATTTTGACGACAATTAACACTCCAAAGAGGATCACTTTACACGAAGTAGCTCCTGGATATAATATTCAGCACGACGATAAACCTCAACAGTATAGTCATCTGGTTTACATGGAACAACAACACCACAGATATACTAGAACCATTGACTTTATGAATTTTCATGACTAATTAGACGTTAACGGGTTGGGATATTTCAGAATAGACCATAGCGTGTTCGTACATGCGAATAGTCAATGAACGCCTCAGTCTCCTAGATGTTAGCACATTCATTTGATAGCTTAATCAGTTAATCAGCCTCTGGTATTTCCACCAGCAATAATGGAGTATTCAGAATTCACGATGTACTAGGATCAGATTCGAGGATGATTATATCAACAATCGTTTGAAGTCCAGTCTCCACATTACACCAAATCAAATTGCAGTTTGTTTTCAATGGTCTATTTTTAAACTAAATTTGCTCACGGTTGAAATACACGGTGTTGTGAAGTATGCGTACACCGAGCACAGAAACACAAAGATGAAAAAATTTCATCGTTCGTTTAAATGATCAATTTCCGCATATCGAGAAATCTGATTGAATGTGTGAATGTGTCAATAACTGTTTACTCAAATGACAAGATCTATCAATGTGGAAATGGTGTTGTATCTCAGAGAAACTTCAATGGAACAAGACCATTCAATAAAATCTGAACTACTACTACTCATATTAGGTTATCCAGTTAGCAGAAGTAAACATACTTATACGATAGTATGTAAGTAACACGTGCAATGCAGTGTGATCACAGTCACAAAACATCCAGAAAATTTTTGAATACGCGTTTGTAGAGTTCAGTGAAACGTACCCATTTTGATATAATTAAAATAAACCATTTTGTTGTTGAATGAAAATAGAGAGAATTCAGTGTAGGAGATTTTCTTTTCGATGAAATCATTTTCTTAGTCTGTATATATTTGCAGTTCAACTATAAATATAATTGTTCTCTGTGTTGTATTTCAAGACCTCCGCCTGTAGGACTCCAAGTGTTAATGCCGGTTTCTAGTCCAGATAAAGAAGGAGGGTTGAGAGAGGGTTCACAAACTCCATCTCTTACTAAGCAACCTCTCTTGAAAGTGCTATTTAATATTACTGTAGGAAGCAATTTCCTACAGATTCAACTCGAAGATAATCTCTAGACTGTCGGGCACAGAGTCTTGGTTTAGCCAAAGTCAGAACAAGCAAGCTATTTGGCTAGATAAACTTTATCTGTTTCTAAAACATAAATCAGCATCGTTAGTGTATAAACAAACAGTACGGTCTATTAATACAGGGAAAAACAGAGACAAATAACATACCGAACAGTAGCCAGAGAATAGGAAAAATGAGTCGAGAAGCCAATATTGTTTTACAATGAACATTAAACTGTGATTGGTTAATAAAGAGATACAGTCGTACAAGGTCAAAAGGAGTTGATGTGGTGGTGGGCGTTTCCCCTATTATTGGTGGGTTCGTCTATCAATCACATTTTACAATTACACATAACTATAAATAGTGTGTACTCATTCTGAGACAAATATTCTGAAGAATATGTGGTAAATGGAATTGTCTCGTAGCAGTATTTGTCATTTCATGAAAGTGAAACTAGCAGTGAGATTGTAGCATGTGTGTTTATAATGATTGATTGATTGATTGATTGATTGAGTGAGTGAGTGAGTAAATGAGTGAAGAAGATTTGAAGAGGGATATTCTATTCAGTGTAACATTGTTTCATAGGAATGTGATGTTTATGCGAGATATGATATTCTTTGTGTTTACTGCGCGACTCACAGTGAATATAATTATTAATCATTAATAATATCACATTACTGAAGCAGATTGATCAAGGCATCGACTAACAGATCTTCCAGGAAAGGTTTAAACACATGTAAAGGCACTCTGGTAATATGTAATCTAGGAGCTCTAATCGAAATGCTGAATGTTGTATAATACAAAAAAGTTTGCTTAGCCACGAAAAACCGTAACTCTTCAAAACACCTACAAAATGCTAGGTCAAATACATAGTCGTTTAATTACATTCTGAATGAAATGTGGTGAAGTGGATTGACGGCAGCTTATTACGTACCAAACTTGAGTAAAAATTCTTCACACTTTACTAAATGATCTCCTTACATAGAAACTTATCTAATATACAACATTTCCATATTGATAGATCTTGTCATTTCAGTAAACAGTTATTGATAAATTGGAACATTCAATCAGATTTCTTGATATGTGGAAATCAATAACTTGTAGGGATTAGCTTATTTTCTCGGCTCTATGTCATTGTTGTCCACTCATAGTTCATTTTCTGTACAAATGATAGTTATTAAGAAAGTTAAAGTCAAAACACCTTATTGATGCATAGAGTAATTTGGAATTACTTTCGAATGAAACGCATTGAGCTATTCAGACTACCACTGTTCACGCATCACCTGATAAGTACTAACCAGTTAATATGCAAGGCAGTACACATTACAGTAATGCGTGTGAAATAAAGTGGAATATTGTACAATAATTTTGGTAAGTAATTTGTAGCGAATAAAAAAATAAACATTTGTATGCAGATCAATAAGCAAATATTACACGAATACCAAAACGATAAATAACCGGCGTTTGAATAACTGTGATTTTTCACTCACTTACAATTCGAATGTTCATTGAAAACGGTGTGACTTGTACTCTACGTCTGTTCATCACTTCTCTAATAATTATAGCCAAGCCTGTCAATGTGCGTTTTAACACTCATCTATGGAGAGAGAAGTGGACTTCGCTCATGCTGAGGAGGTGTAAGCATTCAAAAAATACAAGGTGAAACTGAATGGAAAATTACGAAGCTTCTCATGCTATTATGTCCATGGATTTGATGTGCCTATTCATGAAACATCAGCCAGTAACCAACCGGTTTTGTCAGCTAGTCCTGTTCATCTTGAATTTGACTTGTCATACTCAAGGTGTAATAATATGAAAATCCTATACTATCACAATTCAAATAATGGGAATACAAAGTCGGAATCAAATGAGATTCGTTGTATTAGAGATGTTGAAGTGAAACTGTGGTGCATGCTGCTTATATCGACAGACATGTTCTTGCAAATTTTGTATATACTTCATGTCATTTCATTGAATAATTTCACATACACTTGTACTACGTATATCTTCCGTAAAATATGTGAAGAGTAAGCATCAACAACTGATGATGATTACCGAAAGCGATCAACCCTTGATTGAACAGTGAGATTTGGTTAGTATGTTGTGAGCTGAGGGTCGACTCTACAAGCAAGTATAAACGACAATTTACACAGATATTATGTTGTAGATTGATTCTCAGTAACGTGTTTAGCATGACTGGGAATAGAAGTCGATGTAAAACGCTTTGAACAACCTTCAGTTTTAAGATTATGAATGACTGCTCGTATATGTTTACAGGTGTCTTATCATTTGTATCCCTGATACTTTACTTTCTTAATCAACTTGAGCAACTCAACCGAATCACGTTTTGCATTATCACTTTAATCAGACACTTTCAATAATCATGGTCAATCGATTGTTGATGGCTACCCTAATAATTCTTCTCTTCACCAACCACTTAGTAACTGTTCCTCGGTAGATTCATACAGAGCGTGCATCGAATCACCCTCATGTGATGTAATATATGATGTTATTTGTATTAAATTAACGTAGGATGTGTTCTGCATGACATTCAGCAGGCGATATTGGTATAATTTTATAGATGTTACTTTTCCCAAATAACAATTGACATGACGAGATGACGGGCAGAATTCTCATTGTTACCCCATTGAAATTCTTGTTCAACATTGTTTCTGTTTCCTATTCTATATGATGATTAATTTAGAGTAAGATTTGCTTTTCTTTCTCAGTGTGATACCTCATTCAGCATAAAAACATATTGACTGATTTGAGTGTGATATTATTTCAGGATACACTGTTCCTGTTTACATTCACCGTAGACTATGCTCAGCATAACAGGCAGTATGTGATTTGTCACAAATCTCAGTAATTCTTACACATGTGACTTAATTCTTTTTACTAATGATAATGTGTGTGCAGTCATTGTAGTTCAGTCGTCGTGCTTTGCTGCCGACAGATCTCCACTTTTGACAGCCTATGGGTTTTTACCTTTTGTTGTTGGTATTGCAGCGGTGTTCTCGATTTCATGTAGGCAACGATTGTCTACGCAAAATACTTCATATCCATTGGCCGGACACTATTAGCAACAACGTACTGTGGGAGAGAACAAATCAGATCCCAGCGGAGGAAGAAATCAGGAAGAAGCGCTGGAAATGGATAGGATACACATTGAGGAAAGCACCCAACTGCATCACAAGACAAGCCCTCACATGGAATCCTGACGGTCAAACGAAAAGAGGAAGATCAAAGAACACATTACGCCGAGAAATGGAGATAGACATGAGAAAAGTAAGTAAGTAAGTAACTGGAATTTTAAAATAGGTCAAGCCGTAACACATTTGATTTTGCATTACATTGTAATATGTAAATGTACGACCTCTGATTTTCTCCTTTGCGAACGACGTTCAAAATGATTTGTTAGCATTTCGGTTTTGTCTTCACACCACAGGGAATGGTAACTCAATTCAGATGTCAAACATAGTTTTAACACTCGTCGCATGCTTGTATTTCAAACTTGTCAATTAGATTATTTATATTTCGAGTCTCGTAGATTCCGTTTCTTACAAATGATCACATTGCATGAATAAGTAAAACGAATGTTTCATATCAAATATCGTCATCATTTTAACGGACAATTTGACTGAAATCGAACACCGAGCATCTTAAGGACGTTATATATATATAAATAATATTTGGATAATCTCAGTGATAGATGTTCAACTTTTTTCAGTGTTGCGTCCTTCAAAATGGTACTAGGTTCCTCGGGGAAGTGGTAAAATTCGGAATTATCAAACACAAATGAGGTATACGAACCACATTATATTGAGGGATTATCGAATGATGTCTGAATATCGATAAAGTGTATGGCGCTTTGACTATTCGTAGTAAGGCTCTGAAAGGCACATTGACAGACTTTTGCACAATGGATAGAGAAGTGATGAACAGACGTAGAGTACAAGTCACACCGTTATCAATACACATTCAAAGAGTAAGTGCGTGAAATATCTGAAATAATACCCATCATCACCTTCAATCGTTTTCTTTCTTTTGTGAGTTCGCTCGAATACACAAAATGCAATTCAAGGAAGGTTTTCATTTAAGAGATTTATGACACCTCATGGTGAAAACCGAGTTCCTTCGAATTTCACGAAGGATTTCTCTCTTCTGACAAACAGAACATTCATTAACTTAGGTACACGGTATGCTCATACAATGAGGGAGAAGAAGAGTCTTCCGAATCGCTGCAGGAATTATCAAAAAACAGTTTTCTGGAACAGGAAGATTTCTTATTCTCAAATAAGACGAGTTGATGCTGATGTCTGTAGTGCAGCTTTTATATTAAACGTCTCGGTTTTATGAACTTTCTCAATGATGAGAAACGCCATCTACTATCTCAAATCTGCAATAATTAT
The DNA here is from genome assembly GCA_944470405.2 of Schistosoma mattheei. Classification (NCBI taxonomy): domain Eukaryota; kingdom Metazoa; phylum Platyhelminthes; class Trematoda; order Strigeidida; family Schistosomatidae; genus Schistosoma; species Schistosoma mattheei. Next base: position 853,994 of record OX103947.1, read on the forward strand.
GGATTGAATATTTGCAGAGATAGCGATTCCACTGTAGTGTAATGAGATAATCATAGAATATAAATTCACATGAGAGTGTGAAACAATGAGAGGTGCACACAGCCTTTCAATATCAGCATATTGTAACGTGAAATGACGAACTGTTAGTATTTGAGAAAATCTCTCATTACATTGTGTATGTCCTCAAACCCACTTAAGGTGAGCTAGTGAGGACATGAAAACCAAATGACCCCGTTGTACATATCTATATATAAACTGTGCATCAGTGTGTTCACTAATTTGTCAATTATTCTGTGGTGGCATGATGAAGGTGAGCTGATTCATTTATTGGTTCACAAATGCAGATCATAATTCTAAAGTTGATCATCTTGGTGTTGGTGATACTGTCATTCGCCAGTTTAGGATCACACTGTTTCATATCGTTCGGTAAGTAGTTTACTATTTGTATGGTTATATATAATTTGAGCTCGTTGCAACGAATTCAGCAGATTTTAGTTGGTAGAACGCAATTCTCTTCCATCGATTCACATAATCTTACATGTTTATTTGATTGGACATTCTCTGAAAAGCATCTTCATGTGAATGTTCCATAATGTGATTCGTGTTATTATTGCCAATAATTGAGTGATGCTTCGAAATGGAGTTTCTCACTACTGTTCTCTGTGACTTTATTTTCAGAAAATGGACGTCTTCAAAAGAGGAGTGTTGCGGTGAATGTCAAGGAAGCAAAACCAATGCCACAGCTTAATGACATAAATCCATTTTGATATCAAAATAAATGAAACTGAGGAGACTGTGAATTTAACTGTGTATTTGGGTATCCATTATACTGATAAGTAATGTGATGTGAACTCCTCAGATTGTGTTTAGTTGTGTTCATGGTGTTTCAAAAATAAATTATGTGAACAGATAGAATTTCATTTTGGATTCAAAGTGTGTGAAGCCTACAGAGTGAATGTGGTATGTTGCGTGAATATACGTGTGATAGGCTGTATGATTTCAGTTAGAACTTTGTGCGACATCGTTCAGCCTTTGTCTGTAAGCCATTCAAAATGACATTGTACACTGATGAGGTATACGAACCACATTATATTGAGGGATTATCGAATGATGTCTGAATATCGATAAAGTGTATGGCGCTTTGACTATTCGTAGTAAGGCTCTGAAAGGCACATTGACAGACTTTTGCACAATGGATAGAGAAGTGATGAACAGACGTAGAGTACAAGTCACACCGTTATCAATACACATTCAAAGAGTAAGTGCGTGAAATAACTGAAATAATACCCATCATCACCTTCAATCGATTTCTTTCTTTTATGAGTCCGCACAAATGCAATTGTATTCGGGAACCCATTATTATTATTATCATTTTTATCATCAGGTTTATTCAATATTATATTTTTGGTACGATATCGAATTATCAGCGTAAAGTATTTCAACAAGTTTCCTTTTCCTTCTTCCTGGTCGGTCCTTGCGATAAATATTGAGTGATCACCAGTTAGATGTTATCAGTTCAGTAAATGAACATCTGAATATTGTACATTCTTTTCGTTGTATATTGCCAACAACCACATTGTCTCTTATTGAGTGTTTTGTAACTTTGACAACGAAAGGTTTTACACTTTTCAGAAACGCAGCAGAAAAGGTCATGTGATTAATAAACATAATAATATATTAAAACAAACAAAAATAGATAAATTGATGAAATATCTAGATGGCAGGAACAGGTGGCCCAGAAGTTCAAGCAGGCCGCCCTTTGACACCCACCAACTTACAGCAGGACTGCACGTTTTGCATTCCTTCGAATTAGTTACGTAAAGAAACGATGAGATCTAAAGGTCTGGGACAACGTAAATCGGAGTCGCTACCTGAAATAACCACTCAAAATGAATCGTATCGAAAATGTAATTCGGTGCGTACCACTGTGTTCGCCAAACATTTATTAATTGGAATGTATGGAACGAGTTATTTGTTTGTTGAATAGTGCAACATTGGAAGTTTGAAAGTGTGACTGTATGCGATCGTGTTGATTAGTTGTCAAGTGAACTTATGAATAATGATCTCGAATATAGAACGATTGATCGTTGATCGATGTCAACTAGTATTCAGTTTCCGACAATGTTATTCACACTGTCGTATGGATGACTGATCTAAAGTGCAGATAGAATTTCATTTTGGATTCAAAGTGTGTGAAGCCTACAGAGTGAATGTGGTATGTTGCGTGAATATACGTGTGATAGGCTATATGATTTCAGTTAGAACTTTGTGCGACATCGTTCAGCCTTTGTCTGTAAGCCATTCAAAATGACATTGTACACCTCTTGTACCAGACTTATTTTTCAACAATTCATCAATGACATTGTCACATCAAAATATCCAATAAGAATTCTTAGTGGCTGATATAATACGAATCGCACGACCTATACATGTGGCAATGCACAGATTGTTCGACCATCATTCACTAATGAGTGACGGAGCATCACACTGAAGTGCAGACGAACAGCCTTCCTAAAACGTATAGGTACGCGTTAATAAACAACTTCCAAGTAAATTTAGCTTGTTAAACATGTAAACGACTAACGACAACTAGAACGTTCAATGTTACCAAAATTAATACAGACTACTATGATCAAAATTACGAAACCGTCCGAAAACCTTTTACTTATCTGACTAGCAATAATTTGCGTCTGTCTCATGTTGCTTTACGGCCGCTTCACAGAATACTTCAGTTTAGTTCAGCAGTAAAATAAGTAGGAATCATGTGATGAGATGTAGAGTTCCAGTAGTAGATTTACGACATATAAGCATCAAATTCAATGAAATGCTCCACTCACAGTTTCTCGACTGCCTTAATCATGTGAGTTATGCTGCATCAGAATGTATTTGCGATACAGAATGTTGAAGGGAAGAAACGGTCTGCCTACACAGGAGTATTCGTAATGAAATTATGCTGTTGATGCACAATAGTCACATTTTAGTAAGATGCACAAAATATGAGTATAACGTGAATATAGTATTAATATGATTATTTGACTCACGTCTCATTTAAACATAATATCTTTGAAAAGTCTCAGTTCTGAAATTCACTTGCCAAATATTTGAATGGAAAATACTCACATTGAGTCCTCTACAAGAGACATTGAATAATGAGACTTTCAATCAACTTTCTCGATTCACTGCTTCACAACTCATTCACAATGATGATAGGCTGTCGAATACTCACACAAGTCAAACATATTTATTCGAATATCTGGAAATGATAATTCAATTACTGAGAAGAAAATAAGGTGACGACTTTCAGTCATCGACTGGAATCGAACTCTGCACTTTAGATCAGTCATCCATACGACAGTGTGAATAACATTGTCGGAAACTGAATACTAGTTGACATCGATCAACGATCAATCGTTCTATATTCGAGATCATTATTCATAAGTTCACTTGACAACTAATCAACACGATCGCATACAGTCACACTTTCAAACTTCCAATGTTGCACTATTCAACAAACAAATAACTCGTTCCATACATTCCAATTAATAAATGTTTGGCGAACACAGTGGTACGCACCGAATTACATTTTCGATACGATTCATTTTGAGTGGTTATTTCAGGTAGCGACTCCGATTTACGTTGTCCCAGACCTTTAGATCTCATCGTTTCTTTACGTAACTAATTCGAAGGAATGCAAAACGTGCAGTCCTGCTGTAAGTTGGTGGGTGTCAAAGGGCGGCCTGCTTGAACTTCTGGGCCACCTGTTCCTGCCATCTAGATATTTCATCAATTTATCTATTTTTGTTTGTTTTAATATATTATTATGTTTATTAATCACATGACCTTTTCTGCTGCGTTTCTGAAAAGTGTAAAACCTTTCGTTGTCAAAGTTACAAAACACTCAATAAGAGACAATGTGGTTGTTGGCAATATACAACGAAAAGAATGTACAATATTCAGATGTTCATTTACTGAACTGATAACATCTAACTGGTGATCACTCAATATTTATCGCAAGGACCGACCAGGAAGAAGGAAAAGGAAACTTGTTGAAATACTTTACGCTGATAATTCGATATCGTACCAAAAATATAATATTGAATAAACCTGATGATAAAAATGATAATAATAATAATGGGTTCCCGAATACAATTGCATTTGTGCGGACTCATAAAAGAAAGAAATCGATTGAAGTGATGATGGGTATTATTTCAGTTATTTCACGCACTTACTCTTTGAATGTGTATTGATAACGGTGTGACTTGTACTCTACGTCTGTTCATCACTTCTCTATCCATTGTGCAAAAGTCTGTCAATGTGCCTTTCAGAGCCTTACTACGAATAGTCAAAGCGCCATACACTTTATCGATATTCAGACATCATTCGATAATCCCTCAATATAATGTGGTTCGTATACCTCATCAGTGTACAATGTCATTTTGAATGGCTTACAGACAAAGGCTGAACGATGTCGCACAAAGTTCTAACTGAAATCATACAGCCTATCACACGTATATTCACGCAACATACCACATTCACTCTGTAGGCTTCACACACTTTGAATCCAAAATGAAATTCTATCTGTTCACATAATTTATTTTTGAAACACCATGAACACAACTAAACACAATCTGAGGAGTTCACATCACATTACTTATCAGTATAATGGATACCCAAATACACAGTTAAATTCACAGTCTCCTCAGTTTCATTTATTTTGATATCAAAATGGATTTATGTCATTAAGCTGTGGCATTGGTTTTGCTTCCTTGACATTCACCGCAACACTCCTCTTTTGAAGACGTCCATTTTCTGAAAATAAAGTCACAGAGAACAGTAGTGAGAAACTCCATTTCGAAGCATCACTCAATTATTGGCAATAATAACACGAATCACATTATGGAACATTCACATGAAGATGCTTTTCAGAGAATGTCCAATCAAATAAACATGTAAGATTATGTGAATCGATGGAAGAGAATTGCGTTCTACCAACTAAAATCTGCTGAATTCGTTGCAACGAGCTCAAATTATATATAACCATACAAATAGTAAACTACTTACCGAACGATATGAAACAGTGTGATCCTAAACTGGCGAATGACAGTATCACTAACACCAAGATGATCAACTTTAGAATTATGATCTGCATTTGTGAACCAATAAATGAATCAGCTCACCTTCATCATGCCACCACAGAATAATTGACAAATTAGTGAACACACTGATGCACAGTTTATATATAGATATGTACAACAGGGTCATTTGGTTTTCATGTCCTCACTAGCTCACCTTAAGTGGGTTTGAGGACATACACAATGTAATGAGAGATTTTCTCAAATACTAACAGTTCGTCATTTCACGTTACAATATGCTGATATTGAAAGGCTGTGTGCACCTCTCATTGTTTCACACTCTCATGTGAATTTATATTCTATGATTATCTCATTACACTACAGTGGAATCGCTATCTCTGCAAATATTCAATCCATAATTATTGCAGATTTGAGATAGTAGATGGCGTTTCTCATCATTGAGAAAGTTCATAAAACCGAGACGTTTAATATAAAAGCTGCACTACAGACATCAGCATCAACTCGTCTTATTTGAGAATAAGAAATCTTCCTGTTCCAGAAAACTGTTTTTTGATAATTCCTGCAGCGATTCGGAAGACTCTTCTTCTCCCTCATTGTATGAGCATACCGTGTACCTAAGTTAATGAATGTTCTGTTTGTCAGAAGAGAGAAATCCTTCGTGAAATTCGAAGGAACTCGGTTTTCACCATGAGGTGTCATAAATCTCTTAAATGAAAACCTTCCTTGAATTGCATTTTGTGTATTCGAGCGAACTCACAAAAGAAAGAAAACGATTGAAGGTGATGATGGGTATTATTTCAGATATTTCACGCACTTACTCTTTGAATGTGTATTGATAACGGTGTGACTTGTACTCTACGTCTGTTCATCACTTCTCTATCCATTGTGCAAAAGTCTGTCAATGTGCCTTTCAGAGCCTTACTACGAATAGTCAAAGCGCCATACACTTTATCGATATTCAGACATCATTCGATAATCCCTCAATATAATGTGGTTCGTATACCTCATTTGTGTTTGATAATTCCGAATTTTACCACTTCCCCGAGGAACCTAGTACCATTTTGAAGGACGCAACACTGAAAAAAGTTGAACATCTATCACTGAGATTATCCAAATATTATTTATATATATATAACGTCCTTAAGATGCTCGGTGTTCGATTTCAGTCAAATTGTCCGTTAAAATGATGACGATATTTGATATGAAACATTCGTTTTACTTATTCATGCAATGTGATCATTTGTAAGAAACGGAATCTACGAGACTCGAAATATAAATAATCTAATTGACAAGTTTGAAATACAAGCATGCGACGAGTGTTAAAACTATGTTTGACATCTGAATTGAGCTACCATTCCCTGTGGTGTGAAGACAAAACCGAAATGCTAACAAATCATTTTGAACGTCGTTCGCAAAGGAGAAAATCAGAGGTCGTACATTTACATATTACAATGTAATGCAAAATCAAATGTGTTACGGCTTGACCTATTTTAAAATACCAGTTGCCTACATAAATCGAGAATACCGCTGCAATACCAACAACAAAATGTAAAAACCCAAAGGCTGTCAAAAGTGGAGATTTGTCGGCAGCGAAGCACGGCGACTAAACTACAATGATTGCACACTCATCGTCATTAGTAAAAAGACTTCAGTCACATGTGTAAGAATTACTGAGATTCGTGACAAATCACATACTCCCTGTTATGCTGAGCATAGTCTACGATGAATTTAAACAGGAACAGCGTATCCTGAAATAATATCACACTCAAATCAGTCAATATGTTTTTATGCTAAATGAGGTATCACACTGAGAAAGAAAAGCAAATCTTACTCTAAATTAATCATCATATAGAATAGGAAACAGAAACAATGTTGAACAAGAATTTCAATGGGGTAACAATGAGAATTCTGCCCGTCATCTCGTCATGTCAATTGTTATTTGGGAAAAGTAACATCTATAAAATTATACCAATATCGCCTGCTGAATGTCATGCAGAACACATCCTACGTTAATTTAATACAAATAACATCATATATTACATCACATGAGGGTGATTCGATGCACGCTCTGTATGAATCTACCGAGGAACAGTTACTAAGTGGTTGGTGAAGAGAAGAATTATTAGGGTAGCCATCAACAATCGATTGACCATGATTATTGAAAGTGTCTGATTAAAGTGATAATGCAAAACGTGATTCGGTTGAGTTGCTCAAGTTGATTAAGAAAGTAAAGTATCAGGGATACAAATGATAAGACACCTGTAAACATATACGAGCAGTCATTCATAATCTTAAAACTGAAGGTTGTTCAAAGCGTTTTACATCGACTTCTATTCCCAGTCATGCTAAACACGTTACTGAGAATCAATCTACAACATAATATCTGTGTAAATTGTCGTTTATACTTGCTTGTAGAGTCGACCCTCAGCTCACAACATACTAACCAAATCTCACTGTTCAATCAAGGGTTGATCGCTTTCGGTAATCATCATCAGTTGTTGATGCTTACTCTTCACATATTTTACGGAAGATATACGTAGTACAAGTGTATGTGAAATTATTCAATGAAATGACATGAAGTATATACAAAATTTGCAAGAACATGTCTGTCGATATAAGCAGCATGCACCACAGTTTCACTTCAACATCTCTAATACAACGAATCTCATTTGATTCCGACTTTGTATTCCCATTATTTGAATTGTGATAGTATAGGATTTTCATATTATTACACCTTGAGTATGACAAGTCAAATTCAAGATGAACAGGACTAGCTGACAAAACCGGTTGGTTACTGGCTGATGTTTCATGAATAGGCACATCAAATCCATGGACATAATAGCATGAGAAGCTTCGTAATTTTCCATTCAGTTTCACCTTGTATTTTTTGAATGCTTACACCTCCTCAGCATGAGCGAAGTCCACTTCTCTCTCCATAGATGAGTGTTAAAACGCACATTGACAGGCTTGGCTATAATTATTAGAGAAGTGATGAACAGACGTAGAGTACAAGTCACACCGTTTTCAATGAACATTCGAATTGTAAGTGAGTGAAAAATCACAGTTATTCAAACGCCGGTTATTTATCGTTTTGGTATTCGTGTAATATTTGCTTATTGATCTGCATACAAATGTTTATTTTTTTATTCGCTACAAATTACTTACCAAAATTATTGTACAATATTTCACTTTATTTCACACGCATTACTGTAATGTGTACTGCCTTGCATATTAACTGGTTAGTACTTATCAGGTGATGCGTGAACAGTGGTGGTCTGAATAGCTCTATGCGTTTCATTCGAAAGTAATTCCAAATTACTCTATGCATCAGATAGGTATTTGGACTTTAAATTTCTTGATAACTATCATTTGTACAGAAAGTGAAGTATGAGTGAACAGAAATGACCTTTCATGATCTACTCAACGGAGAAGAAACTTCTGTGAAGGGCAACTGGAAGGTTGTAAAAGAGGTAATCACTTCATTATGTCATGAGGTTCTGGGTCACAGGAAGCAACATAACAAGGAATTGATCACTGTTTTTACACTGGATAAGATTCAAGAAAGGAGGAACAAGTATGCGGCAATCACTACCAGTCGAACAAGAGCAGAAAAGCCAAGGCACAAGCTGAATACACAGAATTAAACAAGCAAGAGAAGAGGAGCATCAGAACCGACAAACGTAAATATGTGGAAGATTTAGCAACGACGGCGGAAGGAAACATGAGACAACTGTATGACATAACAAAGAAACTCTTTGGAAGTCACCGAAAACCAGAGCGATTAGTGAAAAGCAAGGAAAGCGGGGTAATCATCAATACTGAAGAACGACTAAACAGGTAGATAGAACACTTCAAAGAATTCTTGAATCGACCAGCCCCACTGAACCCACCCAATATAGAAGCAGCACCCACGGACCTCCCAATCGATGTTGACCAACAAGAATTGAAAAAATCAGCATGGCCATCAGACAAATCAAGAGTGGCAAAGCAGCAGGACCAGACAACATTCCAGGAGAGGCACTGAAAGCAGACGTAGCGGCAACTGCAAAGATCCACCACATTCTCTTCAGTAAGATTTGGGATGAGGAATAAGTACCAAAAGACTGGAAAGAAGGACTTCTGATCAAAATATCGAAGAAAGGCGATCTCAGCAAGTGTGACAACTACAGGGGCACCACTCTTCTCTCAATAACAGGAAACGTCTTCAACAAGGTATTGTTAAACACTATGACGGACTCCGTAGACACCCAACTTCGAGACCAACAGGCTGGATTCCGTAAGGATCGATCGTGTACAGACCAAAGTGCAACTCTGCGGATCATTGTTGACAATCAATTGAATGGAATTCATCACTCCACATCAACGTTATTGACTACGAGATAGCATTTGATAGCGTGGACAGACAATATTATGAAGGCTTCTTTGACACTACGACGTGCATCAGAAGATAGTCAATATCATACAGAATTCATATGATGGATTAAACTGCAAAATCGTGCATGGAGGACAGTTGACTAAGTCGTTCCAGATAAGGACTGGTGTCAGGCAAGGTTGCTTACTCTCACCCTTTCTCTTTCTCCTGGTGATCGACTGGATCATGAAGACGTCAACGTCTGAAGGGAAGCACGGGATACAATGGACATCTAGGATGCAGTTGGACGATCTAGACTTTGCAGACGATCTAGCCCTTCTATCCCAAACGCAACAACAGATGCAGGAGAAGACGACCAGTGTGGCAGCAGCCTCAGCAGCAGTCAGTCTCAATGTACACAAAGGAAAAAGCAGGATTCTCCGATACAATACAGCATGCAACAATCCAATCACAATTGACGGAGAAGATTTGGAAGATGTAAAACCTCTAAATATCTGGGCAGCATCATTGATAAACACGGAAGACCTGATGTAGATGTGAAGGCGCGGATCGGCAAAGCAAGAGCAGTATAGTTACAACTGAGGAACATCTGGAACTCAAAACAACTGTCAACTAACACCAAGATCACGATTTTCAATACAAATGTCAATACGGTTCTACTGTATGCGGCGGAAGCCTGGAGAACTACGAAAGCCATCATCCAGAAGTTACAAGTGTTTATTAACAGTTATCGGCGCAAAATACTTCGGATCCGTTGGTCGGACATTATTAGCGACAACCTACTGTGAGAGAGAACAAATCAGATCCTGATGGAGGAAGAAACCAGGAAGAAGCTCTGAAAGTGGATTAAACACACATTGAAGAAAGCACCGAATTGCGCCACAAGACATGCCGTCACATGAAATCTTCAAGGACAAAAGAAAAGAGGAAGACCAAAAACACATTATGTTGGGAAATGGAGATAAGCATTAGAAGTATGAACAAAAATTGAATGTAACTAGAAAGGTAGATCCAGGACAGAGTGAGTTGGAGAATGATGGTCGACGGACTATACTCCATTTAAAGTAACAGACCCAAGTACGTAAGTAAGCGAAAGTGTTCGATTAAAATGATAATGCGAAACGTGACTCAGTCGAGTTGCTCAAAGTGATTCTGAAAGTGGAGTATAACGGTTTTACATGATAAGACGCTTGGAAAGAAATACGAACAATCATTTATAAATTTAAAAGTGAGAGTGTTTCAAAGCGCTTCACAGTATCGTAGACACCATCTAACAGAAAATGATATGGGAAGAAAGGGGAGTGAATGTCAACAGTGCTTCTCTTCGTATCACATTGAAACACACCTCTAGTATTTTGCTAGTGTTGTTAATTCAGTGAGAATGGTGAGTGTTCAATATACCGATTTGCTCATCGTGTATTCGTTAATTTGTGTGTTCAGATCCGGTCGACAGTGTTGTTGTCAATAGTGATGATTGTGTCACTCGATAATTCAGTGAGTGGTGAGATCGCGTTATCGAAAGAAGATGTGGTTCCATTTTTGGTTGGTGCAGGTGAGTTGTTCCATATGATTGATGATTTTTCACAATCATTACACTGCATTCATAATCTCCACTTTGTAATAATCCAAGATGAATTCGAAATTTTATTCGTTTTGACTTGTTGATTATGGTTATTTGTACACTAGACGTTTGAACGTTTCGATCATGAGTGTTTTTGTTTTTGTAGGAATGGCTGATGAAGCTGCTGTCAGATCCCGTCCAATGGAGGTGAAAAGCAGAAAGTGGAAACCAAAAAGTCGTGCAAAAGAAAACAAGAAAGACATCAGTTTCGTCGATGATTTTGTAAGAACCACTACCATTCCTCCTTCTTTTTCGGTTGGTAAATAAATCTTCTTCATAACGTTTACACGTTCTCTGAGTGTTTATTCGCATTCGAGTTGATGTATGATCTGTGGATGTAAACTTTATTGTTATGACGAGTGCGGTATTGGTTGATAATGAAAAGAGTCATCACTGAGTAAAATGACTGTGTGTTATCTTATTTTATTTACAAACGTATTATATAATTTAAAAGATATGACGAATTTGAAGTAACTGGCAAAACCAGTTGGTTACTCGCTGATGTTTTATGAAGAGGCACATTGAATCCATCGACATAATATCATGACAAACGGCGTAACTTTTCACTCAGTTTCACCTTATGTGCTTTGAATGGTTATACCTTCTCGGATCATTCGTAGTCTAATTCTCACTAAAATCCACATCTATTCTTCGTAGATGTGTGGCTTCGTTATAATTATTGGAGATGTGATGAACAGACGTAGAATACAATTCACACCATTATCAATGCACATTCAAAGTGTAACTGAGTGAAGAATGATAGTTAGTAAAATTGTAGATCTTTGTATTTCCGGTATTCGTGTAACGTATGCTTATTGATCTACATCCGAGCGTTTACTCTCTCTATCAAAATATTCGAAATAACAACCGTGCTCGACTTCAATAGATTCCTTCTCTCTATGAATTCGCTCAAATGCATTGATAGTATTGAAATTAATTATACTAGTATTATATTAGTAGTAGTACTTGAATTATTTGACTTCAAGATTTAATTGCTTCATACACTCTGAATCCGGACATAAATTACGACACATAGACATGATTTCAGTCTTCTTGTCACCTATGTTGTGGGTGTGACACATGCAAATTGCTAAGTACAATACATGTCGAAGGATTGCTGCCATGTTATTTAGGGTTGTTTATTTTAAGGTAATGACGTAAAAGTTGTGGACGAGGAGACAAGAACGACATAAGGAGTAGCTTCTACGAAACGATTATCAACTTCACGGCTCGCAGAATATCAAATACAACAGGGCACTTTAAATAGAAGGAAACCAACTGTTGGAAGAATATGTAGCAGTCGATAGTTGAGGCACTGAGACCACCAACAAAACTATGTGAAATTACTCCGAATACTGTTCTTACTTCGTTCAAACTATTGTATAGACAACGAAATTAACGGTACGTCAATTTTGGAATTTATTTGTCAGTTAAAAGTTGTACCTGGAATACTGAAAATGCTTGCCCAATTGTTTTAACATTTAGACTAAATATTACCCTATTATCAAGCAACAGTGTGTCTCGATCAGAAGGTTTTCCGATTCTCAAATGGATTTAGGTGATATTGATGCGATTTGTGTGGCTTTTATGACAAACGGTCTAGACTGCATCAAAACACAAGACGAAGACTCAGTGTAATGAATACTGACGAAATTTCCCAATGATAAGAACTGTCAACTACAATCTCATCTCTGCAATAATTATGGATTGAATAATTGCAAAGATAGCGATTCCACTGTAGTGTCATAAGATTATCGTAGAATATAAATTCACATGAGAGTGTGAAACAATAAGAGGTGCACACAACATTTTAACATCAGCATATTGCAACGTGAAATGGCAAACTGTCAGTACTTGAGAAAATTCTCATTACATTGTGTCCTCATTTTCACCTTAGGTCCTTCACTGTAGATATAAATACCTCATAACCATATTATTTCAATCATCTATATTATTCACACCTGTTTATGCGTACAAACGTTTTATGAAGATGCTCTTTTAAGTTTGTCTTGTAATACAACCACGTACAAGTTCCAATAATGTTGGCATGACATTCACGTATGTATAAAACGGTTTCATTATAAGTCGCAATAATTTTGAGTTAAATTTTCAGGGGAATAATGGACGAAATATTAGAAATATAATAGATATGATGGAAATGCGAAATACGTAGACAGTTTATGAGCCTTTGTGTGAACACCGTTTTCTTACCATTATTTTACCAGAACAGTCCATCAACGCTTTGCTGGTAGGATATCATTTGTTGAGTCAAAAGTGAAGTGTTGTATTTGTGTGAATGAATGATACCTTTGGAATTCCTGATTGCCTGATTTCGCATTGCAAATACAATACATTCATTTGTGCTCACCTAGTGCGTCTTGGTTAAACTGTGTTATTCCCAGTTTGTACTATAATTTAAATGCTTCAAACTATAACGAAAAGCCTGTTGGATCCCTCGGAAAGAAAACGTTACTGTAAAGTTCATATTCAACAGTGTCAATTTACCTTATGGGTGTACCATCATTAGCGGCATCATCAAGTGCATCGACATCGACGTTGAAGTAATCTTCATACTTCATAAACTAGGGTTCGAATGTTATACCGGTCAAACAGTCGAGATGACGTTCATGAATCGAAAAACATCATCATCTGTGAAGTACTTAAGGACAGTTAGTACTGGTCACTCTCAACTGCAATCACACAGTTGATTTTCCTGTTAAAAACAGGTCGAAATGCACAACCAACACAATTACTTGCTCACTCCTTTTAATTAGCTTGACTATATTAAAACTTAGAACGTCGATATGGCGGTGAACATACTAGATAGTGTTTGAAATTGAGTCGCTGACACAAACCAACGTATTACCGAATAATTCCTTGTCAAACTTCATTCATATTTGCAAAAATATGAGACTTATCTGGCTAGAAACTGTGCCATGATTCGAAATTTCGTAGTAACCCTTAAAGTTAGCGATACAACTGATTATCTTTCTATTAGAAAGTACAAAACTAATTGTTGATCATGAAACTACATGTGATGATTATTCTCTCGTATTCACTACAATTTGACGTGACGGCCAAATCATCATCTATTATGTTCACTCGATTAACACCAAACCTTAGTCCACACGATACCAAATAGCCTTTACAAGTATGTTTATGGAAACCTGGTCAATGGAACGTGTCAAAATGAGGACTAAGTAAGTAAGGCATTAGTTACTACTCAATATGCTGTCACTGTTAAATCAAATTTGCATCTCATTAGCGCGAGTCTATTTCAAAATGTAGCTGGGGTGTCGGTGTTTCCTCTTCTTCTTCTTTTCTTCTTCTTCTTCTTCTTATTATTATTATTATTTATTCACTTCACAAAACTAAGGTGGTCCTATCAAACGTTTAGTAACAAATACTGTAAAGGCAAACAAATATTTCTAGTACAGGGTTGTGGAGATTATTGAGTTATTGATTGAGATCGTGAACCGATTGATATTAGACCACAATTGAAAACATGAAAGCACTTGACTGCCGTTTCGACCTATCGTGTGACTCCTCATTGACAGTGCTCATCCACGATCCTACTCGTGAGATTCGAACGCAGGGCCTTCAGTGTCGACGCTCGCCAGTTCACTGTCACAATATTTATTGAGACACGCCAGATTAGCAAGTAATGATACTTTGATTTTGCAAATAAAATGTAACAATTGAGATCTTTTATAAATGAGAATAAGTTTACAAGGTGTTCTCTTTTCAGCGAATTTAGTTCCAGAGTTATGTGATTCCAAAATATATAATTACTTCCTAAGTTAATAATAAATACACCGAAGTGATAACAAACATTTTCTGAACACGGTCGCCTGTGCTTCGGAGGGTTTGAGATTTATGTTCTTTTCAATGAAAACGGATAGTTACAAGTTGTCGATAAGTAAGTTCGCTATCTATGACATTGATATTGTCTCCTCATTAATCTAGGAGGTATCTCACATATCAATATATGACGCAAATTATTCTGCAGAAAATATCATAAAACATTTATATTACTGTGCTTTTATGTTTATAACTCGCTGCAACCTCCAGTCGCCTTCTGATATCTGGCACGCAACATTCTTGTCATGGTGTTCATAGTCAACCGCGACTCTACACCACACCACATGTTTAGCCTTTTCTATTGAACTATGTAGCAGTTTTTGAAGTTCCTGCTTTCCTGATAACACACTTCAGTGACAAATATAAAGGGTGGAACTCAAACTGTAATGCTTTATTCGGATATATCCAGAAATGCATTGGAAATAAACACAATAAAATCTTTTGTTGAACTGTCTGTATCATAATTTGTATTATATTAGAACTAGTCTACATTATACACAACACCTATTAACTGTATGGTGAATGGAAACATGCCGATGAAATCATAAATGTTTCTTAATAACAATGAAGCAGTATTCTCATCACATATATATTATAACAGTTGTTTACAAGACCACTAAACCATAGGCAATCTGAATTGAACAAGAACAAATTACCTTATAATACTGGCCACTTTTCTCACTTATGTCAATGAAAGAAATGTTCAAGACGATCTATGATGAAAATTTATTGATTCAATCAGAGTGAAAGTTTAAAAGAAACTTATTTCATTCATAACCATTGTACACATTCTTCAAATAGTTGTTATATTCGTTCTTCTTTTTACTTTCATTTTTTGCGCTTCTCTTCTCCAAAGACTGAGAACAATAAACTATCATGATTGAAACAATCAAAGATGTAGTGTACACAGCAATATCGTTCACAAATCAAAAAAATTAAAACTCCTAATTGTTATATCCGAGTGGAGATTAAATTACAGGTAACTTCCGAGGACTATTCATGGAGTAATATTCTATAAATATTCTTATTGTATAACTACTCAACAATTACACTATGTATATTTATATCCCTCTTATGACAAGCTTTATTTTGGCCTATAATTTATTATTGTACGATTTACGGTTCTTAAGCCATGCTCAGTCTATTAATTACTGTCCCCCTCGTTCACAGCCACTTTTTGGCTTATTTGTGTACACATGTTATTTTCTATTTTATGGTACGTTGTGGTCTGTCTGATTGATATATAAACCAAGTATGCCTGAAATAAACGATCTGCTCTGATTCGGACGCTGGTATTGTGTTCTGTACTCAAGTGGAAGGGCTCGTAGGACATAGGACCAATAAGGACGCTAAACTGCCCACACCGGTTGAACGTCATTGGTTGGCCTAGTGTGAAGATTCGTATAAGTCGTATTCGGATTGGTAGATAAGTCGTGTGATAGAAAAACCAGACACCCAAGGTCATAACAATTGGCGACGGGGATTTTGGCAAGGTCATAACAATTGGCGACGGGGATTTTGGCAACAAAGAAATAATAATACAACAAGTGGTGACTCAGATTTTGGAAATAAATTAGCTGTATAATTGCCGGTGATTTTTGGAGCTAATATTATTGGCAAAAAAAAATGTCGATTTCTTTCGAACAGTTGCGGTTAATATTACAGCACCAGCAGAAGATGTTTGCCTTGCAACAACAGCTATTTGTAACAGTTTTGGGCAGACTTTGCATTCAAGCAGAAAATAAGAAATCTATATATCATGCAGATAATGGTGCAGTAATGGACATTTCAGAAGCATATCCTGTGCAGGATTCAAATCCTTCTATACCAGAAGGAAAACGTAATATTGGTAACGTGTCCAGCTCAGAGCAAGAAAATATTGTGCTAAATGCACATGAAGTTGTGACAATACCAGATGATCAGGAGCCAGATCCTGTAGATGATGCCCAGAGTCCAGAATCAAATGAAACACTACTGGTACTGTCTAGCTGCGAAAATAAACGTCAGCTCGAACAAAATTGTGGTCCACGTGCTACTAGTCGAGAAAGCTATGGTGACTCGTATTCAGAAAATAACTGGAGCAACACGATGAACCAAATTGTACCAGATGTTACTCAAAATCACCGGAAGACAGAATTTTATATTGAGTCAACTTATCCCATTTCTAATGACAGTGTGCCAGATATTGATTCTCAGAATAATGCATATGATTTTGATGAAACTTCTTATAACAATGAGGGAAATATGTCAGCTGAGTCGAATGATGGCCAAAAATCTAATTTAATTCTGTTAGACGTTGACTTTCTTAATGACTCGTTATCTGCTAACGAGATTCATAATGAATTTGAAAATAATGAACTCAGATCAAAGGTCGTTCATCATCATCTAGTCATTTTTAGTGGATTCTCCAGTCAATACGAGAAACATGGTTTAAATAAAGTCCTACTAGTTGTAATTTGGAGCCATAAGGACCCAACATTATTTCGAGGAGGAGGAGAATGTTGAGGAATTTAAAGTCACATATGATTCTTTTTTTTAATCAGAATCTAAAGTTGGAATTTTCAAAAAAAAAGGGGAGGTGTTATATCCGAGTGGAGATTAAATTACAGGTAACTTCCGAGGACTATTCATGGACTAATATTCTATAAATATTCTTATTGTATAACTACTCAACAATTACACTATGTATATTTATATCCCTCTTATGACAAGCTTTATTTTGGCCTATAATTTATTATTGTACGATTTACGGTTCTTAAGTTATGTTCAGTTTATTAACTACTGCCTCCCACATTCACAGCCACTTTTTGGGCTTATTTGTGTACAAATATTATTTCCTATTTTATGGTACGTTGCGGTCTGTGTGATTGATATATAAACCAAGTATGCCTGAAATAAACGATCTGCTCTGATTCGGAAGCTGGTATCTTGTTCTGGACTCAAGTGGAAGGGCTCGTAGGACATAGGACCAATAAGGACGCTAAACTGCCCACACCGGTTGAACGTCATTGGTTGGCCTAGTGTGAAGATTCGTATAAGTCGTATTCGGATTGGTAGATAAGTCGTGTGATAGAAAAACCAGACACCCAAGGTCATAACAATTGGCGACGGGGATTTTGGCAATCATAACACTAATGCATCTTCAATTATTAGTAAATGAGGATTATGAATAAAGTGTATTGAGTGTAATAAAAGATGAATCACATGGAAAAACTCACCCGCACCAACCAAAAATTGAACCACGTTTTCTTTCGATAACACGTTGAAGGTTTGTTTTGTAATTGTTATACTTATTGTTGTTAGAACGACATTTGGTCGACTATTTGTGAATTACGAATAAATTCGGTATCTAAATTGGAATGTGGGTCTGGTGTTAATTTGGGTTCGTAATTTGCGAGTAGATCGATAGTCCGTACTTCAATCACTAGGACGAGCAAAACATTGGTGTAACATAAAGTTCTTCAGTTTTGGTTCTGTGTTGATATTTTGGATTAGTCTGGACAGTAATTCGGGTGCAAATTCTGGTTTTACCGAACGAAGGCGTATAAGGGAAACTCGAAGCGAAAGACAGAGGGAAAACCACGAGTTGGACGGTAAAATTTCCAGAGCTGTTTGTGGTATGTCTGATGTTATTGATGATAAATGTGATGATGTTAGTCTTAATAGTATGTCCTCTAGCCAGCTAAGTACTTCGAGATTAAAGTTTGATAAGGCATTACTGAGGAAAAGGAATTCAGAGAAGAGACTTGAGTTAGAACGGCAGCTTAAGATGTTAAATCTTCAAGAAGAGGTTGATATCGCTGAACTAGAATGCAAGGCCATCGAGGACGATGAACGATTACTCGTAGATAAATGTGGTATAAATGCTAAAGTGGAAAATTATTTGGATTGTAATACTGGGTGTAATAATCACTGAGAGGAAGTATGTAACATCGCAAAAATCGATTGGGTTGAGGAACTAAAGGACACGCTACATACAACGGTTAGTAACATGGTTTTACCTAAGACCGACATAATGTACTCTGATGGGCAACCGGGTCAGCATCACCGTTTCATTAGTCAGTTTAATAGCCTTATAGAGAAAAAACTGTCAGATAAGGGCCAATTGCTGTCGTATTTGTTATATTATTGCAAAGGAAAGGCCAGAACGGCAATTGAATCTTGTGTTTCTTTGCCCAGTCATTTGGGCTATGATAGGGCTAAACGAATTTTATATGATTTATTTGATAAAGAGCATCTTGTCGCGCGAGAACTAATTACTAAGTTATTAAGCCATAAATCTGTTGGAGGATCGGCTGACGTATTAACTGACTTTGTGATTAAGTTACGTAATGTGTGTATAACGTTGAAGGAAATGAAATACATGTCCGACGTCAATTATACGGCTAATTTGGAGGTAATAGTTTCATGCCTACCACTAGAATTACAGAATAAGTGGGTGGAATTCGCCGATAGATCATGATGCACGGGACGAGGCGATCTTTGAAGTATTTGTGGTCTTTGTAGATTAGAGTGCCAGAATTGCCTAAATCCGTTATGGTAGATTGGTACAGTGTAACTCAAAGTTCGGTAAAAGGAATTCTGAATGCCAAGCTGATAGGAGATCACGATTTCATGCGATTAGACGAGACCCGAACAACTCAGTCAAGGTTTCACGTTGTGAAATCTGCTTAGATGATCATGAGGCGACAGGCTGTCCAAAGTTAGCAAAAATGAATGTAAGAGAAAGAAGACAGGAGGTAAAGAGATGTGGGTTATGTTATATATGTTCGAGGAAGGGTCACATAGCTATCTTATGCAATTCAGGCTTCATGTGCGACGTTGAGAATTGCAAGGTTCGGCATAATTCATTATTACATATTGGTGGTATTGATAACCATGTAGTGAACTTAGCTAAGGGTTGAAACTACCAAAGTTTTGTTTTGGTATCATCCCAGTTAGACTACATGGTCCCAAAGGATGCTTGAAAACATACGCAGTTCTAGATAGTGGTCAGACACTTCTCTTGTATGTGAAAGGGTAATTAATTAGTTGGGTCTCAAGGGTGGGGAGACTTCATTAAAGGTGACGACGGTGAACTGAACTACCACTTGGAATGTCTGGAGATAAATTTGGAGGTATTTTCATTAGATGAACGGGGTTCTATAAGCATCAACAAGGCTTATACGACCAAGAAACTTCCAATCGGTTATGCAGAACCTTAAACCGAACTCGAGCTTAGACAGTGGAAACATTTAAAGGACATAACCCTTCCGAGATTGCAAAGTAATCTTGTAAGAATATTGATTGGGTGTGATGCTCCAGATGCACTTTGGGTCCTAGAACAACGCCTGGGAGATAGGAAACACCCGTTTGGTGTACGTACTCATCTCGGTTGGATGATTATAGGTCCTAAGGGAGTATCAAGGTCTCTACATCAATTTCAGTGATGTCATTGTTCCACTAATGATATTTTGCGAAATATAGAGAGATCATATAATCATGAGTTCGAGGATGCAGATGTGTTTCGTGATGGATATTCTATTGGAGATAAAAGAGCTCCATAAATAGTTAGTAGTTCCTTTAAACTGATAGGTGGACATTTCTAAGTTGGTCTACCGTGGAAGTATGATAGGCCAAGTCTACCAAATAATTCGGAACTAGCTGGACGCAGACTAGAGTGTTTGAGAAAGAGGTTTATAAAAGATAATAGTCTTCTAGAGAAATATCAAGCTGTGATGAAGAAACATTTAAGTAAGGGCTACGTCATTGAGGCTAGTAAGGAGGGATTTGACCGTGATGCTGTTTGTTGTTATATTCCTCGTCATCCCGTTATCAACCCTAAAAAGTCTGGAAAACTGAGAATTGTTTTTGATTTTGCAGCTGTTTATCAAGGTTGTTCTCTTAATGATCAGCTTTTGAGAGATCAAATATTGTAAATAGTTTATTTGGTGTACTTCTACGGTTCAGACTTGGTAACGTAGCATTAGCTGGTGACATCGAAGAGATGTTTCTTCGAGTAAAGAGCCTGAGACAAGATAGAGGAGCGTTTCGTCTATTGTGGTGGGAAGACGGTGATATAATACCGGAGCCTAAGGAATATTGTTTAACAGTTCATCCGTATGGAGCCGTATCTGCCCCCTTTTGCGCTAATTTCGCTCTTAAGGAGACGGTAGATACATTCGGTAAGGAATTTAATAAAAATGTTCAGGAAGTCGTAGATAAGAGTTTCTCTGTCGACGACTATTTAGCCTTCGTCGATAATGTGCAGGATGCAGTTGGCTAGCAAAATCCCTTGGTTTAATCCTTAGAAAAGGTGGGTTCAGACTTACCAAGTGTATAAGTAACTGTTTACAAGTTCTCAAATCAATTTATCCAGAAGAGGGAGCAGAAGCCGTAAGAGAGATTGAATTTGATAGACTTCCTAAGGAACACACATTGGTGTTGTTTCGGAATACTATGGTTGATTCGTTTGAATTTAAAGTTCGCATACCAAAAGGCCCCCTCACTAGGCGAGGTACATTGTCGAGTGTAACCTCACTTTACGATGCCTTAGGTTGTTAGCACCGTTTATACTTCCATGAAGCAATTACTTCAACGTTTAGGTAAATTGAGACTAGGATGGGACAAAGAGATTCCAAACGAGGAGAGTAAACGCTGGTTACAGATTTTCAGTGAATTTCAGAGGGTTGAGAACGTTAGTTTTTCACGTTGTGTATTGTTCCGGCAATCAGATTGCTCGCTCCTGAAACTTCACATTTTCAGTGATGCCTCGGAAACTGGATATGGTGCAGTGGCATACGTCCGCTCTTACATCCCCGACTATGAAATATGTCCTCGTCTTATTACGGCTAAGGCAAGAGTAAACCTCTGGAAGGTTCAAACTATACCGCGCTTGGAACTTACGGCAGCAGTGTTAGCAGCTCGCATGGGGTCCCGGCTGCAGACCGAGTTAGATATTAAGTTTGCGGGCATTAAATTTGGACGGATTCCATGATTGTCTCACATTATATTAGAAATGAGAAAAGCCAGTTTAAAACATTCATAGCGAACCGGATATCGACTATTCATAGTCTTACTAAGGTGGACCAATGGAGATTCGTGCCTTCTAAAGAAAACATAGCAGAATTTGCATCCAGAGGGGTCAAGTTCAACATCGATGGCGTTAAGGTATGGGTAGAGGGTCCACATTTTTTGAAGAAGCCAAAGGAGTGTTGGCCTGCTGTTGATGTACAAGGTCCTGAACCCCATCTCTTGGAATTAAAGAAAGCAATGTCCATGCATGTAATGGTTGAAAAATCCACTGTCGATCTACTTATTAATTATTTTTCACATTGGACTAAATTACTTAAGGCTGTTGCGTGGTTAACCCGATTTAAGCGATATTTATTAATATTGTGTTCTGGTAGAACTGATCTGTCTCTACAGGTGGGTATGCTCAGAGTTGATGAGTTGAATTTAGCTTGTTTAGATTTAATTCGATATGTCCAACGCATAGTATTTCGGAAGGAGATTGAAATGTTGTAGTCTGATACCATTAGCAACGTGAAGATAACAAATTCACCGTTACGAATCTTAAATCCAATGATGATAAATGGATTAT
The DNA here is from genome assembly GCA_944470405.2 of Schistosoma mattheei. NCBI lineage: Eukaryota > Metazoa > Platyhelminthes > Trematoda > Strigeidida > Schistosomatidae > Schistosoma > Schistosoma mattheei. The sequence continues at coordinate 876,523 of OX103947.1, forward strand.
TATGTGTCGGTGGCCGACTTCAAATTATTTTCTGGCCCGAGTCGAGAAAGCATCCTATAATATTACCATCAAAGCATACAATTACAAATTTGATTCTATAGTATTACCACACCTTGGAGGGACATGTTGGAGCTACAAAGGTAACGGCAACGGTCCGAGAAAGATTTCGGGTGTTGAGGGGTGGTGTAGCCATGAGGAGGGTGATAAATGATTGTGTTTATTGTAAAAGGAAGAAGGAAGTTTTACCACAAACTCATTTATCATGACACTAATGAGGTTTGTCAGTAGGAGAGGCTATCCAAAAGAGATATACAGTGATAATAGATCAAATCTGGTGGGGGATGAACGTGAGCTAAGAAAATGTCTTCAGGGTTGGGCGCAGGAGCGTATACACTCTGATTTACTAAGAAAAGAGATTGATTGACATTTCAATTTTCCGGCTGCTAGTCATTGGGGAGGAGTATGGGAGCGCATGATTCGCTCTGTACGTAGTATATTGGGTGCACTTGTAAAGAAACAATCTTTAACAGATGAATGCCTTGAAACCTTTATGATAGAGTCTGAGCGTATAATTAACAATCGACCTTTGGTTCTCCTTACAGACGACTCGAATGATCTCGATGCAATAACACCAGCAAAACTACTGGTATTGTGAGAGAACGTCGCAGAATTCACTAACAATCTATCTAATGACAGGTAATCTAAGAGACGGAAGCAAGCGAATTACTTGGCAGAAGTATTTTGGAGACGTTGGTCTAAAAAATATGTTTCGCTGTTGCAGCGTAGATACACGTGGACCCAAGTAGAGAGGAACATACGAGAGTGTGACTTAGCAATGATATTTTCTGACTTCTCCGAGAAAAACAAGTGGCCCTTAGGTCTAGTACAGAGAGTAATACCAAGTAAGGATAGATTAGTGAGACAGGTAGAACTGAGGACAAGAAGGGTGATCCTAGTGAGAGATATTTGAAAACTGTGTCTTCTTGAAGCTGTAGATGGTAAGTAGCTACTCGGATCCCTAGGCGTACTGGTGTAAGTCCTAGGGATCACGAGGCTGTTGGTGTATTGAGTGCTTGTTGTTGACTGTTTGTGATATATACTTGGATTCTTGCTACCTATTTATTTGTCCGTGAAAAGAACCAAGGTTCTTTTGGTCGGGAGTGTTACCGGAGAACTGAAGACATTTGGCGAATTAAAACCTTTTTATCGTATATTATTAATTTACTGTGTTTTTGGATGTATTTGTTTTACTTAACTTCTGAATCCGTTTGTTTATATCAATATTTCGGACATTTTGGTTTTCCTTTGTCGTTGTTTTGGTATTTGGTAATTTTGCTCCGCGAACCTACAAAATTGAAGGTTTGTTTTGTAATTGTTATGATTATTTCAATGGTTAAGATCATGAGTCAGTTGAAGCTAGACCACCATGGAAAACCTGGAAGCACTGGACGGCCGTTTCGTCCTACTGTGGGACTACCCAACTGAAATTAATACAATCTCCACAAAACCCATCTGATATTAATCAACATATGCTCACTAGTGACTGGCTTCACGAGGTATATCCTGGAGTTCTAGTGAGAAGCAGTGACCAGTGGAGTTCAACCAGGTCTGTTGTGAGTTAGTAACTCACTGAAGACAATGGTGAATGTGTCGCTCAATTTCGTGGATTAGTTGAAGTTAGACATTAACAACGTCAGATGCCGGCTCAGTGGTCTAGTGGTTAAGTGCTCGTGCGCGAAACCAGTAGGTCCTGGGTTCGAAACTCGCAGGGGGCGAGGTCTTGGATGCGCACTGCTGATGAGTCCCATAACCAGGACGAAACGGCCGTCCAGTGCTTCCAGGTTTTCCATGGTGGTCTAGCTTCAACCGACTCATGATCTTAACCATTGAAATTACTACAATCTCCACAAAACCCATCTGATGGTATAATTATTTTGTTAAAACGATGTTTGGTCGACTATTTGTGAATTGCGAATAAATTTGGTATCTAAATTGGATGTGGGTTTGGTGTTAATTTGGGTTCGTAATTTGCGAGAAGATCGATAGTCCGTACTTCAATCACTGAGACGAACAAAAATTGGATGTAACATACTGTCTGTGAGATGGGGTGAGTGGATATACAATTGTCTCGCATTATTACTTGTGATTCAGTGGAGGTCAATGTGAGAGTGAGATGTGTAATCATGTTGAGTGATGGAGTGAGTGAATGAGTGTATGAGTGAGTGTTTGAGAATATGAGTGGAGAGGATTTGTAGAGTGAATGATGGTGATATGTTAGTTGACCTGAACTGAGTGGTAGTCTGAATTCGGATTTGCACATCATTTCACCGTTGTGATGAGTGTACTTGACCTACGTTTCTTAATTTGAGAGAGAATGAGTCACAATTACACTCTAACCTGTTCATCTTGAATTTGACTTGTCATACTCAAGGTGTAATAATATGAAAAACCTATACTATCACAATTCAAATAATGGGAATACAAAGTCGGAATCAAATGAGATTCGTTGTATTAGAGATGTTGAAGTGAAACTGTGGTGCATGCTGCTTATATCGACAGACATTTTCTTGCAAATTTTGTATATACTTCATGTCATTTCATTGAATAATTTCACATACACTTGTACTACGTATATCTTCCGTAAAATATGTGAAGAGTAAGCATCAACAACTGATGATGATTACCGAAAGCGATCAACCCTTGATTGAACAGTGAGATTTGGTTAGTATGTTGTGAGCTGAGGGTCGACTCTACAAGCAAGTATAAACGACAATTTACACAGATATTATGTTGTAGATTGATTCTCAGTACCGTGTTTAGCATGACTGGGAATAGAAATCGATGTAAAACGCTTTGAACAACCTTCAGTTTTAAGATTGTGAATGATTGCTCGTATATGTTTACAGGTGTCTTATCATTTTTATCCCTGATACTTTACTTTCTTAATCAACTTGAGCAACTCAACCGAATCACGTTTTGCATTATCAATTTAATCAGACACTTTCAATAATCATGGTCAATCGATTGTTGATGGCTACCCTAATAATTCTTCTCTTCACCAACCACTTAGTAACTGTTCCTCGGTAGATTCAGACAGAGCGTGCATCGGATCACCCTCATGTGATGTAATATATGATGTTGTTTGTGTTGAATTAACGTGGGATGTGTTCTGCATGACATTCAGCAAGCGATATTGTTATAATTTTATAGATGTTACTTTTCCCAAATAACAATTGACATGACGAGATGACGGGCAGAATTCTCATTGTTACCCCATTGAAATTCTTATTCAACATTGTTTCTGTTTCCTATTCTATATGATGATTAATTTAGAGTAAGATTTGCTTTTCTTTCTCAGTGTGATACCTCATTTAGCATAAAAAAATATTGACTGATTTGAGTGTGATATTATTTCAGGATACACTGTTCCTGTTTACATTCATCGTAGACTATGCTCAGCATAACAGGCAGTATGTGATTTGTTATAACTTTCCTTATTTTTTGTACATGTTGTTTTATTCCGTTTGGCAATGTGATTTAATGTGCAATCGATATGCTAATGAGTTAATTTTCCATTAACTGGGTCGTTATTTGTGCCAGTTTCTGTGTTCTTGCTTCCCATCGTTAGAGTCACAGTGATGTTCGATTTCAAGTATGAGCATAAACAAACCGTATATAATTGTTGGCAACTGGTATTTTTATATAGGTCAACGCGTATTCCACACACGGTCACCTCACGTTTTTATCAAACTCATCCTTTGTTACCGGGTAAGACCTTTTCCATCTTATTCGTAAAAGAGGTGCTTCGGCAACTATTACATGTATTAAGATTAAGGGTTAGTGATACTTGATCATTTATACCCTTTCAATAGAAGTACATTCGAGGTTTAGATGATGTAAAGATGTTTCCACTTTTTAGTGATTGAAAATAATAAATTATTCATGGGGAATGAATGATCATCTAGTTTTTGCTTTTCTATAGATTTTAATACTATTAATGCTACTATTACTAATAACAATACATATGGTTCTACTATTAATACTTTTGCATTTGTTTTAGGACCTTATATACCATAATTTATATTCATGGTACTTGTTATGACCTTGAATGTTTGACTTTTCTATCACACGATTTATCTACCAATCCGAATACGACTTATACGAATCTTCACACTAGGCCTAACCAATGACGTTCAGCCAGTGTGGGCAGTTTAGCGTCCTTATTGGTCCTATGTCCTCCGAGCTCTTCCACTTGAGTCCAGAACACAATACCAGCTTCCGTAATATGAATCGAATTAGAGCAGATCGTTTATTTCAGACTACCCGGTTTATATATCAATCAGACAGACCACAACGTACCATAAAATAGAAAATAACATGTGTACACAAATAAGCCAAAAAGTGGCTGTGAACGAGGGGGACAGTAATTAATAGACTGAGCATGGCTTAAGAACCGTAAATCGTACAATAATAAATTATAGGTCAAAATAAAGCTTATAATAAGAGGAATATAAATATACATAATCTAATTGTTGAATAATTATACAATAAGAATATTTATAGAATATTACTCCATGAATAGTCCTCGGAAGTTACCTGTAATTCAATCTTCACTGGGTTATAACAGTACTACTGTAGTGAACAAATACACAATGTGAACAAGTGAATGTATATGAATTTAAAAATTACAGAATAACTTAGTAAAATCTGAGAACCGTATAGTAAATAATTCATTTGCAAAATGTCAATCAATCGTCTCACACTTCATTATTCCAATGTTTCTACACCAATCATTTTCTTTTTTCATTCTCTTAGATCTTCTTCATCTTCTATTGTCAGGTATTTTACTTTCTACAGATCATACATACTACTGATATCTATTGATATCAGTAGCACACACCACACTACAATATATATATGTATATAATCCCGCAAGTGAGATCGTGGATGCGCAATGCTTCCATGTTTTCAATAATAATGTAACGTCAATCGCCTCATGATATCAATCAAAAACGTAATAATCTGCATAATCCCATACTGACATATCCAAATGAATAGAAAAAATTGCATTTCTGATGTTTTGTGACTCTATGTAATTCACTTCTTCAGAGTAAATAAATAACTAATATGAAATTGAAGTTACACGATGTAAAAGGAACAATTTTCTGCTTATTTGGGAATCACAAATATGTATTTATCATTAACTTTCCACCTAATGCTTGATCTATTTAAAACCATTTGCTCTAGCTTTGACTTCAATCCTAGTTATACTACTACTATTATCTCGCCTTAGAAACAAATGATTTCTTCTTGTAGTAAAAATGTTATCAGATAATCTGATACGCCTTAGAATATAATCAATCCTACGTTTAAATTACATTGAAAACATCAGTTAGTAACTAGCCAGTATTATCGAACTTATGAACTGGCCCATATATATATATGTATATATATCAGTTCAATTTGAGACTCCACAAGAATACAGCGAGATACCGGAGTAGTACAATTAGTAACACTATCAGTCATAGTAGAAAAGTATAGGCATAGAGTATATATGATTTGTGAAAAATATGGATTCCTATAGTGAAAAGAATTCAGAATCAAAGGAGGGATAAAGAATGAATGGAACTGTATCAATAAACTGATGAGAAAAAGCTAAATGTTATAAGTAATAATCTAAACCTCATGTCACATCGCAAAATTGATTGATCAACATATAAATAGAGAGAAATACAAATGGATTGAATATGTTCATTGTTCCTTGTTTCTTAAGTATGAATTAATGTGGAATTTGATACTTAATAACTTTAACTAAGTTTATGAATTAAGAATCGTCATGAAGGGAGACATTCAAACGATGTAATTTATCGAATATTGATAGAGATCCATGTGATTTAAGATCTCAGATGTCTATAAAACACGAATACAGATAGATTATTGCCAAAAGTGTATAGATATTTTAATTGCTGAAACACAATTAAGCGTGTCATTACTTTATGTCTTACTTGATGTGTTCCATTTAAGTCTAGATCAAATATCGAAGATTCACCTAATCATACTGTTTATCAGACACACATTATATCTGAGAAGTCAAATGATATTAGAATGGATGGTTTAGAGTGTTGAACTGAGTAGCTGAAAGTTAAACACCGTCACCAATAGACTACCGCTTCATGAAATAACCCAACAAGCAGGTAGTATTACTATTCCACATACCAGTTAGATTGTCAATATAAAGGTTCTTGAACAGAATCTACTCATATCATTCCAATAGCCTATTGGGAAAATGTAGTATTTAAAAGATAAAACATGATGATTTTGAAATCATCATTTAATCGTTCCTATGGATAATGACAACCAAGATATTTATGGGTACTAATATCTGAAGTAACTACTGAGGACGGACAATGGAAGCTCCATAACTAAATTGAATAGGTAAGAGAATTCAATACAATCCAAATCGAATATAAACATGAATAAATCATAAAATGAACTAAAATAAAATGCAAACTTTAGTTAATGAATTACATTAATAGAAAACCGAATCAAAAGTCCACACTCATCAATATGTCTTTATTTGACAATTCAAGATTCAGTATTCTGACTTTTAAAAGTAGAAAGGTACAATAATAATTAACATATTCAAGATATTTCAATCCTATCCAAACTTCTTCGACACTACGGTGTGCCTCAGAAGATAGTCAATATCATACAGAATTCATATGATGGATTAAACTGCAAAATCGTGCATCGAGGACAATTGACCGACTCGTTCGAAGTAAAGACCGGTGTCAGACAAGGTTACTTACTCTTACCCTTTCTCTTTCTCCTGGTGATCGACTGGATCATGAAGATATCAACATCTGAAGGGAAGCACGGGATACAATGGACATCTAGGATGCAGTTGGACGATCTAGACTTCGCAGATGATCTGGCCCTTTTATCGCAATCACAACAAAAATGCAGGAGAAAATTACTAGTGTAGCAGTAGCCTCAGTAGCAATCGGGTCACATTATACACGAAGGGAAAAGCAAGATTCTCCGATGCAACACAGAATGCACCAATCCAGCCACAATTGACGTATGAGATTCGGAAGATGTAAAAACCTTTACATATTTGAGCAGCATCATTGATGAACACGGAGAATCTGGTGTAGATGTAAAGGCGCCGATCGGCAAAGCAAGATCAGCATGTTTACAACTGAAGAACATATGGAACACAAAACAACTGTCAACCAACACCAAAGTCAGGATTTTCAATACAAATGTCAAGACAGTTCTACTGTATGGGGTGGAAACCTAGAGAACTACGAAAGCCATCATCCACAAAATACAGGTGTTTATTAACAGTTGTCTACGTAAAATACTTGAGATCCGTTGGCCGGACACTATCAGCAACAACGTACTGTGGGAAAGAACAAATCAGATCCCAGCGGAGGAGAAATCAGGAAGAAGCGCTGGAAGTGGATAGGACACACATTGAGGAAAGCACCCATCTGTGTCAAGACAAACGCCCACGTGGAATCCTCAAGGCTGAAGGATGAAAGAAAGATCAAAAACACATTACACCGAGAAATGGAGATAGACATGAGAAAAATGAACAAGAATTGGATGAAATTAGTAAGGAAGGCCCAGGACAGAATTGGTTGGAGAATGCTGGTCTACGGCCTATACTCCATTTGGAGTAATAGGCGTAAGTAAGTAAGTAAGTAAGTTGAGAAGTTCAATAGCTGTTATCAATCAACAAAGTTTTCAAGCGAATCAAAGCTGGATTCAGTATTCCACATTTGAAATATTTTGTAAGAAAAAAACTTGATATTCTTCTCTTCAAAGATCGATGTATAGAAATCCGATCTGTTATTTTCAAAGTTGAGTCATAATGAACGTAAACAGAAACCTGATCCACTCTCTAACCACAAGGGCTAGATGTGTCTGTATCGATTATACATACAACTGACATCAAACTTGATAAACTATCACAGATATTGATCAACAGTGGTTATCTATATCGATTTTTTACGAAACATTTAAAACCAAAATAACGTAAAAGTGTGTTTAGAGCACCCGACAAGATCCATCTTATAAACATCTAGTTTTGTAGTGTCAGTTATTATGCTAAGCCCATATACCTTATTTTAGCTTTCGGACATCCCATTCTATTCATTTTACTTGAACCACATTTTGACCTTGTTAATTATTCGCTTATCAATCTAGACTGTTTATATATGAGCGTATATGTGTGTGCCCTTCTTATCGCATTGATCACATGTCTGTAGCTTAATTTGTCTGACTATAAATATTGAGTAACGCTCGACTAAAAGGGAGTTGGCTTCCCAGCCATCTTCCATACGTGTCAAAATTGCTTTGTTATGGCTCTCGCTCGCTTAGCATGCGAACGGGTCACCTCATTGGTAAGCCCGCCGACGACGAACGCAACGCAGCAAGCTACGTCGATGAAGGAACTTCTTTACTCTATACGTTCGACGAACAAATTCAGCGAAGCCAGCGCAATCTCCAATCCGACGCAATCAGCAGAGCCTTTGCATCATGGTATGGACATGCTCAAGTCGTATTATCTTATCGATACTTTGTATTCATGTCAACCATTCTCATTGATCCCTTCGTCGGTTTGTTTAATTACGATTCAAATTATCATTATATGCTTATTATTACATTATTGCCAATATCATGACCGAATGTGGAATTATTAATCTTGTTCGTGCTGTCATTAAATCATGACATTTTCATATAATACGCTCACCCCTCATGTGACACTGTACTTTATCGAGTGTTGTACAATTTTTTTCACTACTTATTGTTAACGTTAGCTTCATATCACTTCAGTGTTATTTTCGAAAACAGACATTTTTTAAATGTGCTATTTTCTACGTGGGGGCTATGTAGTGTCAGTTATTATGCTAAGCCCATATACCTTATTTTAGCTTTTGGACATCCCATTCTATTCATTCTACTTGAGCCATACTTTGACCTTGTTATTTATTCGCTTATCAATCTAGACTGTTTATATATGAGCGTATATGTGTGTGCCCTTCTTATCGCATTAATCACATGTCTGTAGCTTATTTTTGTCTGACTATAAATATGGAGTAACGCTTGACTAAAATGGAGTTGGCTTCCCAGCCATTTTCCCTGCGTGTCATTTTGCTTGGCTCTGTTTCATTCACTTCATATACAAATATATGTATTCACAAATCAATTCTCGTTATTCGACTTATTTAATTCCGTTATTGGATAACGCGATTAAGTCGACGATTATATACGAGAATAGGTGACAGCAAACATTTATACAATCTTGGAGTCAGATCAAACGAGCTACCACAGTTTAAAGATGTTAAGGCAGAAATTTGAGATGTTCAACAAAAGTGTTTTATTGATATGAACGTATTGTTCTCTCATCTAGTTAACCTTCGGTTCATAGTTTCGTGGAGGAGAAGCTCCTAATTTGTATCAAATCATTGTGAATCTATCAGTTCACTTTCCTATATAGAGAAGGTTATAATGGCCGTACAAATTGAGCCATTTCAATGCTGATTTCTGAATATTGCCCTGCTTCACTATCTAAAAGACTTGAAAGGTCAGTCAAAAACTCAACGCTGAAGCACCTAGTTAGTTCTGGTCACCTAGCTTCACCAAAATTATTTATAGGCTTAAAATTATTCGTTAAAGAAGGATTAAAAGTTAAAATCTTACGTACACCAGAGGTTCTTGATTCCAACTTTTATGAGCAAAGACAATAAATCCAATCCCTCATTCTACCATGGTCTTAACTTTCCTTTCTAACTTATAGAATTAATCGTTTACTTCCACTCATTTATTTTCCTCGCCAAACTGTCTTTAATCTTCTCACAAGTTTCAGTAGTCTGGATAGAACAGAATCTACTATTTACATGTGTGTTTATCTTGAGCAGAGAATTTTCTTAAATTATTCTCATTTTGGGATTCAGTCATATCTAATCTAAATATACTACTCAGAAGTAATTTATGTTGACACTGAATGAGTGCTCTATTAGATAAGCCCTATTCATATAATGTCTACCAATTCTTATATCACTCGATGTTATTGGGCTTAATTAAAACAACAAACAAATGAGATTTGCACTTTCGAAAGAATCAAATCCATCAAACAATCTGAGAAGCTTTGAAATGTCAAACTGTAATGAACAAGAACACCGGTGGGTACAATCAAATGTATTTGACATGACATTACAGAGCATCTCAATAAAATCTGAGAACCATATAGTAAATCGTTAATTTGCAAAATGTCCACCAATTGTCTGAAAATGCCTCAGATTTCATTATTCTTACATTTTCATAAAAACCGCGTTCTATTCCTGCTCTTGCTTTCTTGATCTTTCCCCATCTTCTGCTGCCAGACGTTACAATCCTGACTCACATCATATACTACGTATATCAGTATAAGTAGCACGCGCCACCGTTTACACCAGAGGCTGGATTTAGTTAGACAACCATTTAAAACTAGGATAGATTGGATGTGCGTTTCGTCCAAATATGGAACAGTGACTTCAGTCAGGCGCTCATCACGAAACCTCAAGATCCTAGGTTCCATTCTCAGTGTGATTCTTGATTTGCATTAAAGATGAGGAATCCCATGTATTCACGAAGTAGCTTCTTAGGACTTGCTATTTTCTAATTTTCGTCCGACTATAGTCAGAAATTCAACATTCTATACAACACTACGTATACATCAGGGACTCCAATATTTATCTGAATCGGTTAACTCTTCCTAATTTAGGTTGTATTCATCACAGATCGATCTAAGTTATGGCTTCATAAAAAATCAGAGAGTATTTCACAGTTTTTTCTTCCAAGTGTGAGATTCATTGGCAATACCTATTCACACTCACATCGGACTTCTTTTTTCCCTTCTTTGTTTACCTAATTTCTTATTTCCTTTACTTTAAAAGAAAGAAGCATTTTGAAAAGTATATGACCGAATGAGAAAAGTAAAATATAGATTAATTGATGCGTTGCCAAGAAATTTTACATTAAAACAAATTCAAGTATGTAAAGAGCAAATGAGAAATAAAAACAATTAGAGGGTAGGATGATTTGCCTCAAAAAAGATACAAGTTTATGGGAAGATGATAATACAGTTTGTTCACAGACTAGTGTAACTGGACCTGCACCTTATTCAATATTAAAGGAGGTAAACAATAATTATGCTTATAATACTTGTAAATTAAGACAATATCGAGGCATACGCACAGTATGCACATATGCTAATAACAGACTGATCAGTTTCAGTCCTAAAACATCAATGGGAAGATACAAGTCAAACAATACCAAGTGAATTCAAATTCATCCGATTGCACAAGCAAGTGGCTATCAGGACTCAGTAGCTGAGTGGGTAACGCGAGATGGCGTTTGAAGCGAATGGTATTGTGTTCGAGTCCCAGAGTGAACATCAACTCTCTCAGATGCAGGAACATCCAGCTGACGAGTCCGAAATAGGACGAAGCGCGCGTCAAACTGGATTCCACTCCTAGCCACTATTCATCTTTGCTTATAAAAATCATAGATTGTGATAATGTACAGGATTTTCGGGAAATGTTTCGTTTGAAAAGTTGCTTGATATTTTACTAAACATTTGTATCTGCACATTACGACATAACCTATATGAATGTTTTCAGTTAATAAACAAGATTGCTATGAAATTTTTTTGACAATAATTGAAAACTATAAAATATCTAACAGTGTTTCGTCTCAAGTTACGATTCCCTCTTCAGTGATCCAAACTCATGGACCTGGATGAAATTAAGCCTGAAACGTTCAACTCTCATAGTGAACAGAATAACGTTAGATAACTAACATAAAATTTAATGATTTACATTCTTAACTTTAGTCGCCTTTAGTGTTATTAACTAGATGTGCATTAAATTTAATCATGGTAAAATAACGAATATAAAATGTTTCATGTTAAATGTCAGTCAGTCAGCTACAACGTAGGATCAGGCACATATATATGCATCGGTTCAAGTTACCATACCTCATTAGCACAGCAGGATAAACACTGGATTCATAGAAGTAGTTAATTCAGTGGTGGTTATGTATAAAACAAAGACTGTGTATAAGGATATAGTACTGGAAGAAAGATATGAAGCGATTCATGATAAATAAATGAGGTTATGAAACGAAAATTATTTTTTATATTTTGAACTTCAACTAACAATTATATGAGACTTACTCAGTCAAAAAATCTAATTCATCGTTTATATCACAAACTGAATTTATTTGAATAATCATGGAAAATCATTAAGTAATGGAAAACTGTTTCATCCTAGTACGAAACTCCTCGGCAGTATGTATCTCCGGTCGCATGTACAATCAAACTCAACACCTCTAGATCATTGATTTATCAAACAATAACTCGCTTTTTGTAATTTTAATTAATCCAATATATTGTCTAATCATCATGAAGTGATGTAATTGGATGACTGCCTTATACACGATATGATTGAACTTCATCGGTTTCTTCTCACAAGAAGACTATGACATGTGAAAAATCTACTTGTTTCTATAAAACTCTAAACATCTTATCATAAAATAATACAAATGGCATTAGATTAAACTTAAAATAAGGATTATCAATAATTAGCATTTGTATTAATGAATCTGAAACTATAAAGTTCAACGGTTTCATAATGATTTTCAACTCATTTATTTAAGTCTTAATAAACTGGAATTGTACACAACAGTATAACCCCACCCCACCCCTCAATCTGGAATGCCTGTGCCAATTGTTGCGTCCACGACTGAAAGATTAGACAGCAGTGTATTATCGACCGGATCAGTGACATGTAAAACATGTACGAACGACTTAGAGTCTCGATTGGTCTCACTTCCCTGTCTAGCCCAGCCAGTTGAGTCCAGAACACAAGACTTAGCCTCTGAGATATGAATCATTGTAATTCAGACATACTCTATTTATATACCAACCAAACAGACCACATCGTACCATAAAAATAGAAAACAACATTTGTACAAGGACATCATTAGACTTAACATGATAATGATTGGCACATTATTCTGCATCCATAACACTAATCAGTACTAGTCAATACTTGAAGAATACTCTAGAAATCTTCTCATGTAAAAACTATAAATATACTGACGATCTTCTTATTGTGCTTTTTACTTCCATCTATCCTTGTTATTTGGAATATGATCTCTTTTCCTGTTCTAACGTGTTGTGAGTTGGGGACTTATCAAATGATTGAGTGTCCGAGAATACTAAGCAATAGGAATAATTGGGTCATAACCGTAAGAGGGAAATAGGATGTTTCCGGGTTACATTTTCATTCATAACTTTTGAATGGAAAATATTTTTCAATGTGACGTGCTTTGTGTTACTTATCCAATTGAGTTCTATCGAATGATGTATAATATGTACATGTACATGAGGATTTTTATGTGACGATTTACATTTGCTCTTACTCGTCATGTTATATAAGGATACTACCCTTAACTCTAGATCTGAAATGTCGAACAAATGAAATCCTCGCAAATGCCATGAAATGATCTCGGTGGTGTTGTGATAGTATCCCAACAACAGACAATGGGTTTTAAGCGTTGTTCAAACTCTAACGCTTTAGGCTGGGCTATTTCGTTTACTACCCTACATATGTGCATGATATGTAAGTTAATATTAAGATAATCAATAAAACATATCCAACCAATTGAACCTAGTATTCCAAGATAACAAACAATAAGTGAACTACCATAGCGTATCTATACATTATGATTTCACTATCAGTTAAAGTGCTATTATATTAGTATATACATTTCAGAAATCCATACATGTCATTACTTTAACATGACATTCATTGTTAACATTTCATACCATTTGACATTATATGATTCCATTCAATTTGTATTTGTAGATCAATCGTTAAAACAATCATTAAAGAAGTTTACACCAAATAAATATACCTCAATGAAAGACTTAAACATTCACAGACAATTATTGTACTGTATTACTACTAGTTTCTACTCAGTATATGGTTACAACATTTAGTTTTCTTTTCATTTCTGTAATAATATTAAAATGAATTAAAACGAGATCGTGGATACTCACTGCTGAGGAGTCCCATAATAGGACGAAACGGCCATCTAGTGCTTCCAGGTTTTCAATTGTGGTGGTCTAACATCAATTGGTTCATGATCTCAATCAAAATGAATTCTGCTTGTTCAAGTTCATTAGGTTGTGGATATTTTCCTGGATTAAAAGACTGATTAAAAGTGATTGAATATTATATAATGGGAAACTGAAGGGTTTATTTATAACTAGAAATTAACAACCAACAAGACCTTACTATCATGCTTTACTTGTTCAGTGTATTACAAAAAGGTTGATTCAAAACAACTATAGGTAATGTGTAGATTAAATCGAGAATTTGAATGATTTTCATGCTGAACTCACCACAATATAGAGACGAGTTTGAACTACAACAATCGGTTCTAGTCTGTTGTTCGCCAATCAGAAAACAGATATTGTAAATGAACAGTTTACGGCACTATATATATAACAAAGGATCTTTCTAAACACTGATAAGAACAAAAACACTTTAGAAGAAGTAAAACGAGGAAGGGCAGCTGGTCCAGATAAATTGGCTTCAGAGATCTTTAGGGATGATGGTCCAATTTTAGCGATTAGGTTGACTAATATTTTAGCTAAGATCTGGGAATTAGACGTTATTCCACCTGACTGGTCACAATCACTTATCGTCCCAATATACAAGAAGGGGTCAAAATCATCCTGTGACAACCACAGAGGGATTAGTTTAACTAATATAATATCTAAAATACTAGCCTCGATAATTATCAGACGCCTAACTAGGACTCGTGAACTGCAAACACGAAAGAACCAAGCTGGCTTCAGACCTGGTCATGGCTGCATCGACCACGTATTCACCATTCGTCAGGTTTTAGAACATAGGTATATTTATCGACGTCCGACAATGGTGGTCTTTCTCGACTTAAAAGCAGCATTTGACTCTGTAGACCGCGAGATTCTGTGGCAGTGTCTGTCATTGAAAGGCGTACCTCAGAAGTGCGTAAACCTTGTGAAGGCTCTTTACTCGAACACAACTAGTCGAGTCAGAGCTTATGGCGAACTGTCATCTACTTTTGCAACCTCAAGTGGTGTCCGTCGAAGCTGTCCACTTTCCCCATTTTTGTTTAACTTCATCATAGATCTACTGATGGAAATAACTTTCTTGTCGACTGAGTTCTCGGGTATTGATCGCCTTCCAGGAGATCCACTTATTGACTTAAAATACGCAGATAACATAGACCTGTTTGGTGAAGACGATCATAAAATACAGAGTCTTTTCTTAGCACTGAGGGTAGGGAGTGAACTTGACGAACGCGTTGACAACTTCATTTATCTTGGAAGTCCGATCAGCCCTAATGGGTTGGTGTCTGACAAAATCTCTGCACGGATTAGAAAAGCTGGTTTGGCTTTTGCCAACTTACGTCACCTATGGCGCAGGTGAGATATCCGTCTTTTAATTAAAGGACGAGTATACTGCACGGCAGTACGTTCTGTTTTAATTTACGGCAGCGAAACATGGCCATTAAGAGTAGAAGACACTCGTAAGCTACTAGTATTTGACCACAGATGCCTTATAAACATTGCTCACATCTGCTGGGATCATCCGATAAGTAATAGTGAGGTTAGACACAGAGTATTATGGAATGATGGCAAGTCAGTTGTAGATCTTCATCGACTGAGATGGTTGGGCCACGTGTTGCGTATGCCTGGACACCGATTACCACCACGCTCAATGCTGACTAGTGTTGGAAATGGTTGGAAGAAAGTTAGGGTCGGCCAAACCAAAACGTGGCACCAGTGCTTCAAGTCACTAACTGCTAATCTAAGTCATGTTGGTAGATGCAGACTACTTGGTTGGGGTCCGCGTAACTATCATAAACGATGGTTGGATACTCTTGGTGACATGGCTCAGAATCGATCACAATGTGTATACACTCCCTGTCTTCCCCTAATCCGTGAGATTAAAATTACCTAATACTTTTCTTTCTACTAACTAATTATTTCTTTCTGTACTATATCCTTAAATACAATCTTTCTTTCATATATTACCACCACTGAATTAACTACTTCTATGAATCCGGTGTTCATCTTGCTGTGCTAATGAGGTATGGCAAATTGAACAGATGTCTATATGTGCCTGGTCCTACGTTGTAGCTGACTGACTGAAGTTAATAAATGGAACTTTCTGAGGACTATATCAATATATTTCTATTCATCTTACATGGTCGAAACAAGTATGATTCATTTATTAATCTCATTAAAAACAACCGGTCATTTTCATGATTTTAATTTGCCCGACGATATACTGTACTTATCTTCATGATTTAGGACTAGCCATCAGAGGTCTCATGGTTGGATTCGACAGTTGTGTAAAACTTTAACCAACGCTTTCATAAAAAGACTTCAACTCCTCATTCTCACTCTTTGCTAAACCTGTCGCTATAGGTACAGAGCTGTTTCGTTACAGTTTTGACTTTATAAATACGGTATCCTGCTCCAATATCCTGTCTTCCACTACTCGGCGGATTATTGTTGAAGTTTTGTATCAGTCGCCCGGTTCATTGACTTCGTGAAGATTCAGCTCCTTACTAAAACGACAGTCCAACTGTTTGTAATTACTGTAGACCTCAGAAATATCCAACAGAATTATAGCCACCATTCAGTGAAAGTTTACCTACCAACTCATTCCACGTAGGTTTAAGCAATTAAGTCATTTTATTTTAAATCAATCCTAAACAATTCAACATCGACTAATGAAACTGGAGTTCCACTACTTGATCTTTTGCTTTATTTTATCAGATTGTACTAGTGCACTGTGTTCAATGTTAATCTTTCTCGATGGCAAACAATAGCTTGATTTTTTCATTTATAATGATTATGTTATGAACATATCTTCCACTGTCTTGCCATTGCTTACATCACCTACAAATGTTCAAATTTCTATAGAGGCTTAAGTATGAATTATCTAGTATGCAAGACATTTTGTATTCTTTTATTTCATGGGATGAATTCAATTTAGCAATTAAAATTCCATCTGACAATCAAAGTGTTAAGATAAAACATTATCAGGGTTATTGGATGAAGTTGGAAATATAAGTAATTGGATTAAGACTCAGAAACCTGAGGCTCCTGATTCCGATCCCTGGCTAGGTTCTCAGTGTGTGCTGCTGAAGAATTCAACATTAGGTTGAAACAGCTATCCTGTCCATCCTGGTTCATAGTGATAATATCACGTTAGAATGATCTGTGATATTAAACACCAAATATTTTTTGCAAGATGGTTTGACAGAACATTTACTATCCGCCTCAACACGTTAATTATATGGTATTAATGAATGCATGTACATATTCTCAACTATTACCGAAGACACTGCTTTATGAATAACATTTACCACAGAAAAAATTTAGCATTACTGGACAAACTTGACTATAATTTTAGATTCACATTTTAAACTACTAGAAAAGTTTTTTGGTTGAGATCATGAATCAGTTGATGTTAGACCACCGTTGGAAACCTGGAAGCACTGGACGGTCGTTTCGTCCTAGTATGGGACTCCTCAGCAGTGCGCATCCACGATCCCGCACTCCGCGGGATTCGAACCCATTAGTTACTTCTCAGTAATTTAATTATCATTTCCAGATATTCGAATAAATATGTTTGACTTGTGTGAGTATTCGACAGCGTATCATCATTGTGAATGAGTTGTGAAGCAGTTGATCGAGAATGTTGATTGAAAGTCTCATAATTCAATGTCACTTGTAGAGGACTCAATGTGAGTATTTTCCATTCAAATATTTGGCAAGTGACATTCACGAACTGAGACTGTTCAAAGATATTATGTTCAAATGAGACGTGAGTCAATTAATCATATTAATACTATATTCACGTTATACTCATAGTATGTGCATCTTACTAAAATGTGACTATTGTGCATCAACAGCATAATTTCATTACGCATACTCCTGTGTAGGCAGACCGTTTCTTCCCTTCAACATTCTGTATCGCAAGTACATTCTGATGCAGCATAACTCACATGATTAAGGCAGTCGAGAAACTGTGAGTGGAGCATTTCATTGAATTTGATGCTTATATGTCGTAAATCTACTACTGGAACTCTACATCTCATCACAAGATTCCTACTTATTATGCTTCTAAATTAAACTGAAGTGTTCTGTAAAGTGGCCAAAAAGGAAGTCTGGTACGAGAAGTGTACAATGTCAGTTGGAATGGTTTATGGATGATAGCTGAACGATGTCGCACAAAGTTCCAGCTAAAATCATACAGCCTATCACGAGTATATTCATGCAACATACCACGTTCACTATGTATGTTTTACACAATTCGAATGCAAAATAAAACTCTGTCTGTTCACATGATTTATTTTTGAAACACCACGAACACAACTAAACACAATCTGAGGAGTTCACATCACATTACTTATCAGTATAATGGATAACCAAATACACAGTTAAATTCACAGTCTCCTCAGTTTCATTTATTTTGATATCAAAATGGATTTATGTCATTAAGCTGTGGCATTGGTTTTGCTTCCTTGACATTCACCGCAACACTTCTCTTTTGAAGACGTCCATTTTCTGAAAATAAAATCACAGAGAAAAGTAGTGAGAAACTCCATTTCGAAGCATCACTCAATTATTGGCAATAATAACACGAATCACATTATGGAACATTCACATGAAGATGCTTTTCAGAGAATGTCCAATCAAATAAACATGTAAGATCATATGAATCAATGGAAACGAAATGCGATCCCACCCACTAAAATCTGCTGAATTCGTTGCAACGAGCCCAAATTATAAATGACCACACAACTAGTAAACTACTTACCGAACGATATGAAACAGTGTGATCCTAAACTGGCGAATGACAGTGTCACCAACACCAAGATGATCAACTTTAGAATTATGATCTGCATTTGTGAACCAATAAATGAATCAGCTCACCTTCATCATGCCACCACAGAATAATTGAGAAATTAGTGAACACACTGATGCACAGTTTATATATAGATATGTACAACAGGGTCATTTGGTTCTCATGTCCTCACTGGCTCACCTTAAGTGGGTTTGAGGACATACACAATGTAATGAGAGATGTTCTCAAATACTAACAGTTCGTCATTTCACGTTACAAAATGTTGATATTGAAATGTTGTGTGCACCTCTCATTGTTTCACACTCTCATGTAAATTTATATTCTATGATTATCTCATTACACTACAGTGGAATCGCTATCTCTGCAACTATTCAATCCATAATTATTGCAGACTTGAGATAGTAGATGGCGTTTCTCATCATTGAGAAAGTTCATGCAACAGAGACCTTTAATACAAAAGCTGCACTACAGACATCAGCATCAACTCGTCTTATTTGAGAATAAGAAATCTTCCTCTTCCAGAAAACTGTTGCTTGATAATTTCTGCAGTAATGTGGAAGACTTTCCGAATCTCCCACATTGTATGAGTATTCCATGTTACTTACTCACCCCTGTTACTCCCAATGGAGCATAGGCCGCCGACCAGCATTCTCCAACCCACTCTGTCCTGAGCCCTCTTTTCTTATTCCATCCAATTCTTGTTCATTTTTCTCATGTCTATCTCCATTTCCCGGTGTAATGTGTTTTTTGATCTTTCTTTCCTCCTTCAGCCTTGAGGATTCCGTGTGAGGGTTTGTCTTGACACAGATGGGTGCTTTCCTCAATGTGTGTCCTAACCACTTCCAGCGCTTCTTCCTGATTTCTTCCTCCGCTGTGATCTGCTTTGTTCTCTCCCACAGTACGTTGTTGCTAATAGTGTCCGGCCAACGGATCCGAAGTATTTTGCGTGGACAATTGTTAATAATTACCTGTTTCTTCTGGATGATGGCTTTCGTAGTTCTCCAGGTTTCCACCCCATACAGTAGAACTGTCTTGACATTTGTAATGAAAATCCTGACCTCGGTGTTGGT
The DNA here is from genome assembly GCA_944470405.2 of Schistosoma mattheei. Classification (NCBI taxonomy): domain Eukaryota; kingdom Metazoa; phylum Platyhelminthes; class Trematoda; order Strigeidida; family Schistosomatidae; genus Schistosoma; species Schistosoma mattheei. The sequence continues at coordinate 896,585 of OX103947.1, forward strand.
TGACAGTTGCTCTGTGTTCCAGATGTTCTTCAGTTGTAAACATGCTGCTCTTGCTTTGCCAATCCGCGCTTTCACCTCCGCATCAGATCCACCATGTTCATTTTATGTAACTAAGTTAATGGTTGTTCTGGTTGTCGGAAAGGGGAAATGCTTCTTGGTATTCGTAGGAACTCGGCTTTCATCATGAGACAATATAAATCTTATAAATGAAAACCTTCCTTGAATTACTTTGCTGTATTTGTGCGAACTCGTAAAGTGAAGAAATCGACAGAAGGCGATGATGTGTGTCATTTCAAATATTTCGATAAAGAGACTTAAACTTTGGTTGCAAATCGATAGGCAAATGTTATACGAATATCGAAATCATAAATACCTGAAATTTCACCGACTGCGATTTTTCACTCAGTTGAGCTTTGAATGTGTATTGATAACGGTGTGACTTGTACTCTACGTCTGTTCATCACTTCTCTATCCATTGTGTAAAGGCCTGTCAGTGTGCTTTTCAGAGCCTTGCTACGAAGAGTCAAAGTGCCATACACTTTATCAATATTCAAACATCATTCGATAATCCTTCAATATAATGTGGTTCGCATACCTCATTTGTGTTTGATAATTCCGAATTTTATCGCTTCCTTGAGGAACCTAGTGCCATTATGTAGGACGAAACACTGAAATTAGTTGGACATCTATCACTGAGATTATCCAATGAAATGACATGAAATTTATTAATGATCTGTAAGAAAATATCTGTTGATATAAGCAGCATACATCACAGTTTCACTTCAACATCTCTAATACAACGAATCTCATTTGATTCCGACTTTGTATTCTCATTATTTGAATTGTGATATTATGGGTTGTTCAGATTATTACACCTTGAGTATGACAAGTCAAATTCAAGATGAACAGGTAAGAGTGTGAAAGTGACTCATTCTCTCTCAAATTAAGAAACGTAGGTCAAGTACACTCATCACAACTGTGAAATGATGTGCAAATCCGAATTCAGACTACCACTCAGTTCAGGTCAACTAACATATCACCATCATTCACTCTACAAATCTTCTCCACTCATATTCTCAAACACTCACCACTCACCTCCACTGAATCACAAGTACTAACGCGAGACAATTGTATGTCCACTCACTCCATCTCACAGACAGTATAAAAGCAATATGACTACATCCATTCACAGTGCTTCTCTTCGTATCACATTGAAACACACTTCTATTATTTTGCTAGTGTTGTTAATTCAGTGAGAATGGTGAGTGTTCGATATACCGATTTGCTCATCGTGTATTCGTTAATTTGTGTGTTCAGATCCGGTCGACAGTGTTGTTGTCAATAGTGATGATTGTGTCACTCGATAATTCAGTGAGTGGTGAGATCGTGTTATCGAAAGAAGATGTGGTTCCATTTTTGGTTGGTATGGGTGAGTTCTTCCATATGATTGATGATTTTTCACAATCATTACATTGCATTCATAATCTCCACTTTGTAATAATCCAAGATGAATTCGAAATTTTATTCGTTTTGACTTGTTGATTATGGTTATTTGTACACTAGACGTTTGAACGTTTCGATCATGAGTGTTTTTGTTTTTGTAGGAATGGCTGATGAAGCTGCTGTCAGATCACGTCTACTGGAGAAGAGAGGCAAACTTACTAACACGAAAAAAATAAAGGATAAGAAGGCTAAGAAAGACAGCAGTCCTATCAAAAATTTATTAAAATCCGCAATTGCTCATGTGCCTGTGTTGCTTCAAAATTAAATCTTATTCATAACGTTTACTGGTTCTCCGATTGTTTATTTGCATCCAAATTAGTGTATATTCTGTGAATATACACTTCAGTGTTATGACGAGCCCGATATTGGATGTTAATGAAACTAGCGATTACTGGGCAAAACCACTATGTGATATGTTAATTTATTTAAAAACGTATACTATAATTTGAAATATATGACGAATTTGAAGTAACTGGCAAAACCAGTTGGTTACTCGCTGATGTTTCATGAATAGGCATATTGAATCCATGGACATATTAGCATGAGAGACTACGTAATTTTCCATTCAGTTTCACCTTGTATTCTTTGAATGCTTTTAGTGACCTATTTTCATCACGAGAACGCAATTGGTTTGATAGAAACTATTATTATTATAACCAATTATACCAGTGATTTTTTGACTGTACTAAAGACATTCTTCTTCCTTCCGTTGATTGTGACCTCACACGCGCTTATGTTTACTCAGTGATTATGTCCAGTTCTCTCTTCGTAGATGAGTGGTGAAACACACACTGACAAGCTCGTATATAATTGATAAAAAAGTGGTGAACAAACGTAGAGTACAATACACAACGTTATCAATGCACATTTAAAGTATAACTGTTAGTATAACAGTTAGCAAAATGCGAAATATTTGTGGTTTCAGTATTCGTATAAGATATACTTATCGATTCACACTAATAAGGACATCAAATCTAAATAGGTTTACTATTATTATTATTACGATTCACAACTTCTTGTATGTACATATGTTGTAAATGAACCCGTTACATTTGTTTTTAGAAATTGAACAATATTCAAGTTTCAATAAAGTTTGCATAATATTTTGTTTCTATGAATGACAGTTTCAGTTTAATTGATAATACCGTTCAGTTGAGTTTAAGAATGGAAATGGAAAAATTACGGGAATGTATGTATAGGAAATGCAATACATGTAAATAGTTTAGTAAAGGTATTTTTCAACAGTGTACAAGTATGTATTGTCAAATGAATAAAAGAAGAAAGAAAGCACTTGAAGTCTTAAAAAATAAACATCTACGAGAGACTTAATCATTGTTCCGGTAAGATATGACCGTAGATGAAGTGTTTGTGCAGTAATAGTTTGAAGTGATGCCAAAAAAGTCACAATTCATTACGATGGATGATGAGAGATCAATATGTATGAGTCAAATATGCGTGATATAGATGAAATGAATCTGAGAAGTTAATTTATTTGTCACACAAAATGATTTGTCCTAAGTTAAAGACTTTAAATGTTTAGGTATATATAGTGTATCAAGGGAATAATCATGATAATAGTAACAATAATAATCATAAATATGAACGTAGAAAGACTTCACATATTAAGATCCATAGTAATATAATGAAATAAACGAGAAATGTTTCAAAGGTTACACTTTATTTTTAAGTCAATTCAATAGATGAAGGCCTTTTTTTCGTACAAATCATTATTAGACACATTGATACTCAATAGATGATACATTCCAAGTTTGCAAAGAAAATCATCGAGACTTCTGAAACGGGTTGTAATTTCACTGCAATGGAGCTTAACTGAGAGTCTGTTCCATATAATTGAGTGACTAGGTATTTTGCTTTGAATACTTGAGATGTAATGTGCTCAAAAACGTTCATAATGCTGCTTTTGTAGGGCCAGCGAAACGTCACTAAGTCCTAACCAAATTATCCGGCAGTTGTGTCATTGATTATCGAGCAAATCATCGATCCTCGCCAAGGTCAGGGACAACCAAGGCGCATCAGTTAGTCGGATGCCATGGACTGGCCCATGCAGTATTGGATTTACTTTTGCTTGTATCTACCTCAACGAATATATTTCTTTAATAACGTCCTCTGTGTTGTACAGTCCTCAAAGCATCTATGGTACCTTGATACGTCAATGAGGTAGTTCACGTAAGGTGCTGACCACGAGGTGTGATTTCGACGTTAGCTAGTTTGTCACACCACTCAGGTCTAACTCGAGTAGGCCTCCAATCATTTCGACATAGATCAACCAGGTTATTGATATACACTTCATTTTTCAATTTTATCATTATTATTAGCTATATTTAATACCAAGTTTTTGATACAATATAAAATTCTCAGTGCGATGTGTTTCAACAATTTTCCGTTTTTTATTTCTTGATCGATCCTGACGATCAATGACTCTGTTGTGGCATAATGAAGTTAAACTCATTTATTTATTTGTTTACACATGTAGATCACAATCAAGAAGTTGACCATCTTGGTGTTGATGATTTTGTCACCACACTGTTTCCTAACGTCAGGTAAGCAGTTTGCTAGTTGTATGGTCATTTATACGTCGAGCTTGTTGAAAACAAATGCAACAGAAATCAGTGTGTAGGGTCGCAATTCAGTCCCATTTAATCATATGACATTACATGTTTATTTGATTGGACATTCCCTGAAAGGCATCTTCGTGTGGACCTTCCACATTATGTCCACACCATTATGTTACACATCACGGATGAAGAATTATAATTGCAAATCATGTTTCTTACATATATGATAAGTTTCACGAAACAACGTATTGCAGCTCACGTGGAATTGAATTTGTTCACATTTAATTTGGTCAAGCCCTTTTGTTAACTTATTTAACGGGCAGAGTCATTTGTACGGTAACAATTTATCTACACCACTGTATCTTTCTTATCGTTGCACTTGTATGAATATGCATTCTTGAGCATTGCTTACTGCCTATTCATATATTCATTCTGCTAGCCTTACTATTAGTCGCTTAAATGATTCGATGATTCACTCATTCCAATATGTATATTTATGTACATTTTACTCATTCATTCGACTCGCACGCTTACTTGCTTACTCACTCGCTTACCCGATTGCTTTTCGGCACTGCTCCTTCATGCCTGTTTAGTGCATATGTAATTTTGGTGATCTGTGCGTGGTGCAATAATAAGCTTATTCTTCTGATTAATACACCTTTGGGGTGTTTCCTAGTGACAGTTATCATGACGAACGTATACGAAGTTTAAGGATTATATTGAATACCGACCACCATAAATGGGTGGAGTGTCGATATGCAGAGATAGTCACTTCAAAACCGTTCCACCACACAGTAGTGAATTAACCGATGTCATACAAACACTCAAGTAAGCTTCTACTATTACTCAATAATAGTTGCCCTTATTTTGAATGCTTTCCCGATCGAATTGACCACTGCCCTCTTAGAGGATGGCTTTAGTGGAAACTTGATAAAAACACACACATCCATGAATTACAAATTCCCACTTGAATAAGGTTTTTCCGATGCATGTCTCATAAATTACTGCATTATCATTATCGTATATCAGTAACCCCTTTCCATCTCGCTTGTTTTCATTTACGTTCCCCTCCTTAACAGTTGTCTATTTATACGTGAAATAATCGTTTTCTCTTAACGCTCGAATTACCACTTTGTTATTTTTTGCATTCAAACCAACCAGTCATCTGCTTATTAACGCGATAGTTGTTGGTATTCAGAATCCTTGCCGCCCTGAGACAAACACACAGACAAACAACATGATTGAGATCCACAAGTAACTACATAAATCACCAGAATTAGTGGGTCGAATGGCTACACTACAAACCGTTTGACATAACCGAGTACCTGTAATTGTTTGAGACATCAAGAAGTGAGGGCAAGTAAATCAATTCTTCTATATGTAACGAGGTTAAAATTATCAAGTATAGTGTTGTTAATAGATTCTGTCTTTCTTTCTACTACAGGGCGACCAAGGATAAATGCTTTGGTAGAAAACGAGCAAGCCCTGCATGCACTGAACTTACAGGATGACTCATAAGACTATTTTGTAAACTAGCTTTCTGTTCTGTACATCACCCGTGAATTTTGGTTTTCAAATAAATGACTCGTGGCTTCCATTCCCTGTTCTATCTTGGTGTAAAGTTCTCGTTTAACATTGTGTGTTGAGGTTTCAGGTTTTCTCCGCCTTTCAGTGACTGCCAATTTTACGTGTTAAGACTAGTGATGGAGGTGTTTACAGAAAAACGCGATGAAAATCTAGACGAATCCCCGGTGATTCCAGGCAGGACAGCACCCGGTTTAACCCCTGTCCAACCGCCAGTACTCGAAGCTTCATCAGATTATTCTGTTTGTAAATTTAAAGTCACAGCATATCTAAGCAGAGTTCCAATATCCGAACATTTTGATTACCTCGAATCCTATTTGAGTGATGAAGCAGTAAGAAGAGAAACAGCCAATGGCTTTGCGACAAGTTACACACTTGCGCAAAGTTGGAGCATCCTAGACGACTGGTTTTCCATACCCGTGGACATCCAGCAGATGACGATTCAGTTCTTATCACGTCGCCAGTAAGCAAGAACCCGATCGACTGCCTTAAGTCCTTGCAGCAAATAGCGGTGCAAGCATTTCCTCGTCTAGATGTCATGGGACGAGAAGAATTAGTACGTCCGCTTTTCGTCAAAGGGCTGGTGCCGGGTCCATTAGGAGAACACTTCCTCCGAAGCCCACCAGCCAATACAGCTGACTTGAAATCAACAGCACTCCGTTTCTTAGCTGCAGACAAACTAGCGAATTCATCAGATGCACATCAACCATCGGTGATGACTGTCAAGCGAGCCACGGGATCTAGTGGCCTGAACGTTTGCAGAGGGCAACGGCTGTTACAGACTTTTCTAGACGGGGTAACAGTCACGAGCAGTCAAGCTCGAGGTGGGATAGACGGCCCTCATGGAGCAACTACCATGGCCGTCAAGCTAACTGCATATACTGCAAGAGGTTTGGCAGGAATGCTAGAAGAGGCGGCCATAACCGTTTCCATAGTCCAGGTAAACCGTGTCTCTACCATTTAACTTCTCATGTTACTCATGTCTACCCGATTATGGTTAGAGCTAGAGTATAAGACGTTGAGATAGAGATATTACTAGACACGGGATCTTCGGTATCTCTTATCAAGCAAACGCTCTTGAGGAAACTAAACCATAAAACTCAACAAAATCGATATCTCTCTACGTTAATCACAGCAAGTGGTGATCCTTTGAAGGTGTGGTTTAAGGCGTGGTTAGACCTCACGATGGGAAAAGCATTAGTTTGGGCACGAATTCTTCGTTTGTCCTGCATTAACTTGGGACATGATTATCGGCGTTGATTTCATGCTAAAACATCAAGTCTCTATATTCATGGATAGGTCAGAAGCAAAAATTGTTGAGGCTGTGGTACACCTGCTCTACTATGAGATGTCAACTAAATCTATAGCCCATGTGGGGATTTCAGAACTTGTATGTCAGGTACATAAAAATCAAATAGTAACAGAGAATGATCACCGCGCAACGAATGCTGTGCTCCAGAAGTTTAGTTCTGTGTTTGGAGGAAGTTTTCCGGAAATCGGACCACTACAGTGCAACACTACTAATGGACAAATATTCTATGAGTATTCTTATTGTATAACTATTCAATAATTGTATTTTGTATATTTATATTCCCCTTATTATAAGCTTCATTTTGACCAATAATTTATTATTATACGATTTACTGTCCCTAAATTATACCCAGTTTATTAACTACTGCCTCCCATGTTCACAGCCACTTTTTGGCTTTACTGTGTACAAATATTGTTTCCTATTTTATGGCGCGTTGCGGTCTGTTTGTCTGATACATAAACACAGTATGTTTGAAATATTTTATTCGCATATTGGAAGCTGGTATTGTTGTTCTGGACTCAAGTGGACGGGCTAGGCGGATATAGGACCAATAAGGACGCTAGACTGCCCATACCGGTCGAGAGTCATTAGTTTGGCACAGTGCGAAGATTGTGTAAGTCGTATTTTGATTGGTGGGTAAACCACGTGATAAAAAGTCAGACATAAAGTTATAATATCTTAGACAACACCATTTTAAAGTGAAACCGTCCAAATATAGCCTGCTTTAGAAAGAAGTAATCTTCTTGGGACATCGTATCACTGTAGATGGGGTAGGCACAGACAAAGAAAATACACAAGCGATTGTTAATTGGCCGCAGCCAAAATCACTTGAAGACGTCCGTAGTTCCTTGAGCTAGCTTCTTATTACAGACGCTTTGTTCACGGCTTCGCATCACTAGCAGCACCTTTGAATCGATTGACGCACAGATAACGGAAATTTTTATCGACCAGCGAGTGTCAGCAGGTGTTCGATGCTTTGAAGGCACGCTTAACTTCCCCACCTATATTAGCCTTCTCGGATACTTCAGCAGACGGAGGCGAATTTATACTTAATACGGATGCTAGTTCCTCGGCTATTGTAGCAGTAGCTCGAGATAAACAGGAAAGGGTTATCGCATATGCCAGTCGACAACTAGATAAGAGTGAAGCAAGGCATTCCACAACACGTCGACAGATGTTAGCATTAGTAAAATTCTTATAACACCTTCGTCATTATCTACTGGTCAAACCCATTCGTGTGCGCATGGACCACCGTGCATTACAGTGGCTCCGCTCTTTATGAGAAGCAGAAAGGCAAGTGGCACAATGGAAGGAACGGCTACAAGAGTTTGATTTCACATGCGAGTATCGACCAGGAAACCAACATATAAACGCGAACGCCCTTTCCCGCATACCTCAGACCACAGATACTGTTAACGCAATTCTGAGTACAACTCTGGAGACTGATTGGCCCTCCCTGAAAACAGTAGATCCGGACCTGCAGATTATTTACCAAAGACAGTTACATGGAAACAATAAACCATCCATGACGGAGTTCAACGATCAATCCTTAACAACCCGTCGTACTTGCACCAAATGATATGAAGCAGTACCCACTTCGCAGCAAGACGCCCTTACGGTTGCCCGAGCTTTCATCGATCATTGGGTTTCCCGTTATGGTGCCCCATTCCCACTTCATTCCGACCAAGGTCTAGCCTTTGAAAGTCATCTCATCGCTGAGATATGCCAGTTATTAGGAATCAGGAAGACACATACTACTGTGTTTCACCCAGAAAGTAACGGCCTCGTGGAAACAACAGCCAGAACTCTTAGAGCCATCTTACAGTCGTTCGTCAGCAGATCGTCGTACGAGTAACGGGATTATATGCTCCATCAATGCCTATTAGCATATCGTACGTCGGTACATCGGTTCACGGGATTCTCACCTGCTATTTTACTGTTCGAGCACGAATTACGCCTACCGATGAAGATGAAGTCGTTCTTGCTGCTTTGTGAAGAACAGGATCATGTACCGTACATACCCACTCTCCGTAACCGCCTAGCTGATGCATACCGCCTGGTCAACATCAACTTGCGCAAGGCTAGCGGACGCTAAAAAGATATGCCAGGTGCAAGGACCAGCGTATACAGTCGTGGATTGCGTCTGAATGTGCCGCACCATGACATCATTAGGCAGTTTCAGTGAATTCCAATAACCCAGGCAATGTCCTTTCTGAATTGTCCTCACCCGATAACGGTACACTAAAACCAAATAAAACTAGATCGAATGGCAGTACTCTGTGAGGCTCTGTTCACCAACCCACTGCAGGCCACCAGGTTTTATGAAGTACCATCAGGAGGACGAGCAGCATATCCATGCCCGAGACCAGGCACTGTCCTCAGTGCCTTATTGGGAGAGGGGACGATGTAACGGGATTAAAATTATCATGTAGGGCGCTGGTAATAGATTCTGTCTTTCTTTCTACTACAGGGCGACCAAGGATAAATGCTTTGGTAGAAAACGAGCAAGCCCTGCATGCACTGAACTTACAGGATGACTCATAAGACTATTTTGTAAACTAGCTTTCTGCTCTGTACATCACCCGTGAATTTTGGTTTTCAAATAAATGACTCGTGGCTTCCATTCCCTGTTCTATCTTGGTGTAAAGTTCTCGTTTAACATTGTGTGTTACACATACAAGCTTGTGCCTAGGTATTGGACACCAGATCGCGCGTTAACCGGTATTTGACGATTCAGCGCGGGCCATCCAGTTGTTGGATGATGTAAGGCAAATTAAGTAGGCAGACTCGGTTTTTATTATTTCAACCACGGTCAATTAGTGCGTTAGTCAAAATACGTATGTGGTCATACTTCAGTTTTTTATTGGGAAAATAGTTGACAGTCTTTTATCTTTTCAGGGGTTGATGCTATAAGTCGTCTAACTGCTCCACATTCTGAATTCCGCCGCCCTGAATTATCAACCAGCATTCCTTGCAATTCGAATCCGGATTTTAGATGTAAATAATCATATATTCTCGTAGCGCTTCCACACGAGTATTAACAAATTAGGTTAATTGAAGGTATACAGTCAAAATATATCTGCAGAACGCTTGGTCCTAATATAGATTTATAGCCGTTTTCAAATGAGTTGATCATTTTTGTTAGATTTATCTTCTGTAGTAAATTCCATAACAATAGACTTTAATCTTCTAAAAGTTCAAACTTATTTCTGTCAAAAACCTTGTTGATACTTTCAGGCTCTTTTTTCAACCAAAAACCAGAAGTGATCCTTTGGATTGGTGTTCATGAATAGCTTGATATATCAAGGTCATATCCATTATCCTTATGTTTTGAATGTGCTCTAGTTCCATTACTTTCAGTTAAACTGGATGGGATCTATATCTATGCTTCAGTATGTTTGTGATCTTGAATTCATTTCACTACTCAGTAATGAAAATATAAGGCAATTTGACCTGTGTTAGTCCCATTTCTGCGAAGGTCCAGTTTCCGTTTAATAGTGTCCACCCATGTGGTCGATACTACTTGTCCAGTCAAGACTATTCAATCGTTGACAATTTAATTTAATCAGAACTCCATCCTCGGTTTGTTTGATCGTAGTGTTTGGACATTTCTGTTGGTCTTGGAGATAGTTAGCCCTAGAGAAAGGAGAAATGTAGGCCATTTTAGCATCCTTATCACTATTTAAAATACATAATTCGAATACAAGATCACTCTACAGAACAGTAAGATCATTTTATGAGGATTGCCACTTTTTAATGCTTTTTATATTCTAGTCGAAACGTCTTAGACATTTTTACATGACATAAAAGAAAAAAATCGAACTTCGCTAGTTTAGTGGCATGTGAAAAATATTCCTTAATTCATTTTTGAATTTATCCTTTGACCTGTTTCTAGCAGTTTATAATATTTCTTCAGACGGAGACTGGGTGTTCGCGTACAGCACCCTGACTTTGGACTAGAAAATACGTTATTAAGTGTCATAAACTCTTTGAATGCTAGGTAAATAAGTCTGAGGATAGCCTTGCGGTTCCTCGAAGATTTTTAATAACAACTCTTTGATCATTATACGTTTGCACAATGGGTAATACAATATTATTTGTATAATTATGCATGTCTTGATGACCGCTATGGATCATGAGGCTCTTACTGTCAGTGTTTCGCATTTCATAAACGCCGAATCCTTCAATAATATATAAAGGTCTTTCAAAATATTTTTTATACCCCTATCAAGTCTTGTCCCGGCCTCCAGGTTTTGGGTGTCTCCTAAACTTTGCAAAAACAATAACGAATTTGATGATCGTTGAAAAATACTTAAGAGGCAACTGCTACCCACAGAAACCCATTGGCAAATATAGAAAACCTAAAGAAAACAAGACGGAAGTGACTACAGTCAATTAATAGAAGTACATAAACAATGTAAAGGCTTTTTACTCGAACACTGTCAGTCGAGTCGGAGTGTATGGCGAACGGTCATCTGATTTTGCAACTTCAAGTGGTGTCCGTCAAGGTTGTCCACTATCTCTATCTTTGTTCAACTTCATCATAGACCTACTGCTGGAAACAACGCCCTCATGGACTGAATTTTTGGGCATTGATCTCCTAAAAGAAGGTCCACTTATCGATATGGTCCTGTTTGATGAAGACGCTGATAAAATACAGAGTCTTTTGATAGCACTGAGCAAGAATGCCAGGATGTTTGGGGTGTGTTTCTCCCTCCCTCTAAATGCGAGTTGTTGCTTCGGAACTGACTTGCGTCAAAACCTGAACTAAGGATGGGGAGTGAAGTAGTCGAACGCGTTGACAACTTCACTTATCTTGGAATTCTGATCAGCCTGAATGGGTTGGTGTTTTACGAAATCTCAGCATAGATTCAGAAAGTTCGTTTGACTTTTGCCAACTTACGTCACCTATTGGCGAAGGCAAGATATCCATCCATCAATGAAAAAGCGAGTATACTGTGCGGCAGTTTGTTCTGCTCTACATAACGTGGCCATTAACAGTATAAGATACTCGTAAGTTGCTAGGATTTGATCACAGATGTCTTAGAAATATTGCTCGCATCTACTGGGATCACCGGGTAAGTAATAGTGAGGTTAGACGCAGGGTATTAGAAAATGATGGTAAATCAGTTGATGAGGTTGTTAATCTTCATCGACTGAGGTGGTTAGGCCACGTGTTATGTATACCTGAACACCTATTACCACGACGCTTAATGCTGATTAGTGTTGGAGACGGTTGGAAGAAAGTTAGGAGCGGACAAACCAAAACATGGCATAAGTCCTTGAAGTCACTAAATTCTTGTCTTAGCCATGTTGGTAGATTCAGACTACTTGGTTGAAGTCCGCGTGACCGTCGTAAGCAATGGTAAATCCATGCTAATCTGCCGAAATATTTGTTTTGCTCTCTTCAAAATGAGGGGAACTATGTGTATGATACTTCAAAAACCTAGAATTGTCATCCTATATGAGTAATATTGACCCGAAGCCAGCACTCTCAGGAATTTCGCTTAACACTAAATGGGATAGAGCAGCCTTTTAACTGAAATTATCAATTCTTTCATACTCCCATTTTCTCTTGATTTAGATAGCCTAGTTAAGTTTAATGAAGATCATATGTATACATAGCTTGATAGGCTCCTAACAGCATTTGAATGTCACGAACAATTTACTAAAAAAAGTTGTCTGTTTAGTTCCTTTCTGCCGTTGGTATAGTGACTTGTATCTTTCTGCTGTTCATTTTATTAATTCTCCATCTCTCCTCTATCCATTTTAAAACAAAGCATATCTGCACTAGATAGTTTGTTATTTATTACTTCACTCGGTTATTTATTATGTTTTATTGTTTGTTGCTTCAATATTGGTTATTTTTTAATTATCTGTAAAGTATATTCGAATCATATTTATTATTAATTTAGGTCTGAAACTGATAATTTTGAATGGGAATTATCTAAAGAAAATATAAAACCATTAAAAAGTGGTCGATCTGTTGAATTATTAAATAAAGTATTAACATCACAGCGATCAAATGAATTTCAATTGAGACGTCGTCTTTTAAGAGAGTAAGTTTATATATGTTTCAGTAGATTTCTTTATTTATCGTTTCTATCATTTTATGATTTAGTAACTACCATTTTTTTATACAAATAATCCTAAGAAAGAGTATTAGAATTAAGAACAAATTCCAAAGAAAAAATAAGAAATTTTTGAGTATTTATTTATTTAAACGCATAAAAATTGGTACAAATAGGCACCAAATAGATATGCTCTACATAAATCATTCGATTTGTGTTAGGGCTGTAAAACTGCACGGGTGCCCAGACAGAAACAGGTGGTTTTCTTGAGGGGCCACACCTGGAGCCTTTGGCCTAAAGGTATAATCCACAATGCATTGAAACAACGTCAGGAGATGCAGTCCCATGGTAGCCAGCGACCAACGATTGGTTCATACACTATTTATTCCTTCAGGGTACTGGAGCCTTTGTGCACCATTAGTTTGCAATCAGGGTTTTCCAATTCCTAGGCTGACTTTCCGTGTCTACGAACACGGTTAAAGTGCCGGCCATTCGCTTTTCATCCTCTTTGTTTCGTAAACAACACCCCAACTGAGAGAAGGCAGTGAGTAGGACTTCCGTGGCAGTGGTTGTGTGCACGTGGTCATGTAGGAGCATTTCGAGAGGGAGAGCTGACTCTCCACACTCTTGACCGTACCACGGCATTTGGGGGCATTTGAGTAGTTATCCTATTTATTCTTGAATTGTCAAAAACTCAAATGCTGTTAAGTTTGATTTTCAATTTTAATTACATTGATATCAGTATAATTAAATTCGTATTAGACAATAATTAAATATCAATTGAAGTAGTTTCTTGGTTGAGATCATGAATCAATTGATGTTAGACCACCGTTGGAAACCTGGAAGCACTGGACGGCCGTTTCGTCCTTGTATGGGACTCCTCAGCAGTGCGCACACACGATCCCGCACCCCGTGGGATTCGAACCCAGGAGCTAATCCGTGTCGGGTAGAGACAGGTATCTACCTCAGTACAATGGAAGTTGGTCGCGCAATTTCGTGGATTGGTTGATGTTAGACACTAACACCATTGGATGGCGGCTCAGTGGTCTAATGGTTAAGTGCTCAGGCGCGGAGCCATTAAGTCCTGGGTTCGAATCCCGCGGAGTGCGGGATCGTGGATGCACACTGCTGAGTCGTCCGGTAATAGGACGAAATTGCCGTCCAGTGCTTCCAGGTTTCCAACGGTGGTCTAACATCAATTGATTCATGATCTCAACCAAAAAACTTAACAAGCTCCACAACCTCCATACTGAAGTAGTTTCGTTGAGACTATAGTTTGTGGACGAACCAATCAGGTATAAAATAACAGGTCTTGGATTTTGGCGTGAAATTCATTCATCCATTTGGCTAAATAGATTCATATCATTATATCTGATGTCAGTTCTTGGTGGAAACCAAGTGTGTTGTTCCCACCACTTTTGGTCATTTTCCCACTTATTCGATGGCTGTACTGCATACTGTTTCACGTCAAGCTTTGCGTAGAAATGTTTTTAAATACTTGAGATTGCTGGATTTGATTATATTTGGGTACACAATCAGTCTAAACGTCTTCCATATGACATCTGGGTTAAAGCATTCGATATTCAAAATGATATCGAATTACGATTATTAGCCAGGTTTTTGAATTCTTTCCTAACGACTCTTTACCTTCTCATCCTCCAATGGTCAAAGCCATTAAAGCCAAACTGCATGATTTTGGCTTTGTCTACAAATCTATAGATGATGATACATTATATTATATTCGGATTTGTCTAGCTGACTCTAGGGTTAAGTTAGTATGGAAACTTGGAAAATTTTTGTCAATTTGAGTTGTGAGTGAGAAAAAAGTTAACTACTCAAATAAGTAATCAAATACTAACTCGTTTATCTAGTTTCGAGTTACTTTATGTCTAACAATTCGTGATATTGCTGGTATAGCTGAATAGGTAATGGTTGAAGTCGAACTCTCTCTGTTGTAATTATATTTGAAAACTAAGTGTCAGTCTTAAAAAGTAAAGGGAATCAATATTTTTCATGGACTTCACTTTATTTACTGAGTTAAATCATTCGTTTAGTGTACGTTATGTATGTGCAATTATCGTTTGCTTTTCGTAGAATTTAACGGCAAGACTATAATTATGGACGAACTAATCAGGTACAAAATAACAGGTTTCGGATTTTAGCGCGAAATTCATTCATCCATTTGGGTAAATGGAGTTTTGGCATTATATCTGATGTGATGAAAACCCTAATTCTAATTCTTAACCCTAACCATTAACTGCAAATCATAATTCTATTACCTCACACTAGTTTATAACCCTTATGCGGTCGTGGTTATTAGGTGTATACTCTCAAGGTCAGTTTGTCGTCGCTCAAAGGTCGTCCATAAATTATAGTCTCACCAATTTAACTCCACAATTTCTCGATTAAGTGTAACTTTTTTAATGCTCGCATCTTAATTGGGAATTTCGGTAAAGTTTAATTACTCAGATAATGTATTATTCAGTCAGTCAGTCAGCTACAACGTAGGACCAGGCACATGTAGGCATCGGCCCAGGTTGCCATACATCATTAGCACAGCAAGATGAACACCGGATTCATAGGAGTGGTTAGGTCAAAGGCGGTAATATATAGGAGAAAGATTGCAATAAGGATATAGTATAGGAAGAAAGAATTAGTTCGTAGAAAGAAAGATATGAAGTGATTTTAATCCAGCAAAATGTCCACATTAATCATACAGCTGCGTTATGTATTTTAGTGTAAAGTTTTTAACACATTTAACTACTGTAGTTGACTCTTGACAATTTACAACTCAAATCCTAGTAGACGCTTTAAGCTGCTAACATTAAAACAGTGAATTGTTATAACTTGTGGGTTTGTGCCCTATCAGTGATACCCGCCTATTAGAGAATAGTGAATTATCGACCGGACCAACGACGAGTAGTCTAGAGTCCTTAACGATCCTGCTTCCTGTCTACCCCTGCCCGTTAAGTCTAGAACACTAATCTCAGCCTCTGCGATATGCTATATATTATTTATTTATTTGAACACCTAAACATTGGTACAAGGAGGCACCAAATATATATGCGCCACACAAATCTCATTTGATTTGTGTGAGGGCTGTGATACTGCCCAGCTGTCCAGACCGAAGTAGGTGGTTTTCTTAGGGGGTCACTCCCGGAGCCTTCGACCTAAATTTCTGATCCACAAGGCAGTGGAGCATCGTGAGCAGATACAGTCCCAAGGTAGCCAGCGACCAACGATTGGTTCATACGTCATTTGTCCCATCAGGATACTGGATCCAGTCCACGTGCACCATTGGTTCGGAATCAGGGTTTTCCAACTACCCTAGGTGGACTTTCCATGTCCACCAATTCGGTTGAAGCGTCGGACTTTCGCTTTTCGTTCTCTCAATTTCGTAAACAACACCCATGGTACGAGAATTCAGTGAGTAGGACTTCCCTGGCAGAGGCTATATACGTGTGGCCATGCGCGAGAGCATTGGGAGAGGGAGAGCTGACTCTTCCCACTCTCGGCCGTACCAGGGCATTGATGATTGATTTTAAACATACTTGGGTTTATGTGCAAACCTAACAGATCACATCACACCATAAAATAGAAAATACACATATGTACGAGATTTAGCCCAAAGTGGCTGTGAATGTAGGAGATAGTAATTGATAGACTGGGTAGAAGCCAAGAATAGTAAGTCGTATAATACTAGTTTATAGGTCAAAAAAGCTCATAATAAGAGGGATACGAATATGAATAGTTTAGTTACTTAACAGTTATACAATACAAAATATACGTATAGTATTGGTCTATAAATGGATCCCAAAAGTCACCATTCATTAATCTCATCGGGATATATAACATTAATTGAAGTAATCCTGATAAATTTTTACGTCGCATCAATATCATACTTTAATTTTCCAATCAAAGAAAGTGGGATTTTTCTGGAACAGTTTTTCCTGAAGTTCACGGTTAAGTAACAATTTACAATGCAAGGTTGTTTTCTTCTTTTTTTTGGTTTGTATCAATGTCGGATTTCTTTATTCAAAGGATATGATGCATAACTTACAAGTGTATATGAGAATGAAGTGTGTTTTGTCGAAACTGTTTTACATCAATGCTGTTATTCTTTTTTTTTATGTGTGGAGAATTTGTTCTAGATAATGTTCAACTAAATAACAATAACAATTTCTGTTTATTTTTCACTTGAGGTTTTTTCCCCCAGTTTATGGTATTCATTATATTAAGGCTGTATTTGACATATCTTCTATCAAATAAACAATTCTTAGATGAATTTTGTTTATCGTGAACATGTTTTATCCTGTAATAGACAAGTTAGTTGTATTTATAGTGGGTGTTGTTAGTCACCAGAAGAGATATACATTACGATTTTTTGGGGGGGGGGGGTAAACAGATAATTTTATCATTATTTATATCGAAAATGTCATCTGTAGCAAGGTTGATTGGCATATAAGATCAATATACGTATGGTGGAAGCCATAAATATTTGTGCTGATCTGAACTATTTTTGACACGATCTATTAGTTTATTTGCAGAAGGCTATGGATCCAACGAGTTAATGAAGGGACTTCGTTCGAGATGAAGATGTTCAATGATTCTGTTTGATTACTGTCATTTCTTAAGGATTGTTTTTATCAAGTAACAAGAATGAGTAACTCCGAATTTCCATAATACGTCTGGGTGCAATGATAACAGTTAAATCGGTGCCACAATTTTAAAACATTCGCTTCAGTAGTTTGAAAATACTCCAAGATAGTCATCGCAATAACTTGTACATTGTACGTTGAAAATGCGGATAAATAGTCCGTTTATGATACGACACCGTGGTTTAAAAGATAATTCTATAGGACTAGTTGTTGTTCATCTTAACTGTTTTGTCTGGGGTAGTGTAAATAATACAACTCCAGTGGCTTCAAATATTATCGAACAACTCAGAATACACACCATTGACATTACAGTTTTCCACTATATTTATTTAAACAAATAAACATTGGTACAAGGGGGCACCAAATAGATATGCTCTACATAAATCATTCGATTTGTGTTAGGGCTGTGATACTGCACGGGTGCCCAGACAGAAACAGGTAGTTTTCTTGAGGGGCCACACCTGGAGCCTTTGGCCTAAAGGTCTGTTCCACAATGCATTGAAACAACGTCAGGAGATGCAGTCCCATGGTAGCTGGTGACCGTACCACCACATAACCATAACTGAAAGAAATTCACATCATATGTGTTTTCAAATGATACAAATGTTTTATTAAATCTGATTTTTTGTTTATTTACTAATTGTGAAGCTTTTCTATCTGTTTTCTTTTTCACAATACAATCGCTTCATCTTGTTTTTGCCCATTCTTTTGATACCCTACTTAAATTAAGTTGTTTGTTGTAAATCTGTAATAATGTATGATAAAGCATGTAAAGACTAAATCAGTATTATGTTAAAAAATATTTATAAAAAGTGGGAAGAATAGCTAAGCTGTCTAAAATTGTTTACATATAGCATTGAGTTACAAGTTCATACCTCTTACTCCATACAATTCAATTCAGGCATTTATAGAGTGTTAAAAGCCGCCTTCATACAAAGTGTAACTTCGCATTCTGAAGTTATTAACTTTGGTTGAATACTTAGTTGGTAGAAAGATAAAGGCGAATAAGTCAAAAACATAACATCAGTTCATAAAGTTATTAACTGAGGCATGCTAGTAAATTTAAATTACTCATTTAAAGTTCGTACAATCGCGGTTTCTATCGGCTGTAGACTTTGGAGGTTATGGAACAGAGTTGTCCTCAGTGGCGTAGAGGCATTCACACATCATCTTCCCTTAGGTCTTAAGTTTATCACCTATCCTAAGAAATTTTTTGTTACTCGAATCCATATTTTCTTGAAACATGTCATTCATACCTAATCTTTATTACTACCACTAATACTGTTGCTACTTGCACTGTCAAGGATCTCGCTCTAGTGGTATGGTGTAGCAAATCAAACCTGTGGATACATGTCTCAGGTTCTACGTTGAATACGATTGACTTAGTTATCGTCAAATGTCAGATCAAACTAAATGTTTGTGCTTGTACTTTTGTCAGTAATATTTGCTATCTTTTGAAGGAATTTTATTTATCTAGAGACAACTGGTAAGATATCCTATCTTACCTAGGTTTTAGCAATACATGATATCCACATCCTTGATAATAGAAATTATAACTTCTCCGAAGATATGGCTTACACCACTCAACATCATGTTTATAAACTACCTTTTGACAATAGATCAGACACTCTGGTCAGGTTGTAATAATTAGTCAATATTATTCCCATCTGGTTGTCATAAGTACTGTCAGAACGCATGCGAACATGAAATCTTCAGTCTCGGGAATTACAGTGGTTATTCAAACCACTCATGTGCTTTAGGTCTCCGTAACTCCTTTCTAACTCAGGATCACCTTATTTGTAACCGTAAAGTATCCTAATTGTCACTTGATAACACTCTTGCCTAACACTTAATGACCTCTTATTTTGATAAAAAAAACGCGACACACTGTGTGAATTGTTGACTATGTGTTTCACCTTATTCATGTACTTATTTATACCTATTACCCCTCGTGGAGGAGCACAGGACTCTCACCGACGTTCTCCATCCAACTCTGTCCTGGACAATCCTTTCCAGTCGCTGTCCATCCTTTTCATGTCTGCTTTCCATTCCTGACGCAGTGTGTTCTTTGGTCTTCCTCTTTTCCGCTTCCCTTCAAGATTCTAAGTTAGGTCTTGCCTCGTGATGCAGTTTCATGATTTTCTCAATGTGTGTCCTATCCTCTTCCAACATTTTTCCTAATTTACTCTTCAGCTGGAAGTTGGTTTGTTCTCCCCCACTGTAGGCTGTTGGTAATGGTATCCGGCCAATGAATGTTGATATCTTGCGTAGACAACTGTTTATAAATACTTGTACCTTTTTGATGATGGTTGTACTAGTTCTCCTAGTTTCAGCTCCATACAGTAGGACTGTCTTGACGTCCATATTGAAGACTCTGACTTTGATATTGGTTGATAGTTGGTTTTAGTTCCATATGTTCTTCAGTTGTAAGAATGCTAGTCTTGATTTACCAATCCTCGCCTTTACGTCTGCATCGGATCCTCCTGGTTCAACCTTATTCATATAGGGTAATTAATTTGATATGTCCACACAAAACTAGTAGTAGTGCTGTCATATATATTGATTCGAGTTATGTCTGCTTAACAAACTACCGCAATTTATCGCTGTATATTTACCAATTAAAATTCATATTTATTACCAAGTCGCTCACCAAAACAGCTCTTATCACCGATTTGAATAAAGCTAAGACTTTGATTTAGTCTACAACAAACGTGTTTACCACTCGACTTACGCGACTAGTGTAGCAATAAAATGAATAGACGGTTGGGAAAACAATTATGGGATTACTGATATCCATTTGTTGGTGTGCTCAATATTTATAATTGATTAAACCGAATTATTCTTTCTTCAGTTCATTTTTTTCAACAGCCATGCTTGTGTTAGGTCAGCATAGTGACTTGACAGCTTACATCGACTATTGAATGAATTTGGTTTCGAACTCAATGTATTAGTCAATTTGGTAGTGTAAGAGTGTGTTGGAACAAACCTATGAAATAAACAAATTAAGATATGGCATCAGTTCATCAATTCCTTGACTGTTGAACTAAGGTACGTAGATGCAGATTACCTGGTTGGAATCCGCACGATTATTATGACCAATAGTTGGAGACTGGGTGATGTGCCTCAGAATCAATCACAACGGAGTTCATGCACTCAATCTTTGTTTGTCTTTATACTCTGAATCTTAACATATACTTTTTATTCCGCGAATTTATTCGTTTTTCTTAAATCACATTGCCAAGGATTAATCTTCCCTGATATCTATGATACTGTTACTACTTATACTACTCTGGTATTTGTTTTGATCTCATTGTGCTGATCTACTGTAGCAACTTGAACTGATTCGTATACATGCTAGGTTCTACGCTGTTTATCATTGACTGAATAGTTGGATAACTTAACACCAATACATAAATCCAACCTAATATAGTATAATTTTGATTTAACATTGTACTTTTTCGTGTTCTGAAGGATTTAAATTGACATTCGAATAGTCGGAATTCAATTTGTCAAACCAAATAACTACTGTTCTACATGTGTACGCTTCAAATAAATTTTACTTAACTAAAAATAGACCTATGTGGAATTGGAAATTTTAGTTTTTTCTTGTAGTAGCTTCATAGGTTTGGTATAAATTTTTTCTGTTGGCATATATTGTCAATGTCAGGTTAAATTTGTAGGATTTTGTTTAGCTTCATAGATCTACAAATATGCTTCTAAACTCTATAAATCTGTACATAGTTTTAGTAATGATGCCATTTCATGGTGAAAAAAAACGAACAATCGTCCCGCAATAAATATAATATTGGATGCCTACTCAGTGATCCTGATAGTGAAATATTTGCTTAGAGACCAACCTGAAAGTCTTAGAATCGCTGGTGAGGGCTCCGAAGGTTTTCAAAGGTACTTCAACCGGGATCAGTCTGTCCTAAGTGTAATGTATTAATTAAACCTATCTTCTTTAAACTCTTTCAACTAAATATAGTATAACTTTGATTTACAAATATACCTATTCAATAATTTAATAATTGAATTAATTGAGTTGAAGCTAGACCACTTTGGAATACCTGGAAGCACTGAACAGTTGTTTCTTCCTAGTATGGGACTCCTCAGCAGTGCGCATCCATGACCCCGCCTCGTGAGATTCGAATCCAGGACCTTTCAGTCTCACGCGCTAGTTCTTAACCACTAGACCACTGAGCTGGCCGGCATCTAACGTTGTTAATGTCTAAATCCAACCAATCCATGAATTCAACTATTAAAATACTATAATATCCACAAAAACCCTTCTTTGATTATATTCAATAGTTGTCAGGGATTTTAAAGTTCGATTAAAAGAGGACTTTTTACTGTTTATCACACAGTGTTCAATCGTCTACATGTTTGTCAAAAATATACGACTCCCAATCGAACCAATATTCGATACACACACTACTGATGTTCTTCAAATTATGTTAAATAAATTAAACTACCTATATTGTCTTAAGTAGTATATTAAGTGTGTTCAGAAAATTTTCATATAAATTACATGTAGAACTTTGTTCTTGAAATTTAATTGGTTTATCTTATTCGTGTTATCCTTGAAATGCAAAATGATAGGCTTACTTTGATCCAAGTGTGTATATGTTTGTCTACCCATCTACTACTATGTAGTAGAATTGTGTTCCAGACAATGGAAATCTATTTTCATATGGAACAGTGTTGGTTAAGCTAATGTGTATCTACTTGACTTCCACCCCCCCCCTCTTCTTTTCATACGGATATGAATACCGTTGTATATAAATAAATGTAGATTTTCTGTCAAAAAGAAAAGACACTACCGACAGGAATTGTGTATTATATTTAACTTGATAGATTCCTTAATAATTAATTTATTCTTATGTAAACCAATTATCAGATTATGTTCAATCCAGATTTATATCCAACAATAACACCACCTATAAATGATACATCTAGATTACAAACCGAATTTACTGTAGAACCTATGAATGTACTTCCATATGATATTACTCCTAATTCATCAGTATTTACTAAGAAATGGCGTATTTTTTTTGCACGACGTTTAAGTCATAATATGAGCACTACAAAATCATTAGTCAATACGGATTATCCATTATCAATTATGAATCGATTTATTAATAATAATAATGATTCTATTGAAAAGAATAGGTCAAACCATTTCATAGAAATGAAATCACAACAAAGTCGTCGTAAACATCACCAGAACAACAACAACACCAAACACATCGTTATTCAACATTGTCCTCTGATTCATTATATATGATGAATAGACCAACTATTCAATCACCATCAACTCCATCATCTTATCCTGAATCAAATGATTTATCGAATCATTTAATTCTATTATATTGTGAACGTATTTTAATATTTTTTAGTTATTTATTTTTATTTATCACATTACCATTCTCATTAATATTTTGTTTATATGTTATAAGACATTATGAAAGAGCGGTAATATTTCGTTTAGGTCGTTTAATATTAAATGATCCAATTGGTCCAGGTTTATTATGTATTATACCTTGTTTAGATGTTGTAAAACGTGTTGATTTACGTACATATACATTTGATGTATTAACACAAGATGTATTAACTAAAGATTCTGTAACTGTTGCTGTTGAAGCTGTTGTATATTATCGTATATTTAATCCAATTTTATCTGTTGTTAATGTTAAAAATGCTTATTATTCTACACGTTTATTAGCTCAAACAACATTACGTAATGTATTAGGTACAATAGATATGTGTGCATTATTAACAGAACGTGAACATATAGCTGAATTAATGCAAGAAACATTAGATTCATCAACTGATATATGGGGTATGAAAGTTGAACGTGTTGAAATTAAAGATGTACGTTTACCATTACAATTACAACGTTCTATGGCAGCTGAAGCTGAAGCAACACGTGAAGCAAAAGCTAAAATTATTTTAGCATTAGGTGAAAAAGAAGCATCAACTTTATTAAAATCAGCTGCATTAGAAATAAATAATTGTCCTATTGCATTACAATTACGTTATTTACATACATTAAATTCTATAACTAATGGTAAACAATCAACTATTATATTTCCTATACCAATTGAATTCATTCCATTAGTAAAAAACTAATTATCTGATTATCCTTACTTATTTCAGACATCATTATAATAGATTTGTATAATCAGTGATTATTACAATCATAATCATTATATTGTATTATGAATTGAACCAATGGAATTGTGTGTGTGTGTGTGTGTGTGTGTGTGTAGGTATACATCTATCAACTTGATTTGTGTTGAAGACTAAGATTGTTTATGTTGAAAATTAATAAATTAAATAATGAAATATTTTCGTTTTGTTTTTTATGCTATCAAGATGTTTTGTTTATTTATTGTAAGTGTATTCAATGATTCGAACCCTGTTTCGTTTAGTTTGGTTTAGGAAACTAGATTATATTATTGTAGTTCATACAATTGGAATACGTGAATCTATTTTAGGTTTATCAATTTAGGTTTAGAGTTAGAAGTTGTATATGCTTAACCTATGTAATTATATTAATATTTATCGTCTATTCTGTTTTAAGAGTTTTGTATATATGCAGTGAGTCAGTCGCTCCCAAATGCTTTGGTACGGCCGAGAGTGAAGAAAGTAAGCTCTCCCTCGAAAAATGCTCTCGCATGCCTTCTCGCGGCATTACTGTTGTTTACGAAACTGATAGGAAAAGAGCGAATGTCCGGTGCTTTAACCGGGTTGGTGGATACGGAGGATCCACCTAGGGAAGTTGGAAAACCCTGATTCCAAACCAATGGTATACATGGTCTCCAGTATCCTTATAGAACGGGCTACCGACTATCATGGGACTGCATCTCCTGACGTTACTCCACTGCATTGTGGATTAGACTTTTAGGTCGAAGGCTTCAGGTGTGGCTTCTTAAGAACACCATCTGTCTCGGTTTGGGCACCGGGTCGTGTTCCAGCTCTCACACAAACCGAATGATTTATGTGGTGCATATCTATTTGTTACCTCCTTGTACCAATGTTTATATGTTTAAATAAAATAATAGTATATGAGTCAATCAATCGGGGAGTGAGTTACAAGCTCATTTCCTCCTGTCATTCATAACATTTCATTATGTTTATTTTGTGTTTGAATTATGTATGTGAATATGTTATTCTTTAGTATAGAAAGCCCATTCATCTGGCTAGCAGCGGTTTTATTTTTAATTTCTAATGATTCAGTGAAATTAAGTCAATAATACAGTCTCATGAGTAGCTATCATTTAGTTACATCCTTTTATCGTTGTACATCATCTATCAATTATCATTCTACTGATTAATTTCATCTTATCAACTCACCAAGAATACCGACTTTTCTTTTTAGTTCACATGTCATTAATCAATAGCGACATTCTATATTATAAGTACATTTATTGTATATGTCATGAAACTGTAATCAATTGAGTATATTTTGAAGATTTCATTCAATTAGATCTTTTGATAAATTTGAATAGAGTAACAATAATATCATTTATAGAATATAAAATGAATTCATTCTATTTTATCGTTTTTTATCAACTGTAAACTACTCAAAATTATAGACAGTAGTATAATTATGAACAAAAGTTTAAGATATTGTTTAGATGAACATTTGAAATAGAACCAAAAAACCTATGAAACATGAAATGTATCTATAAATTTATATTTACCTGCGTTAGAAATTATATTGGAAGGACACAGAAAAACTTGGCCTGTATCTGTTCCGGAGTTACTACCGGTCCCAAGCCTGCGTAAAGGAGAAGGGTTGGGCATAGGGTCGGCAACCCTATGCCGTAGAAACAAAATCTTACTAAAAAAAACCAATCAGACACAAAAAATTTTGTACTAGGTTTCTTGAACAGATTTTTAGGAACCTGTTTCATTGTTCGTAAATTCTTCGTTAGTGCAACTGTCAGGCATCCTTTAGCTAGTGGGCATAAAGTGAATAGAAGTAATCTATTTGAAATAATTGACAATCACTCCGTTTTACAGAGGCATTCACCAAAGGTTTCCTGACTGACTTATGTATACAGGATGAGAGTCTGGTTAGTCTTTATCATAATAATTGAATGCTAATCAGATAATCTTTACTAGTATAGGGGTTGTGGAGATTATTAAGTTTTTGATGAGATCATGAACCGATTGTGGTCTAACATCAATCGGTTCATGATCTCAATCAAAAACAATAATCTTTATTTTTCAACCCCATATTTTCATCATCTAGTTTATATCTTTTACATAATCATATTGATGTTCACATGTTAATTTGACTACACTTACGTAATCCTCATGTATCTTCATTATGACAATTAATAACTACAGATTTATTTGTTTTATTCTACGTCATTGCTTTCTAACATTATAATACGCGTCAATCCTAACTAGTTTTAATGGTATATTTTGTCATGTTCTCATTATGATATTCGGTCCCGTTTCGAGTATCCATGCATTTCAACATCACCATCCAAACTTTTTTAAAAATTATGTTGATAACTGTGATTTCAGGCTGTTTAGAGCTGATGAGAAACCGTGAAATAGGATGGATTCATTTTGATTCTCGAAACCTTGTCCTTACATTGTCTACACTTTATTGACTTCTTAATCTATCTTAAAGCCTAAAAAAAGCTTCTAATACTTATATAGGTCTAATATATCACTGCTATAGAGGTACTCATACATTAAAATTACATTAAATATCCATCGATCAAGGACTAGACATACAAGACGAGACATCAGCCATTTTTCAGTAATCTACCATTATCAATATTTCTGTCCTACATAAGGTCAGTTACACCTTGAATAATTGATTGTTATTTATGAAGCTGAGTGACTCCAGGGTTTGTATTACACAAGGAGTATAACGTTTCATAAGATTACAGGAATGCATTACATTGACGCCTTTTACCTATGGTTGACAAGTATTAAATTAGACTTAGAATACATATTTGAATTTTATAGCAAGTTATGATTAAAGTACATTTAAAAAAGTGTTATGCTATTATCTACGTTACTAAATAATTCAATATTTTGTAAGCAGACTTTATCTGTCCATGTATAAACATGTATTATAGGCGATCGTTATTGTGATAAGAATTCCGTTCATTTCTGCACTCTAATCTAATGTTTATATTGGAATTTTATGTACATAAATTTTTTGTGGGTAGAATGAAGGTAGGAAAATTCTGTTTTGTGAATTGATTAACCCATAAAACTATATCAGTCCAACTTATTACAATAGTATTATCGTATTATCATAGTTTTATCTAGATAGTATTTCATGTAGTTTTCCTCTGGTTTGAGTTGATGCGGATATTTTCCAAGTCTTATAGAAAACTGTAACTGACTGGTTGCATACTCCATGTCAGTCAGTCAGCTACAACATAGGATCAGGCACATATGTGCATCGGTTCAAGTTGCCATACCTCATTAGCACAACAAGATGAACACACCGTACTCCATGTAAAAAAAAACAACATAATATCTAGCGCTTTTTATTCACATGAATTACAACTCGATAACTTATCAGTATCATATTGATCGCGAAATTTAAAGTACATAATTCGATCGAATAGGGAATCTCATGTTTGAACACACCTGAAAAACTCTCTAAAATATGATGAAGATAGCACTTGAGATGAGTTGAGCTGTTTTTATGGGCAATATTTTTTGCAATCATCTCTTTCCATTGTGAAAAGTTGGCATCTCTGTAGATCCTGGTTGTTTGACAGAAATACAACGTAGTATAGTTGATTGTACGATTACTCCTCATACTTTATGTTTGTTGCCTTTAGTTTTAATGTTGTCCCAACTAACCTGCCTAGAGTTTAGTGTGGTATATACCATTTTGGTTGACAATATAATAGTATGTAACAGTAATCGGAAGTGGAATATCTGCTAGCAGAAGATTGAGAAAATTAAATTGAAGAGATCAGGAAATGAAACAGAGAGCAATTGCAGTAACAACAGAACTGAAAAAATCATGAAACATGTAAAGTAAAACTGAAGAAAGATGTGCAAATGGTTTATTTAATGTGTGGTTTTTATATTTTACGAAGGCATCGTGTAACTTTGAGTTAAACAATAAACTGGTTTACCACACCTGAATTCTCGTTCACTACAGTAGGACTTAAAGAAACACGTATTCCGGCCAATATTTCACGCTTATGCCATCACAAAAGGCAAGTCTGACCACTTCGTCAAGTTAATAGCTACGTTTGAGTATTCGGTAATGTTTGACTTTCGTTGGTTCATTAATTTATATATCACGTAATTATTTAAAGGATTTTCTGTAAGGATTGCTTTTCCGGTCTATTGATATTAGTATGGAGATTCACTTCTCAATTCATTGACTGAAGCCTATCTGTGACTGCATAGATTTGTACCTCGATGGATGTTGTTAGCTGGTGTTCGAATAATTTGAAGGATAAAGGCAACCAAATTAAGGGATGGCATCAATTTAATGAAGTCATTAATTGTTGTTCTGAACTATGTTGATTGGTACAGACTACCTAGTTGGTGTTTATGTGGTAACAGCAATTAGTAGCTAAAGACTTTGGGCGGAACGACTCACAGTCGTTCACAATGACTAATTTACATCCTCTTGATTTTGAATTCTAGTATTCTTTCACTCATCTTTTCTTTCTGTCTCAGTTTTGCTCTTTGTCATTGTTACTATGTTATTTCAAAGTCATTTCATTCATTTTCATTTGATGTTATTGGTGTGTATTTAGAGTTAATTCACAACTATGTCATATTCTACATTGATAATGACTCAACTTTAATGATGATGTTTTGAAGTTGCTAGTATTTTCTTTTCTTGTTTAACTTTTTTGTCATTTATTCATCTATTTGAACATATAAATATTGGTACAAAGGGACACCGAATACATATGCGTCACACAAGTCACTTGGTTTGTGTGTGGGCTATCATACTTCCCGGGTGCCCAGACCAAAGCAGGTGGTTTTCTTATAGGGTCACATCCGGAGACTTCGACCTAATGGGTCTGATGCACAAGGCAGTGAAGCAACGTAAGGAGATGCAATCCCATGGTAGCCACTGACCAATAATCGATTCATACGCCATTTATTCCCTCAGGATTCTAGACCCATCCCATGTGCACCATTGGTTTTGAATCAGAGTTTTCCGACTCCTCTAGGTGGATCCTCCATATCCACCAATCCGGACATTCGCTTTTCGACCTCTCAATTTCGTAGACAACAGTAATGCCACGAGAAGTCAGTGAGTAGG
The DNA here is from genome assembly GCA_944470405.2 of Schistosoma mattheei. Lineage (NCBI taxonomy): Eukaryota > Metazoa > Platyhelminthes > Trematoda > Strigeidida > Schistosomatidae > Schistosoma > Schistosoma mattheei. The sequence continues at coordinate 925,573 of OX103947.1, forward strand.
ACTTCTCTGGTAGTGCTGTATATGCATGACCATGTGAGAGCATTTCGAGAGAGAGAGAGCAAACTCTCCCCACCCTCGACCGTACTATGGCATTTGGGGTAAGAAATGACTATCATAAGTCATTCAGAATTATAAACACATATATTCTTAGCTTAAATTTCTATTCCTCTAAGGAATAGTTACTCACTTTATTTAAATTTGTCAATCTAATTTCCGGTTGTTGGTTAAAATTATAATTAAAAAAACCCAGCTATGTCTAGTAATAAATTGTAGTTGATTTACATTAAACTCTTCTTTTAGATTAGTTTATGGTAGCCTACATAAATCTTAGATTCATTACTATTTGTGGCAATGATATTGATCAAGTTTGAAGAATTGACCATTAAACTACTTGATTCAAATGTATTTTACTTAATATTTAATTTAAGTGATTTGATTGAAAGCTTTAAGATGTTAGTTTTGTGTTTTTCTGATACTTGTTATCATCAGAAGCATTAAGGTTTATTAGATGAGACCTAATATGAATTATATTCCAATAGTTATACAAATAGTCAGTCAATTACAACGTAGTATCAGGCATGTATATAAATCGGTCCAAGTTGCCACACCTAATTAACACAACAAGATGAACATAGAATTCATAGAAGTAGTTACTTCAATGATATATAAAAAAAAGATTGTGTATGAGGATATAATACAGGAAGAAAGAATTAGTTGGTAGAAAGAAAGGTATAAAACAATTCAAATCTCACAGTTTAGGGGAGGACAAAGAATGCATACACCCTCTCTCTTAAATGGCCACGTGTATGCAACCACTGCCACAGAAGTCCTACTCAATGCCTTCTCTTAGCCGGGGCATTGTTTGCAAAATTGAGAGGACAAAAAGCGAATGTCCGGTGCTGAACCGCGTTGGCGGATACGGAGGATCCATCTAGGGGAGTCGAAAAACCCTGATTTTAAATCAATGGTGTACATAGTCTCCAGGATCCTGAAGGAACATATGCCGTATGAACCAATCGTTAGTCTTCAGCTTCCATGGGACTGTATCTCCTCACGTTCCTCTACTGCCTTGTGTATTAGACCTTTAGGTCAAAGGCTCCGAGTGTGGCCCTCCAAGGAAACCACCTGTTTCGGTTGAGCAGCCGGGAAGTGTTCCAGCTCTCACACGAATCGAATGGTTTATATGGTGCATATCTATTTGGTGCCCCTTTGTACAATATTTATGTGTTAAAATAAATCATTTGTAATTGTCACGCTATATCGATACGGTGGACTAAAATTATCAAAGTAGATTGCAGAGTAGTATAAGTAGTAACAGTATTGACATTAGTGAAAATCATTAGGAATATAAAATATGATTAGAGAAAAACAAATGGATTTGCTGAAGAAAAAGTGTGATATAAAGTTGAAACTCAAAATCTTAAGGATGACATAATGTGAATTCATCCGGATCGCTATGACCGATTCTGGTCTATGTTACTCAGTCGTTATGATTTTGTCGTAGGCACCAAACTTTTAACTTGAACGCTACTTGTACATGAAATAACAATGGTTAATCAAGAAGTTATGTTTTGTTGAAGAATTTTCAAAAATATCCTTCTTCATAGTTGGTAAAAACCCAGAAACTTCAAGATACTTTGTATCCAATCAATATTGAATAGAATTTTTGCAAAAGCGTATAGAAAATGTCTTAGTTTTGATTGGTTATTAAACTCAATACTTCACATGGTTCCAGATATTTCCAGTAGTCTAAGATAGTATATAGCTCTATAAATCCCTTCAATTTTCTTCATATAAACTAACATTGAAGTAAAGCTTTCATTCATAAGTATTTCAGAATAGTCTAAGAAGACAATGTAGAAGGTATATAATAGTAACAAGACTAATCACATTCAATGAAGCAAAAAAATTTTTTAATTCATCAAACTAATTTATTATTTTACAAAAGAAAATCTACACAATAATTTCCTTTTGTTTCTTTGTTTTTTTTTCTGTATTTTCTCTCTTCTAGATATTTTGAATTAAAATTAGCCAGTTTACCTATATCTAATAAGAAGTTTCAATTGTATTCAAGGTGAAAATGTTTTATTATTGTTATTGTTATTATTCTGTTTATTTTTATTAGTATAAAGAGTCACTAAATAGATATGTGACACATAAAGCATTTCATTTGTATATGGGCTATTTTACTGCTCGGGTGTTCAAACTGAGAAGATGATTTCCTTGGGGAGGGGTCACATCTGAAGCCTTCGACCTAACGATCTAATCTACAGTGTAATGTATTAGAGTAACATCAGGAGATGCAGTTTCATGGTAGCCGATGACCAAAGATTCGATACAAGTGTTCATGTGTACAATCGATTTGGAATGAGGGTTTTCCAACTTCCCTAGATGGACTCTCGTTTTCCAGCGATCCGGTTAAAGCACCGAACATTCGCTTTTCGTCCTCTCAATTTTGTAAACAACAACCTCGCTACGAGAAGGCAGTAAATAAGACTTCCCTTGTAGTGTCTGTATACGTGTGGTCATGTGAGAGCATTTCGAGAAAAAAAGCGGACTCTCCCCTGTACCCCAAGGTATTAGGGGTGTTTTTGTTCGAGGTTTTATGTTGGGGTTTTTTTGTAAAGTTTATTTATTTACAAATAAATAAATAATTTTCCAGTACCTGACAGAAACATCAAAAGAATACACCATCATACAAATGAAGTGATTAATTAGGAAGGTTAATTTTATTTCAGTGAAAAAAAATATAATCGAAAACTTCAATATTATCTCTATTCTAGAGGTTAAGCATTCGCACGCGAGACTGATAAGTCCTGGGTACGAATCTTGCAGGGCGGGATCATGAATGCACACTGCTGAGGAGTCCCATACTTGGATGAAACGGTCTTCCAGTGCTTCTAGGTTTTCAGTGGTGGTCCAACATCAATCGGTTTATGATCTCAATCAAAAACTTAGTAATCTTCACAACCCTATACTGATAATTACCATGTGCTCGCTAGCGACTAACTTCGTGAGTGAATTCTCGGAGTTTTAGTGAGCTAATCCGTGTCGGATAGAGACAGGTATCTAACTCAGTACAATGGAAGATGGTCGCGCAATTTCGTGGATTGGTTGAAGTCAGATATTAACGCCGTTTAATGCTGTCTCAGTAGGTTAAGCGTTTGCTCGCGAGACAGAATCTCCTGGATTCAGATCCCGATAGCGAGATCGTGGATATACACTGATGAGGAGTCACACAATAGGATGAAACGGCCATTCAGTACTTCCAGGTTTTCCATAGTGGTCTAGCTTTAATTGACTGATGAATTCAACTATAAAATTACCTCTATTCTGTTTTGTTGTAAGCTGTATGGTGATATCATATCAAGCAATGGCGTTACGCATGGTTTCTAAAAAAACTTTAATCAAGGAGAGTCTATCTGTCATGCAATTATACCATTTTATAACATGATTATCTTTTTGAGAATCAGTATTGTACTAAATTAGAATTAGCGTTCATCGTTATCACTTGATATGATTAATCAATGTGGATCCTATGATCTTTCTTTATCCCATATATACTATTTAATTTATTGAATACCGTCTTAAGCTTTGACCAATAATATTCCTCAATTAGGAAGATCAATCTACAATTTAAGATTGAAATTATCTTAACGCCCTATTTATCAGGATATAGTTTCTCATATTCATTTAGCTTATAGCTAATAAAACAAGGTTAACAACACAACATGCAGATAACTTTACTGGATAGTTCAATTCATAACTGAAATAACTATGATAACATAAAAAGATACAATATGAACATAAATACCCATTAGGTAGGTAGGTAAGTAGGTATATGACAACTAAATCATTGTTCTATAATTAATGAACAATAACTTAAGGAATGTAAAACAGAACAATAGTGAATGTATCGTCTAGGATGATATATAGTGGTACAATTCTCTCGTCTAATAATAATTGTACATGGAAAACGTATAGACAATAATCATTCGCAAAAAAAAGAAACAACTCATATCATATTTACCTAAATATAGGAGATGCATAATAGATATTATTAAAAAGAGTGGTATTTTATTGACATAAATGAAAATTTGTTTAAATTAAGATCATGAACTGATCAATGTTGGATCATCATAGTTAACCTGGAAGCACTGTTTCTTACCAGTATGGGAGTCCTCAGTAGTGCACATCCATGACCCCACGTGTGGGACTCGAACCCACGACCTTCGGTCTAGTGCGCGGATGCTTGACATCTAGAACACTGAGCCGGCACTCAACGGTGTTAATGTCTAATGAAAGACTATCTTCGATTGTCTTCAGTGGGTAACTGTCTCACATTCGACACGGTTCAACTTCACTAGTCATGGATTTTCACTGGAACTCTGAGAATTACCCCTCGAAGCTAGTCGCTAGTGAGCACATAATGTATTCGATTACCTGTAACTCAACTAGTAATCGATTATAGATCTATTTGCTTGGCTTGAAGCAATTCAATTCATATGAGAGTCAACAGTATGCAAAGTGAAGTATGTGAATCAAGGTTCATACCTGCAAGCGAATGGTTGAGGTTTGAGTTTTTTAATAATAAAAAAACATCGCTCAATTAATCATTTCATAAATTTGTATACAAAGCTGTGTTAACTAATACAATGAACTGAATAAGTAATGGTAGTTTAATGATTGAAACACTTGTTTTTGAACAGTTTAAGTATTTCACCAAGAGGAATGGATAAATTCATGCCCTGGTACGGCTGAGAGTAGGCAGAGTCCGCTCTCCTTCTCGAAATGCTCTCACATGGCCACGCGTATATAGCCTCTGCCAGGGAAGTCCTACTCACTGCCTTCTCGTGGCGGGAATGTTGTTTACGAAAATGGGAGGACGAAAAGCGAATGTCCGGCGCTTTAACCGGATTCCAAACCAATTGTGCACATGGGCTGGCTCCAGTATCCTGCGGGAACAAATGGCATATGAACCAATTGTTGGTCACCGGCTTCCATGGGACTGCATCTCCTTACGATGCTCCACTGTCTTGTGGATCAGACCTTCAGGTCGAAGGCTCCAGGTGTGGCCCACCAAGACAACCACCTGTTTCGGTCTGGGCACCCGAGCAGTATCACAGCCCTCACACATATCGAATGAGATTTGTGTGGCGCATATGTATTTGGTGCCTCCTTGTACCAATATGTGTTAAAATAAATAAATGTAAAAATTATCTTCCAAATATTCAAAAATACGAATAAACTGATATAGTTAAGAAAAAATAAAAGGTTTTTCCTGCTAAATGAAACCTGTATTAATTAAAATAATATAAACATGGAATGCAACAAGAAACTACCTACCAAATTAAAAGAATCAAATGCTGCAACACAGTGAATAATGAAAGCAACATTTTCTAGTTTGAATTGATTGATCTACGCAGTAATACAAAATGATGATTCATTTCATATGAGAATAGATAGAGTTTATGCACTTATCTTTGTAGTACAGAATAGAATAAAACCCTTCATATTTCAATAGAATAACGATATGGTATCATATGCTCACTAGCGAATTCTTGGAGTCTTAGTGAGAAGCCATGATGAGTGGAGTTGAACCGTGTCGAGTATGAGTGAGTTACTCACTGAAGATAATCGAAGATGGTTTGTCAATATCATGGATTGATTGAAGGTAAACACTAACACCTTTGGATCCCGACCCAGTGGTCTAGATGTTAAGCGTCCGCGCACTAGATCGAAGGTTGTGGGTTGCAATCCCACATGTGATATCGTGAATGTGCACTACTGAAGAGTCCCGTACTAGTAAGGAACAGTTGTCCAGTGCTTCGAGTTAACTATGATGATCCAACATTGATTGGTTTATGATCTGAATTAAAACTCAACAATCTCCACAACCCTACTTTAATAGTAATCCCAGTTACACGGATTAATAAAAGCAGTATATGTTTCTAGTAACAACTGTCAACTAACTTTTAGTCTGAGCAATGTTGGTAGATGCAGACCACTTGGTTGGAGTCCGCGTGACTATCGTAACAAATGGTTAGAGACTTTGTGTGACATGGCTCAGATCGATCACAATGGCGTCCGTGTATACAATCTCTATCTTCCCTTAAACTATGAGATTAAAATCGCTTCATATATTTCTTTCTACGAACTAATTCTTTCTTCCTGTACAATATCTTTATTGCAATCTTTCTTTTATATATTCTCACTTCTGAATTAACTACTTTTATGTATCCGGTGTCCATCTTATTGTGTTAATGAGGAATGGCAACTTGGACCGATGCATATATGTGCCTGGTCCTACGTTGTAGCTGACTGAATATTATTTTAAACGAGTTTACCATGTCTCACTACGAATCCATAGTGTATTTTGTTATATCTCGAGTTTAACCAATTATATTTATTTAAACACATAAACATCGATACAGGGAGGCACCAAATAACTATGTGAGGATTGGGATACTGCCCAGGTTCCCAAAGTGTAGTAAGTGGTTTCTTTAGGGGGCCACACCGGAGCCTTCAACCTAAAGGTCTAATCCACAAGGCAGTGGAGCAACGTCAGAAGATGCAGTCTCATGGTAGCTGTTGACGAACGATTGATTCATACCTCATTTGTTCCTTCAAGACACTGTAGCTAGCTCATGTACACCATTGGTTTCGAACCAGGGTTTTCCAACTGCTTCGGTCTGGGCACCCAGGCAGTATCACAGCCCTCACACATATCAAATGAATTTTGTGTGGCGCTTATGTATTTGGTGCCCCCTTGTATCAATATCTATGTGTTAAAATAAATAAATAACTCCCCTAAGTGGACTCTCCGTGTCCACCAATGTGGCTAAAGCTTCATACATTCGCTTTTCGTCCTTTCAATTTCGTAAACAACGCCCCGGCTAAGAGAAGGCAGTGAGTAGGACTTCTTTGGCAGTAGTTGTATGCACGTGTCCATATGAGCGTTTGAAGAGTGAGAATGGACTCTCTCGACTCTCAGCCGTACCATAGCATTTGGAGGAATAACATTAATCCATTCTATATTATAGACAGTAAGCTAGTAATCTCAACTCTTTACAAAATAATTGTGAAATCTAATTAAATAAAAGTGTGGTTAGTGGCTTAATTTTTAAATAATGTTTCTTTATTACAAAATTAATGGCGTAAATAAATCGCTGTGTTTTCAATTTCATGGGACACATTGAATGAATGGATGTTTATTTATTCACTTAGACTGATTAATTAATTGTTTTATTGGTCAATCCAGAGTGAATCATGAACAAAATGAGTAGATTTAAATACCTTGGATTCGATCAGTATCGTTTTATTCGAGAAAGAGATATGATAGTGTATTAACTGTCTACTTAAATCGTAGTAATTGACGCAAGACTTTGAATCAATATATGGAATTCATCTTGATTGTGTTGATTTTTCATGTTTTTTTCTCAATATTTTAAGTTTATTCTGATCTATTGATATATTTGTTACTATGTTATTATTACTTCTTACTCTCTTACATCCGACATACTCTATGGTTTATGTATAGAGAATACACTTTACCAAGATTAAATCTATAAGACTACTTATTATGGGTTGTTTATTTTAACTTCATTTTAATACACTGATCTCTTCATGTGTGTGCATATCTTATGCGCGTTCCCAATCGATGATGATGGTATCGATCGAAAGTAATGAATCACTCTAAACAGCAACAAAAACACTCATCAGTCTTTCCCTTCCGGGTTATTTCCACTTATTTTTTTTCCTTTAATAACTTATTTTTGTTTAGTTCATATCGTCCTTCCTTCCTCTGACTTCTCTCTCCCTCTCTCCCTCCCTCTTTTTGAGGTCACCTCTTCTCTTTATTATTACTTCACCCATATTAATTTCTATACTTTCGTATTTTCTTTTAGAATATCATTCCTTTATTCTAAATCTCATTAGTTTGTTCTTTCTTTACTGTTGTATCGTTTTGTCTATTTCATTTGTCACGATTTTTTTCAACACTACTTATTATCTGTATTTTATCAGTAGTATAATTCTATATTGTGATGATTCTAAATACCATTATCTATTATTATTAATAGTTAGTTAATTAGTTTATAGAAATGCATCTGTAAATGATCTTACCATCATGAATCTTATTATAATTGATTTCATTCATATTTCAATGAAGTGTAATTTATTACTTTTATTTAATTGTTCCAGTTTTCTCTACTTTTTTTTGTTATGATGTTTTGACTTCATTATTAATTATTCTTTATTCTACTTTTCTTTTTTTCTCCTTCTTCTTATTCTTCTTCATTGTATTGTCGCTTAAAATGTCATTCAGTAGGTTTTATTTTATTACACAGTTTTCATCATACAAGTTATCCTTTATTCGACCACTTCTATTACTACTAGACTACTATTACCACCACCACCACCACTGTTATCATTATTCCTTCATGAAATCCATCTTCTGATGGAAATTATTAACAATATAAACCAAAAAGAAAGAGAATTTGGATGAAAGTATCATTGTGTATGAATGAATGAGTTGATAAGTGAGTGAGTATGGGATAAGTATTGGGGTTACTAACAAGAAATAAAACACAAGAGAATTGTTGAATAAGAGATTTTTTTTCCATATTAAAATGATTAATGCCTATGGAATAATAATTGACTTTATTCATAAGTTTCAATTAATGAATTATGATTATTATGTAATTAATAATAATAATGTTACAAATATTGATGAGATTAATTATTTCTACTTATTTTGAATAGAGTTTCAGTAACCAAAATGTAAGCTCTTTTACATAGTCAGTCAGTCAGTTACAACGTAGGATCAGGCATATATATGCATCGGTTCAAGTTGCATACCGCATCAGTACAGCAAGATGAACACCAAATTCATAAAAGTAGTTACTTCAATGGTAGTAATTTATAAAAGAAAGATTGTGTTTAAGGATATAGTACAGAAAGAAAGAATCACTTAGTAGAAAGAAAGAAAAAAAGCAATTTTAACCTCATAGTTTAAAGGAATACAAACAGTTTATCAGGTAGTATGAAGACAAACTGTGTATACACGGACGCCATTGTGATCGATTCTGAGCCATGTCACACACTGTCTCTAACCATTGGTTACGATAGTCACGCAGACCCCAACCAACTAGTCTGCATCTACTAATATGCTCGCACTAGAAATTAGTGACTTCAAGGACTGATAACACGTTTTGGTTTGGCCGCTTCTAATTTTCTTACAGCCGTCTCCAGTAATAGTCAGCATTGCACGTCATGGTAACCGGTGTTCAGGTATACGTAATACGAGGCCCGACCATCTCAGTCGATGAAGATTAACAACCTCATCAACTGATTTACCATCATTCCCTAATACCCTGCATCTAACCTTACTATTACTTACCCGGTGATCTCAGTAGATGCGAGCAATATTTCAAAGACTTCTGTGATCAAATCCTAACAACTTACGAGTATCTTCTACTCCTAATGGCCACGTTTTGCATACATTAAGCAGAACAGTGGGAGATTCCCCACTCCCTCGAAATACTCTCACATGGGCACGCGAATATAGCCACTGACAGGGAAGTCCTACTCACTGCCTTCTCGCAGCATTACTGTTGTTCACGAAATTGAGAGGAAGAAAAGCAAATGTCCGGCGCTTTATCGGGGTTGGTGGACATGGAGAGTCCGCCTAGGGTAGTTGGAAAACCCTGATTCCAAACCAATGGTGCACATGGGCTGGCTCAAGTATCCTGAAGTAACAAATGGCGTATGAACCGATCGTTGGTCAGCAGCTACCATGGGCCTGCATCTCCTTACGTTGCTTCACTGCCTTATGTATCAGACCTTTAATTCGAAGGCTCCGGATGTGGCCTCCTAGGAAAACCAATTTCTTCGGGCAGTATAACAGCCCACACATAAATAGAATGATTTATGTGGCGCATATCTATTTAGTGCCTCCTTTTACCAACGTTTACGTATTTAAATGAATAAATAAGTAGTTAATTAATCTTTCCATTGTGTGAACAACCAGTAAGTGACAACCGCCCTGATATTTCTAATATCATGCAAGATTGTTTGTGGCACTTGCTGATAGTTGAACGCTATTAACTGAGGTTATGCTTAATTATGTGTGAGACATATTTAAATACACCAAAATGTTTATACATCTCGATATCATTTGCTAGTACAACTTTCTATTCCTTCTTAATCTATTTACTTAGCTTGCAGATTGAGTTCTTATATAAGAAGTGTGCATATCAGTATCACAATGAAATATCTACTTAACCTATAACATTAACCTTCATCCTTGAATTCCACTACTAACCATAATTCATCTCTTCTACTAGATTACTTGTGCTTCCATTTATCCTACTTAAAGTAATTTTAATTATTGTATTCTACAATACTCTTCTATTTATTTTATTTGTATGTATCATATTCTTTTGTTTATTGTTTACATTTGTGTAAATATTATTTTAAGCAAGTTGGAGGGGAAGGGGAATGAAGGTTGTGGTTTTTCTGATCTTTGTAATTTATACTATGAACTTTCTGACATATTTTATTTATTACCCTTTAGTGTTTTCTATTTTGTTGTTGTTGTTGGTGGTGGTGGTGGTGGTTTGTTTACTTTTATTTTCCCTTTCTCTTAAAGATGATAACATTTTATCTTGGTCATTTTTGTTGTTGTGTATTGTACACACACACACACACTCCACATCCTATTATGTACATTGGCATTCTTATTGCGATTGTCACTTGCCAATAATTTGACATTTCTATTATAGGTATATATATTCACGTAAATATTTATTTATTGTTCATTTCCATGTGAAGTGGCTACAAGATAAACCATAATAATAATAATAAAGTTTCACTATTACTTGTTACTACTATTTCAAGTAATAGTAATAGTGATCATAGAATTGTTTATTTAAAACAATCATTGAACTACAATATATCCATCATGTTGTTTCATTCAATTATTCTAGTCTATCTAAGGCTTGTACATCATTGCAAATAAATTATTTCGAGGAGACTAGGTTGAATAAGACTATATTTGATTTAGTGTAGTTGAGTATTGAAAATTCTGTATATAGGATAAAGTGAATAGATCCTTTCTATGTGTGTGTGTGTGTATCTGTGTTTACTTTTCTATTCACACCAGTTTATGTAGTATGCAGAGTATTTTATTCTTCTTGTATATTTGCCTATTTTATTTCAAAACTTTGCTTTACGAGTTACTATTTATGGATTATTCTAGTGTTTTCATAGTTTCCTGTATTTCTAAGAGAAAAACAAAATCTCTTACTGTATAGTTTTCATTTTTCGTGGATATGATTGTAATCTACTCCATCTTATTCAATGAAGTTATTCTATCTTAAACACTAATGTTTTTTTTTCTAATTGCTTGTTTTCTTGTATGTATTTAGGGGTTTATTGAGGTTAGAATCATTATAAATTAGAAAAAAAAATCCGATAAATCGTTAATTCGATTCCCGCTAATAGGATCATTGATACGCATTTTGAAGAGTCTTATACTAGGACGAGACGGCCTTCTAGTATTTCCATGTTTTCTACGATGGTCTACCTTTAATTAACTCATGGATTCAACTATTAAATTACTATAATATCCACAAAATCCTTTTACGAAAAGATTTGTTTGGAGTTAGACATTAACACCGTTAGATGCCGGCTCAGTGGTCTACTGGTTAAGTGCTCACGCGCGAAACCAGTAGGTCCTGGGTTCGAATCTCGCAGGGGGTGAGGTCGTGGATGCGCGCTGTTGAGGAGTCCCATACTAGGATGAAACGGTCGTCCAGTGCTTCCAGGTTTTCCATGGTGGTCTAGTTTCAATTGACTCATGATTTCAACCAGTGAAAAAAGAAAAACGTTATGATATTCCACTTGATTCACTGCGGTACATCAGCAGCATTTAGTATGATCAATCATGAGATCTACCTACGTTCATGATTTTCATCAACACCAACAAAAAGCAAGTCAACTACAGAATATTTGTCAGTTTCTTGAACTAAATTCAGGATGAAGTGGGATCTAAACCTGCTACTCAATGGATAAATATCTGTCTTATTCACTTTGCTGTAAATTTATTTATTATTACCATAATGTTTGTTTGTTTTCTTTTTTAATTTTAGATATATCAAATGGATTGAACAAAATTATCCTTCATTAGGCAAATGTGCTGACTTACAAAATGTTCTCTATCGATCCATACGAGATTCATCCGACTTACCGGGGATAAAAAACGATGATACTTATGTGGGAAATTGGATTAAACTTGTGAGTCCAATCTATTGCATATATATATTCTGTGGATATACTGTTGAATTCGAAGAAAGTGATAGAGATTTCGACTTGTTATTAGTATATTCAGTAGTTTTTAACTGACATTTAACACTATCGGTTAACTGACATGTTCTTTGATTGTACATATCATCATTCAGTTGTTTTGTAATCATCATAAAAGTAGATGTAAGTGTACGTTAGTTCAAATATCTGCAGCAAATCAAGATAATAAACAGAAACTATATAGATGATCAATAGGAGTTGAAACAATCAACACTTTACTTAATTCACAGCCTTATCAACTAATGTACACAGTTTCTTATGTTCAATTTATGTATATTGTGAAATATTTTAAATACGCCCAAGTCATGTAGTAGGATCTCCTTATATTGTTTATGATCTAGTTTATAGTGATAACATAAAATGTAACATGTAAAAATAGGTGTTTCAATGTTTCATTATTTGCAATGGTTAAAATATAACGTACAAATAAAGTAATGAAATATCGGATATTGTATGATTGGTTACTGTTATAACTTGTGCCTTGTGTCCTATTAATATATGACGTTATGATATCGACAATTAGAGAACAGTGAATTATCGACTGGACCAATGACGCATAAAACCTGTACGAGCAGTCTAGAGTCCTTATCGATCCTGCTTCCCACCTAACCCAGCCAGTTAAGTCCAGAACACCAATTTCAGCCTCTGCAATATAAATCATTTATTTCAAGCATACTGGGTTTATATACACCAACCAAACAGACCACATCGTACCATAAAATAAGAAACAACATTTGTACAAGATTTGACCAAAGTGGCTGTGAATGTAGGAGATAGTAATTGATAGACTGGGTATAACTCAAGAATGGTAAATCATATAATCATAGTTCATAGGTCAAAATTAAGCTCATAATAAGGGGAACACGAATATGAATAGTTTAGTTATTTAACAATTATACGTTAAAAATATACGTTTAGTATTGGTCCAGAAATAGATCCAACAGTTACCATTCATTATTCTCATCGGGATATAACAGTTGCGACCAGAGATATTTATGCTAAATTTACTACACTTTGCATAATCTTATGGAGGTGTTAGGTTAAAGGTCACTCACGTAAAGCCCATGTGTGATCGATTTCAAAGAGTTTTTTGTTGGGGACCTCGGTCAAGATCCGAGGTTGTGTAGGCAACAAATAATCTAATTTACACTTCTTTTTTCGTCGAGAAGAACAATCCTTTCAAGGAGTGGGAAGTCATATTTCTAATAACACTCGATATCAATTCGTAGTTTACTCATTTCATTATGTAAAGTAAATGATCTTTCATGCGAATATATATTGAAGTAAGCAATGCGGTGGTCGACTGGATTATGAAGACTTCGACATCTGAGGAAAAACGCGGAATACAATGGACAGCTCAGAACCAATTAGACGATTTGGACTTCGCAGATGACCTAGCCCTCCTATCCCATACACACGAACAATTGCAGATGAAGACAACTAGTGTAGCAGCAGTCTCTGCATCAGTAGACCTCAACATATACAAAGGAAAAAAGCGAAATCCTGAAATACAGCACGCAGAACACCAACCAAATCACATATAATGGCAAAACTCTGAAAGATGTGGAATCCTTCACATACCTTGGAAGCGTAATCGATTGACAAGGAGGATCAGATGCAAACGTAAACGCGAGAATTGGAAAAGCAGGCACCGCATTCCTAAAATTGAAGAGCATATGGAACTCAAAACACCTGTCAAACAATTTCCTACTGTACGGAGCTGAAACTTGCAGAACTACTACAACCATGATCAAAAAGGTACAAGTATTTATAAACAGTTGTCTACGCAGGATACTCCACATCCATTGGCCGGATACCATCAGCAACAGCCTTATCTGTGAGAGAACAAACCAACTTCCAGCTGACGGGTAAATAAGGAAATGTTGGAAAAGGATAGGATACACATTGAGAAAATCATGAAACTGCATCACGAGGCAAGACCTAACCTAGAATCTTGAAGGGAAGCGGAAAAGAGGAAGGTCAAAGAACACATTACGTCGGGAAACGGAAGTAGATATGGAAAGGATTACCCAAGACAGAGTTGGATGGAGAGTGCTGGTGGTCGGCCTATGCTCCTCCATGAGGAGTAACAGGCGTAAATAAGTAAGTTAGGAATGTGCTTTTCTACATATCTTTGTGTCATATATTTATGTTTTTATATGAACCTTTGATGTTATTCACTTATTCAATTAGATTAGTATTTGAACTTAGAAGTTCAGTGTTGTACTCATCAGGTTATCAATTCAGTATATATATATACCGAAAAATTGCAATATAATTAGTCGTTTGTCATCGTCTATATAATGTTTTATTATAAATCTTCTTTCGGTAATTTCCTTTGGTTGTTATGATGGGTTGTTGTTTTTTTTGTTGTTGTCTCAGTTTAAAGAAGAAAAAAAAAAAACAACAACAGACATTCATCATGAATGCTTTTATCAAATGAATTAATGTAACTTATCTCTTGTTTACCTTGTCTACATTGTATTTTTTTTTCTCTTTATCTAAAATGAAATAATGTTTGTCTGATAGAAACAATTTTGATGAACAATTAACTAAGTGAGCAAGTGAGTGAGTAAGGGAATGAATGAATGAATGAGGGAGGGAGGGAGAGAGAGAATGAGTGGGTGAGTGAGTGAGTGAGTGAGTGAGGGAGGGAGGGAAGGGAATGATTAAATGAATGATACATTAGATAAATGAGTAAATGTACTATTTTGTAGACAAACATAACAACTTGATAAATTTCCTTTCAATAAACAAGATCCAAGTACTTACATAGTATTAGATATACACATGTGAATACAGATGCTTATTTATTATGAATTTCAACTAATTTATCATTAAATAAATAAAAAAAAGAACAAATTACTTTTTTCTATCATTTTTATTCTTTGATTTCTTGTTAATCATTAGAAGTGTATCGAAATAGTATGAAAAATAGAATATATAGTTAAACAAATCATGTTTTCCTGTTGATCTTTCTCTGTGTATTTATTGCTTCATTTTCCTTGAGTCCATAACATTGTAACTGTAAAAGAATAAACTAATTAGTTTGTATTTTAATGTACATATGCCTAAGTTTATATATTGTAGACATATGTGCCCCCCAAATGCTTTGGTACGACTGAGAGTGGGGAGAGTCAACTCTTTCACTCGAAATGATTTCACATGGCCACGTACATACAATCACTGCTAGGGAAGTCTTACTCACTGCCTTCTCTTAGCCAGAGCGTTGTTTACGAAATTGAGAGAATGAAAAGCGGATGTTTGATGCTTTAGCCGCGTTAGTGGATACGGAGGATCCACCTAGGGGAGTTGGAAAACCCTGATTCCAAACCAATGGTGCACATGGACTGGCTCCAGGATCTTGATGGGAGAAATGGCGTATGAACCTATTG
The DNA here is from genome assembly GCA_944470405.2 of Schistosoma mattheei. Taxonomy (NCBI): domain Eukaryota; kingdom Metazoa; phylum Platyhelminthes; class Trematoda; order Strigeidida; family Schistosomatidae; genus Schistosoma; species Schistosoma mattheei. The sequence continues at coordinate 941,334 of OX103947.1, forward strand.
TTGGCTACCGGCTACCATGGGACTGCATCTCCTTAAGTTGCTCTACTGCCTTGTGAATTAGACCTTTAGGCTCCGGATGTGGCCCTCTAAGGTAACCACCTGCTGTGGTTTGGGCACCCGTGCAGTATCACAGCTCACACACAAATCAAATGAGATTTGTGTGATGCATATGTATTTGGTACCTCCTTGTACCAATATCTATGTGTTAAAATAAATAAATAATAATAAACAAGGTATCAACCTGATATCCTGTATGAAGGAAATGTTTGATGACTACACTATTATTACACTTTTATTATGTAATTCTCTTTCATCTCATCACCTTGTTTTTATCTTTTCATAATATTTTAGACAGAATATTGTAATCAACCAACTGAATTATTTGAATTATTATTTCGACAAGGTATTGGTACAATGTGTTCTGAATTTTATGTTACATGGTGTCAATTACTTGAAAAAAACAAAAATTATCGTAAAATTGCTTCAATTTATGCTCATGGTTTACGTGCTGGTGCTAAACCTTTATTATGGTTAGAAGATAGAGCTGAGTAAGTTATATTAATGATTGAATATGTTGAATTTTATGTAAATCGTTCTTTTATTTACATGACATGGTGATTGATTGTATTAATTCACTCATATGGTGTATGTTTATGTACTTGATACACAAATTTTTGTACAAGTATTACTATGCGAAGCATTTAATAGAATCGAAGATGCCACCTACAGGTTGAGTTTATAGTGCTGAAATCAGTAAGCCCACTAGTCAAGCCTATAAACGATTGACACGTTTAGATTATTTATCACAGTGAACACTGTAAATAAAAAGAATGAATCTAGTCATCCATGTCAAGGTTCATGCTTCTTATTGTAGCTTATACCTATTTAGACTCTTTTTAATTGAAATATTGAATCGAATAAGCTAGTAAGTCATACGCAACGTGGAACCTGGTATATGTGTTCATCAGTTAAGGTTATTAGGCAGTATTACTTTAGACGCTAGTTGCTTAAGCGGAACAGCTTACTATCGTCACACTTTAGAACAGTTATAGTAATACAAATTCGTCTTCAGACCATCAATTTGCTACTTTTAGTCCTTCTGTTCCCCAACCGACCTATCTTAACATGGTTGTGATCTTATAAAACAATTGTTCCAACCCATATTACTCTATTGAATTACTACAATCGATAATTCTGTCTGATATGTCATAGTTGCAGCTACAGTCTGGAATTCGTCACTTACTGTTATATTGTTTGAGTTAAACGTTTATTATTTTCTTATTAACCTATTCTAATTGTTATGATATAATCTAGGTGTGTATATCCCTTACGTCTTAAATTAAAGTTGTTTTTCACTTATCATCCACTAAACTCTTGAGGACGTTACATCCCCAGGACTCCCTTGGAAAAGGTCCTAATTTTGTAATTTTATTCTGAAAATTTGAATTTTATGTTTACGCGCTAAGAGACGCTTAGTTGACTTACACCTTACATTTCTCAGTCGGAAATCCTTGACTGTCATTGGTTGACGGATTTTTCAGTACGCCTATTTTGTGGCTCTGCCAATGGCGTTTTTTTTTCATTGTATAAATAAGCTTGATTTGTGAGCATAGTGACCTTATATTTTCTGGATGCTTGTAGAATGCATTCTCTACGCCTCATTAAGATTTCTTGATCCTAGTTAGCAGGACCGTGTACAACGGATTAGAATAGTCTGTCGTATCACTGTACCTTTGACCTTCATTCCGTTTACTGAGTAAAGTGAACTCGTAATAGCATTCAAACATATGATAAACAATAAATCACACTGTATTGGGCTCAATCGTTTAAAAGTATTGAACAAGTTTTGTTATTATTTGCATCAAATTCCAATACAATTGGAGTTTTAATATTACCATTTTTCAGTCTTTATCGTAATGTAATATTTACACAATAATTGTTAGCATAATTCTTTAGTGTTGTCATGAAAACCTTCCGGTTACTTGGAAGTCTAAGAGGAAATGGATAACTCATTGAACTTTCAACTACTTCAAGTTGTGCAGCTTAATGTATACCTGGTGAATAGATTTGATAAAGTTGTTCTTGATGTGTATCTCCGCTCACCTCGTCTAAAAAGTTTCCATAATTTTTTTTATACGGAAAATTATTTTGATTACTGGTTGGTATTCTTTTACAATAATATTTCCTTCTTTTCCGCTCTTCCTAATAGTATTTATTATTTTTAAGAACTATAATAGTAGTAGTAGTGAAGTTATGAATGTTCGTCAATTGAGATTGATAAAGCATATTACTTACTTACTTACTTACTTACTTACGCCTGTTACTCCCAATGGAGCATAGGCCGCCGACCAGCATTCTCCAACCCACTCTGTCCTGAGCCTTCTTTTCTAGTCCCATCCAATTCTTGTTCATTTTTCTCATGTCTATTTCCATTTCTCGGCGTAATGTGTTCTTTGGTCTTTCTCTTTTCCTTTGGCCTTGAGGATTCCATGTGGGGCTTGTCTTGTGACGCAGTTGGATGCTTTCCTCAATGTGTGTCCTATCCACTTCCAGCGCTTCTTCCTGATTTCTTCCTCTGCTGGGATCTGGTTTACTTTGTATTCCGAACCGTCACTTACCTCCACACTCAATCCTGGATAACATAAAACTAACTTTCAAAAAAGTTAGCCATGTGTGTTACCAGCTCATAAAGCCACTGAATGATTGACTGAGTCCAGTTCTGCTTACTATCTTGATGTAGTATTCGGACTTGACTGTCATGACAACAAAATCGAACTCTGCTTTACTAGAACACTTGTTCGTTTAGATATTAGGATACAAAGCCGGTCGATTGAAAATACCCAAGCTTAACCTCCGAGGGTGAAGTTGTATAGTTGACTCTACTATGTTATGACATTAAGATATTTCCTTTAGATAACCAGTATCTGAATAGGATATCACCTTGTCGTAACAGATGGAAGTGGTTGTGGAATGTCTGCGCTGAATGTAGGACACTTCATCTTGTCCCACAGTTTTCTGTTACAAGATTAGCAAATTATAAATTTCTAATTAGTAGTAGGCTGTATTTAATTGATTGAAAATAGTTTTCCTTTGTCAAATACACTCATACTCCCAGCCATAGAAGATCACAGTTCATCGGGTTTTCTTTTCAGGTCCTTTAATAAAAAATTTCCATTCAATGTATAGGCTATTTGATAGATTACAACTATCCACATGTGTCTAACAGCTTCTGTACCTGAAACGTCCTATTCCATAATTTTTTTTTTCAAGTAATTTCTCAGTTTGACATTTAGAAATGTAGTCATTATTGTCTATATTGTCAACAACTATGTTTTTACATGGTAATCATATTAGTTACTAATTTCATCACATTTTGTATTACGTTTTGTCTACACTTTTTCTCATTTACGGTAATAATAAGCAATCTAATAGAACTTATGTAAAGTTACATGTGAGCCGCTTTAAAATAATATAGAAACAGGAAACGGAAAACATTAATCAAGTACTGTTGTTCAATACTTGAAATATGATGAATGTTACTACTCTTCAGTGAAATTTTGCTTGATAATCATTCATTACAGTTATTGTATTGAATCTTTCCCCAAATGCCCTGGTACGGTCGAGAGTGGGGAGAGTCCGCTCTCCCTCTCGAAATGCTCTCACATGGCCACGCCTTTCCCAGGAAAATCCTACTCATTGCCTTCTCTCACCATGGGTGTTGTTCACGAAATTGAGAGGATGAAAACAGAATATCCGTCGCTTTAACCGGGTTGGTGGATATGGAAAGTCCACCTAGGGTAGTTGGAAAACCCTGATTCCTAACCAATCGTTGGTCACCGGCTACCATGGGACTGCGTCTCCTCACGATGCCCCATTGCCTTGTGGATCAGACCTTTAGATCAAAGGCTTGGGGTGTGGCCCCCTAAGAAAACCACCTGTTTCGGTCTGGGCATCCGTGCAATATCACAGCCCATACACACAAGTATGGTGTGGCGCACATACATTTGGTGCCCTCTCGTACTAATATCTTTGTGTTAAAATAAGTAAATAGTGTTGAATCTAATCAACAGAAAAAACTATCTAAATCAAATGATTCATATCAATTGTGTCAATGAATTATAGACTATATTCAACTGATGTTGATGTAATTGTATATGCTTGGACCCCTATACATGTATTCTATAATTTAAGTCATAAACTTGCATAGTTTTAAACTAGAAAAGAGCATTTTTAATGAGTTAAATTGTGATCTGTTTGTGGAAATTCTTCGAAAAAAATTCAAATGAATTTTACTTAATCTATCAAGATATTTTGTTATGAAGTTTATTGATACTTTTAGATAGTTCCAAAAATCATTCACAAACTACTCATTGAGTTAGATCAGTTTTTGATTAAGGAAAATTAGAGATTTCACAAATCATAGAGTTTTATTAAAATGTCTTTATTTTTATGCCAAATCTAATTGGAATTCAACCCACTATTGCATTGATGCGATTGAGAGGGGGGTGAGTCAGCTCTCCCTCTCCAAATGCTTTCATATGGCTACGTGCATACAAATACTGTCAGAGGGAAGTCCTACTCACTGCCTTCTCGCGAAATTACTGTTGTTTACGAATTTGGGAAGATCAAACATTCATCTTGGGGAGTTGGAAAACTCTGATCCCGAACCAATGATGTATATGAGCTACAGGATCTTGAGGGAACAAGTGGTCACCGGCTACCATGGAACTACGTCTCTTTACACTGGTCCACTGCTTTGCGGATTAGACCTGTATGTCGAAGTCTCGTAGTGTCCCTCCCCTAGGAAACCACGTTATACGGTTTGGGCATCCGTATCACAGCCCGCACTCAAATCAAGTGACTTGTGTGGCGCATATCTATTTGGTGCCTTCTTATGCAAACATTTATATGTTTAAATAGATAGATACCAATTTATCAGGTGATTTTCATATCGTACTAAATTTATGTTATGGATGATGTTCAGTAGTGTATAAGTAGTATGAAACAACCGTGTCATACAGAAAAATTCTTTTAATTCACCTGAAAATATTGAAAACAAAATAGTGATTTGAACAACAGAATAACATGAATTTTTCTTTTAATTACGTTAGTTACTCATCAATTGTACTCTTTATTATGACTAAAACTGTTAAACTTTACGTCCGAGGGAGAATTTATATAGCTGACTATACTAATGTTAGGATAGTAAGGTACTTCCTTTATATAACCAGCATCTGTAAAGGATATCACCTTGTCATAATAGACGGAAGTGGTTATGAAATATCTGTTCTGAATGTAGGGCACTTCAAATTTGATTGAAAATCATTGTCAACATGGATGGTGTAAGTAATAGGGAATCAAATAAACGTAACAATGAACATTGTGAATACATATATATAAACTGTAACATAAATTTATGTAACTCCGATTAGTACAGTGACAATCAGCTATGTCCAATGTAGAACCTGGCACGTGTATGGATTGATTTTATTTGCCATAACATAATCAGCACATGGAGATAAAATTATCAAAGCAAGTACCAGAGTAGTAGAATTAATGTTAACCATGATTAGGTATGGAAAAAAAGAGGAAAGAAATATCGAGAGATCTAGATTTTCAGGTTTTATAGGAAAATCCTCGTCATTGTAAATTATACGGAACCAATTTACACAAAGTTTGTAGCTACTAGTTGCGGTAATCACGCGGACCACAACTAGGTAGTCTACGCCGGTGTTATGTAGCTTAGTTCAATTGTCGCTAACTTCATAGACTGGTTCCATGTCTTAGTTTAGCCACCGCTGGCTTCGTTCCGGCCTACTCCTACACCAGACAACATCACTTGCTCAGATAGGCTGTGCTCGGTGATATGTAATACATATCTTAATTGCTCTAGTTGATAATGATTCACTGCTTAATCAGGGACTATGTAATCCATATCTGTCGATCATCGATTGTTTACGAGAACATATTTTAGACAAAATAATCACCTTTAACTACCTGATATCAGAAAGCTTTCTGTAAAAGTCATCTTTGACTTCATCTGGGCTGCAGTCAATGGAAGCGTAGGTAGAAACGATGAAAACACAACGACGTATGGTCATTATCTCTCCGAGTTCTTACAGAGCCGATGCACATATGTGCCTGATTCTACGTTGTAGCTGACTGATTGTATATCGGATTCTCTTTCTTTTCTAACTTCAAGTTTATTCTTGAATATTCTAATCAGTTAAGTAATAAAATTCTATAAATTTTTTTATATTTTCAAAACAAGTTACATAATATCTATAATGGTATTTGACTCTTTTCTTATAAATTTCATTTATCATAAAAATTAAAATGATTCACAACAGATTTTCGTGATTAATTTAGTTTATTTCTTCAATAAATTATTAATCAGGTCAATGATTCGATTTTGCGTAGTTCCTCTCTCTGTCTCTCTCTCTCTCTCGTCACCCAAAGTTTTTCTCATTATTGTTCTTATTGTTGCCTTATTTTTCTACTCGTTTTTTTCTTTTCTTTTCTTTTTACTATTTTGTTCCGTTTTGTTTTGGTGCTTTAGTTATTCTTTATTCTTGAATAAATAAATAAAAAAAACTATGGTTTCTATGAAACTATATGAGATGAAAAACATTTGTTTTTGTGTTTTCTTGGTATTATTCTCGTGATCACAGAGGGGTTTTGTGGATATTATAATTGAATTCATGAGTCAATTGAAGTTAGATTACTATGGAAAGCCTAGACGGTGATGAAACTCCATGGATTGGTTGAAGTTAGACATTAATATCGTTGGATGCTGGCTTAGTTGTCTAGTGATTAAACGTTCGCACGCGGGACTAATAAGTCCTGGGTTCAAATCTCGCAAAGTGGGATCGTCGATGCGCACTGCTTAGGAATCTCACATTGGGACGAAACAGCCGTCCAGTACTTTCAGGTATTCCATGGTTATCTAGCTCCAATTACCTCATGAATTCAACGATTAAATTATTATTGTTATTGAAAGATTTAATTAATGTTTTAAGGATAAATAACGCCTAAAACAATGAAGGATTTAGAAACTTACAATCCATGAGAAGATAGATACTAAGAATTTCGAGCCTTGTCATTCAATATCTTTAACCACTGGTTAAGGTAATCATGCTGATTCCAACCAGGTAGAGTCTACGTTTATTAACATAACAGTTCGATTGTTAATGAGATATATTATTCAGTAAAAAAGAAAGAAACTTATTACAACTCTCTCAATACATGAAAAGTTGAAGTTCTGATCTAAGTCTCAACACAAAATCGCCTCTCAATAAAAAAACGGATCTTACGTCATCTATGAATAATCAAATTTTAGAAATCACTTTAATTAGTTCGGGATCACTGTCACAATCGTTTCATAGCACTTTATACTGATGGAGATACGTAACACCACATAGAGGTATTAATTTGAACTGAGCGTAGACCCTTTTCACGTACATGTACAAAAACAAATATCAACACTGTAGTGACCTAATATTGTTGTTACTCGTGTTAATCCATGCAGGTAACTATGATGAGGAAATGGATTGAAAGATTATCGAGGGAATACCAGAGAATCTCTTGTAATTCATGTCCTTCTTGGATCAACTGACAAACTGGTTTAGATTCAGTTCATATGGTCAGTTTTACATCATAGAATGGCCTTAATGGCAAGACTATAATTTGTGGACAAACCAATAAAATTTAAGACACCAAGTTATCGATTTCGGCACGAAATTCATATATATGCATATAGTTAGGTAGTATAGTTGATGGCATTTCACAATGAAAACCCTAAATCTAATTCATAACCCTATTTTCTAACCCTCACATTAATTTTTAAACCTCCTTTGATCTTAGTAAGTAGATGCATTTTCCTAAAGTCATTTGAGCTAAGCTCAAAGACCATCCATAAATTATAGTCTCATCGCTTTGGTTAGTAACCATTAAAAAACCAGGATACACCATGTATCTCCTTATTCTTAGTGTAGAACTTCTCAAATGTACTTGTTGATGATTCACACTAACGTCTGAATAGAGGAGCTATAGCAACTCACGTGCAATTCAGTTTGTTCTCATTTAACTCGGTTAAGCCCCTTTGTTAATTTATTTAGAGGACAGAGCCATCCGTACCTTTATTATTGTTGTGCTTGTATGAAATATGTATGCTTGAACATCGCTTACCGCCTACGCATATATTCATTCTGCTAGCTTTATCATTAGCTGCCCAATCGATTCGATGCTCCATACGTTTCCCTATATATATATGCATTTACACTCTACACTCTCGGTTCACTGACTCATTCATTTTGCTTCTCTGCTTTGTGGTCTTAGTTATCTGCTAATAAAACTAGTCGCTGCTTCTCTTTTGACTTCTGATTTCTAACACCGTTGAGGATTATATTGTAACGGTTACGACGGGGATTGGTTAACGAAGCACAGCCACTACAGATCTTGAGGCCTGGTGCCGAACACTTGACCTTCAGTCTTATAAAATGGCGATTTCAGGTATTTCCATAATACTATCCTAACCATATAGAGAAAGTCAAATATTAGCATGGATACTGATCATGGGATAAGACTGTCATTAAGACCATAAGAACATGTGAATTTAATAAATTCTATTAAGACTAATATTTAGAAGCAACAAAATCAAAGTAGACTGATTTTTTTTGGGTATGTGGAATAATTGTTGTCTCACTTCTTATTGAAGTAGGTTCTAATAGTGATTTCTAGGCTGATAACAAAAGCTCAATTGAGCCATCTAGCCTAAACAATGCAACATTATTAAAAACTTAACAAGTATGTATTATTTCAATGGTTGAAATCATGAGTCAATTGAAGCTAGATGACCATGAGAAACCTGGAAGCACTGCGCACTACTGAGGAGTCCCATACTAGGACGAAACGGCCGTCCAGTGCTTCCAGGTTTTCCATGGTGGTCTAGCTTCAATTGACTTATGATCTCAACCATTGAAATTACTATAATATCCACAAAACCCTTTTGATATAAAAATGTATTATTTGGTCATTTCTACATCTCAGTACAAGATCTCAATCCTAGAAAGAAAGAAAACAATAGTTCTTTATCAAGTTATCATAGTTTTTTTAGTTGAAATTTTCTTAAGAATAAGGATATGATAAATCCATGTATTGAACGAATCTAGGTTGAGTACTGTTGATAAACTGCTTATTCTCATCGCAAGTTTAAACATACTTATGTCTGTCAACATAAGTAGTATGTAATCAATCAGAAGTGAAATGTCGGGCATCAGTAGATTGAGAAAATCGAATTGAATAGAACGAAAATGTAAAGAGAGAGTAATTGTAATAACAATAAATGAATGATAAAAGTTGAAATTATTGGTAAAAGATTTGCATATGTAGTGTTTAATGTATGAGTTTTCATATTATACAAATGAACTTTGTAATTTTGCATTAAATAATAAATCGGTCTTTCCCAATTAAGTTTTTATTCATCAGTTGAAGTGGCTGGGACACGTGTTACGTATGCTCAACCACCGACTGTCTCGACGTGCGATGTTCGATGGTATAGGAGTAGGTTGGAAGAAAGCTAGGGGCAGCCAGACCAAAACATGGCACAAGTCCATGAAGTCACTGACAAGTGGACTGAGCCATGTTGGTAGGTGTAGACTACTTGGTTGGGGACAACGAGATGATAGCAACCGATGGTTAGAGACCCTGAATGACATGGCTCAAAATCGTTTGCAATGGCGCAGGTGCATCTATTCTTTGTGTTCTCCCAAATTCTAATCTCCTGAATCCTCCTTGTCTCTTTTTTTCTCTTTCGAAATTTATTTTACTGGATTATACTCCTTGATTAACATCTTCAAACCCTAATCTTTCCGATTACTGCCTATACTCTCTTACCGCCTCTACCACTACGGGATTTGAATTGCAAACTGCATCTCTGTGCTAATGTGATGTCACAACTCGAACTGATGTACGTACGTACGAAGTTCTATGTTGTTACTGTCTGATTGACTGAACAAGATTTTTGTCATATACTCATGGATTGAATGAATTTGATTATGTAAACTGTTAGTTCCAAATATCTGTAAGCTATGATTTCTAATTGTCCTGGAATGGAACTCAATGGTAATGATTTTGATTTGATATAAATATATATTGAGATAAGCGTTGTTGTGGATATTGTCTATTCTTTTGTTTATAAATGTCAATACTCTCTCCACCCCACCCCCCGATACTGCCCCATAATAGTTGTTAGTGCACACTGATGAAACATCCTCACTGGAACAAAATATCTACCCGTCACTCTTCGTGTTATAACAATAGTCTGAATAAACTTATCTAGGGGATATAAAAATGTTTTTTTTTATCACAATTGACTAATTGGAATTTGATCTAGTTTTGTTCACTATGTTAGAATTCAACATAATGTTTTACCAAATTCAATACACTAATTCATATTGTGGTATGTGTTACTGATGTCGATAGATACCAGTAGTATGTATCATCAATCGAAGTGAAATATCTGGTAACAGAATTGTTGAGAAGATCGAAGTAAGGAGAATGAGGACAAAGAATGATTGTTGTGGAAATGAAAGGACAATCAAGTTTAAGACGACTGATTGACATTTTGCAAGAGAAGTATTTACTATATAGTTCTTAGATTTGATTGTCCCCACTTGTGTTCTCATTCACTACAATACCACTTACTATATAATATTCTTAATAGCTTATTCTATTCTGGTAATTATGATATATATAAAGTTTTGTAGAATTTATTACTGGAAAAAGCCATTACATATCACTTGGTGTATAATCCCATTGTTTTCAAGGACTGCAATTGATCAATCAGTCCCTTGTTGGTATATATGTGCATCCTGTATGGATTGCCTCCATAAAGCCTAAAGTCACAAGCTTTTTATGCACAGATCCACTGCTAGCCACTATCCATCTTCAATGACATATCAGTTGTTACTATTATTTCTTTTTTTTTTGTTTTTAAGTGTCTCCACAATATTTTTTCCTCTCTTCCTTCAATGTATGTCTGTATTTGTGATATACTACTTTTTTTCATAAGTAGTATACTGTTTATCATAATTTGCATTTTGATGATTAAGCCATATTCACTAAATTCATTACATTTTACTTTTTACAGTATTGAATATATATGAACTACCGCTGTTGTAGTGATTATCCGATCAGGGAAATGAAAAACAAGCTACTTTAGTAAAATCTCCATGTATGTATTCAGTGTATGTATATATAAGAATGTGAATGTGTATGGGGTATGATTAGTTTATAGCTTATCACAGTTTCCTTGTCACACACTCTATGTCTTCATATATATTCTCTTAAACTTTGTTCTTTCCATTGGTAGTCTGTTGGCTATTTGTAATATTCTATGTTTATCTTTAAGATATTTTCTCATTCAATGGTTGACATTAGTTTGTTTGTTTGTTTGAATAGTCACTGTTATTTCATGCTATGAATTGATTTTCTTTTTTATGAACCTCGTATTCTCTTATGTTTAATCTTTGCAATTGTCATCGTTTCTACTGTTATTCTCCAATCAATTAAGGGATGAGTATACTGTGCGGCATTTTGTTCTGTTCTAGTTTACGGCTGCGAAACATGGCCATTAAGAGTAGAACACATTCATAAGCTATTAATATTTGATCACAGATGTCTTAGAAATATTGCCCACATCTACTGGGATCACCGTATGTGTGGTAGTGAGGGAATGTTGGTAAATGAGTTGATGAGGTTGTAAATCTTCACGGACTGAAATTGTTGGGCCACGTGTTACGTATACCTGAACAATGGTTACCACGACGCTCAATGCTGACTAGCGTGGGGGATGGTTGTAAGAAAATTAGAGGTGGCCAAACCAAAATGGGTCATCAGTGCTTGAAGTCACTAACTTCTAGTGTGAGCCGTGTTGGGAGATGCAGACTACTTGGCTGGATTCCGCGTGACTATTATAATCAGTGGTTGGAGACTGTACGTGAAATGGCTGAGAATCGATCATAATGGTGTAAGTGTGTACACTGTTTGTCTTCCTTTAAACCGTGAGATTAAAATTGCTTTATATCTTTCCTTCTACGAACTAATTCTTTCTTTCTATACTATATCCTTATACACAACCTTTCTTTTATAAATTACTACCATTGAAGTAACTACTATGGATTTGGTGCTCACATTGTTTTGCTAATGAGGTGTGGCAAGTTGGACCGATGCACATATGTGCCCGGTCTTAAGTTGTAGCTGACTGAGTGATTATTATTCTGACGACTTTGACTGTCTTTATTCATTTCCTTTTGCATCGGGATGGTGTTGTAGCTTGAATTAATTTACATTTATTCCAGATTCTACATTGATTTCACCTAGGATGCATTGTAATATGACGTCATGCTAAGATGAAATATTAATCGAATGCCCTTTTTCATTTAATTTGATCGCCATAAACCATCCAGTTTTTGATTCATAACAAAAATAGAAGGCGTTTTTTTTAATGCATGAAGTTTGTAGTTAAACAACTATTAAAAGCCAGAAAGCACTGAATTGCTATTTCATTCTAGTGTGGCATTCATCAGCAGTTCGCATACATGTGATCATTGGTTGCCTTCCACGTGTTAGGATTTTTAACTGAACGGTTAGTGGGTTCGAATCCTGGAGTAAATATCAATTCTAGAATGAAGGTATATCCAGCTGATGGTTCTCAAGTAATATGGAATAATCGTCCTGTATTTCACTGCTAGCGACATTCCATCGATTCGATATGCCACAACTACATTTTTGTAATATGTATTTTGAAGTACAAAAAATAATAATTCAAGTTGATTATATGTTTTCAACGAAATAAATGGTCAGTTATATGATGTTGATTCTGTAAGAGGTTTTTAAAGTTGATAAGTTTCTAAATGGACGAAGATTCTATAATTTCTATTTATGTTCAGTTTTGGAAGTCAGTTATGAAATCTTATCATTTCTCCAGGAATATTAGAATAAAGTTTCCAAACAAGCTTTTGAATATAATGCCGACTGATTAGGGGACTAAAATTTCCATTTACGTACTCAAGCCCAGGACCTTTGACCTCACGCTCAAACGCTTGACCTGTAGACCACTGAGCTGGCATTCAACGTCGCTAATGTCTAACTTTAATTGATCCATGATCTTCTGCCTTGTTAGGTGGATTAGTCATCGCGGGCCTTGGAGGGCAATACAATCTGATCGGTGTCGCCGGGACAGCAGAGCAGTTGTAAGCGGGACTTTTCGCGAAGCCGCAAGCGATTTTACTCTCCATTTTCATGGCGCCATGCAACTGCAACCAATACTCATCTTTGCTTTTCGGTGAGATGGTTGCTAGCTTTAAAACTAGCGCGGTTTGATATTTAGTTGCAACAGAAGCTGAAACCACTTTGCTGACATGCATCCGTTTAGGATGATAAACATGTTAGCTACTGAAACGGAAGATAAGATTAGCGCAAACAAGGACATGATCAGAGTCCACATAGGTTCTCTAAAATTAGATGCAGTTTTGTACGCAACCAAACCAGTGGTACCTGATCGCTATGTGATCAATATGAGTCCGGGTTTGAGATACAAAGGGAGGGCGCCAGATGACACATCGACGATGACTACCGGTAGTTAGTGCTAAGCAGAAACAGGTTGTGGTCTGTGCACAGTTGTAGTAGACGGTCCCCGTTATCTGACCTGTAACCAACAATTCCCCATCGGCCACCCAAACGACTGGACACCTGACCTGAGCACTCAGGTCTCCGGCTTGTGTTATGGATGCAGAGGAATGTACCAATAATTATCATGTAAAGTCTAGTGATGTCCTTGGACGTTAAATGGACATTTCCTATTCGCCATTATTTATTTCATTCGTTAAATATTGTACAAATGTTGTTTTCTATTTTTATGGTACGATGTGGTCTGTTTGGCTGGTATATAAATAGAGTATGTCTGAAATACAATGATTCATATCTCAGAGGCTAAGACTTGCGTTCTGGACTCAACTGGCTATGCTAGACAGGGAAGCGGGACCAATCGAGACTCTAGGTCGTTTGTACATGTTTTACATGTCACTGATCCGGTCGATAATACACTGCTCTCTAATCTTTCAGTCAAGGACACAACAATTAGCACAGGGTATAAATCGACTCAAGCTAAAGTCACAACAACTAGTATGACAATATTTATCAAACTCACTTCCTGTAGATGAGCAGTTAGCTGGTGGTAAAATTCATCCTTGACCAGAAATACGAACATTTTCCTCCCTCTCTTTTTTCCAATGTATGTGCTTTGGTATCAACAGTTAAATTGATTATTACATTTAAAGGTACTTGTAAAATATGATTTGTCAGTTTTCATATGTTTTCAGGAGAGTTTCGTTTCACAAAAGTTATCGGTCAATTTTTATTCATCTCTGCATTTTATTATAACCACTTTACCGGAGGATTACTGTCAACAATTATCCATATCGGGTAGAGACAGGTATCTACCTCAGTACCACGGAAGTTGGTCGCGCAATTTCGTGGATTGGTTGATGTTAAACACTATCACCATTGGATGCCGGCTTAGTGGTGCAGTTGGTTAAGCGTTCGCGCGCGAGACCGAAGGCCCTGGGCTCGAGTCCCGCGAGCGGGATCGTCGATGCGCGCTGCTGAGGAGTACCGCAATGGGACGAAACGGCCATCCAGGCTTCCAAAGGTGGTGGTCTAACATCAATCGGTTCATGATCCCTGGTGATGTCATAGGTGGGCACTGTAGAGATGAAACAGCTGTTTGATGCTTCATGGTTCCTGAACGGTTGTCTAAAGTCAATTCTTGATGTAAATCTTGTACTGAATATTGATTCACATAGGTTTTTATTTCAAAAACACTTTATATTTATCATACTATTTCTTTTATTTCTAGGGCGTTTTTCCAGAGATACGAACATTCTTTAAAGTCTACTGTTACATCATCATCATCTGATATTGTTGGCACATTCACATCTTATAATTCTTATAATGAAACTAACAATGAAAATACAAGAAAGAAATTAGCCTCATTACGTTTAATTGAAACTAGTACACAAGAGAATAATTTAGTTGCTCCAGTAATAAGAACCAAAGAAATGTGGCGTTGTAAGTAGGAATGATTTATAGTTTTTACTACCTTTATTATCATGTACAAGTTTGTCAATTGCTTGACTAAATCTTTTCATGTTTTCTTAGTTCTCTTTTTTCCTGATGATGATTTTTATTTTATTTTATTTGAACACATTAATATTGGTACGAGAGGGCACCAAATATATATGCGCCACACCATATATGTGTGTATGGGCTGTGATACTGCTCGGGTGCCCAGATAGAAGCAGGTGGTTTCCTCAGGGGGCCACTTCCCAAGCCTTGGACCTAAAGATCTGACCCACAAGGCAATGGAATGTCGTGAGGAGATGCGGTCCCATAGCAGCCGGTGACCAACACTTGGTTCATACGTCATTTGTTCCCTCAGGATACTGGAGCCCATGTGGACCATTGGTTTGGAATCCGGCGAAAGCGACGGACATTCGCTTTTCATCCTCTCAATTTCGTGAACAACACCCACGGTGCGAGAAGGCAGTGAGTTGGACTTCCCTGGCAGAGGCTGTATTCGCGTGGCCATGTGAGGGCATTTCGAGAGGGAAAGAGGGTCCACCCCACTCTCGGCCCTACCAGGGCGTTTGGGGGCAGTTTCATGTCTATCTATTATTAGTAATGAGCTGAAAATCAACTACTTCTCGTCTAAAATTTATCTTGAGTAGTTGCAACATAATAAATGTCATAAAGGATGATTGAAACACGACGATTTATCTTACTGTAGAACTAGATTAACTACTATCAGTAGCAAATTATCATAAAATCGTGAATGTGTACATGATATAACTCACCTCTTCTTTGTATTAGTAACTGAATTTTCAAGTCTGCATAGAGTAATAAATAGTAACACTGAATCACTTGGTTTAAAATTTTAATCCTTACAATCAAAGTTCATTCGTAAACGGAATGATTTACTTTCAGCGTTGATTGTAACATTTAAATGCTGTGGGTTGTAATCTCACAAGAAACACTAGTTTCCTCTAGGTCACCGATATGTCTTGCTGATGGGAGCCAACTAATATCTAACTCTAAGACTCAGGGTTCTTGTTGTTTGGCTCATATCGTTATTATCACTATTGTTAGTGAAATCACTATTTTTCCATGGTGAATAGCCTCATTTATTTTTAAACCTTCTGTTTGATGTTGGATTCTTTATAATGTGAATGGTTTATAATTGTGGAACTTGTGAACCAACCTAAAGAACAGACTCTGATAATGTTTTCTGGGATACCACAATAAATACTTCAGAATTAATCTATCTATCTTGATGAATGCAACATCACTAAAGAAATATCCGTTATTGCAAACAAACCACTGTCGGCTGACATTATGAACTATTGCTAGTTCCAAATTCATTTGATGTTGTTTACTTGTATCTTCCCATTGTTATTTAGGACTGGAATTGATCAGTCACGTATTGGCATATATATGTGCATACTATGCTTATTGCCTTGATATTGCCTTAATTCACAAGCATTATAGGCAAAGATGGATAGTGGCTAACAGTGGAATCCAATTTAACGAGCGTTTCATCCTATTTTTGACATCATCACCTCAAAGTTGATGTTCACTCTGGGACTCGAACTCAGTACCGCTTGCTTCAAACACCATCGCTTTATCAACTTAGCTACTAAATCCTGATAGCCACTTACTTGTGCAATAGAGTGAAGTTTGAATATTCACTTTGTATCTTCCTATTCATAGATCATTTTGATTATTGAAATAATTATTGATTTCAATAAATGATCTTAATTACTTCAACTTTATATCTTCTTTTTTTTATACAAAAAGCGAATCACTCAGGTTTGGGAACTATTCGTTCATCGGAAAGTTTTATTTCTAATAAATGTAATTATCAAATTAAACAAGATAAATTATCTCAAGAAAATTCTGTATTAATACGTGATCTACCACCGATCACATCAGATTTTATACGACCTGTTGGAATACCTTCATCATGGCAAAAAGAAAATCAATTGGAACCTAGTTCATGGAATAAAGCACAGGTTAATTTTTTTGTGTGTGTTCTAATTTATACATTTATAATCATAATCTTTAGAAATATTGTAGACAAGTTCTTGAACCGTTGCCTGCCTCAATAGACAATGTTAGCTGGTGTAACAGTCAATTGGAAGAAAGTTGATAAAAGTGATAAAAACAAAACTTGGCATCAATCCATAAAGTCATTAACTGTTAGCTTGTATTGTATTGATAGATGTTGACTACGTGGTTGAGGTTTGTGTAATAACGACGATCACTAGTTAAGAGATTCTCTTGATATGACTCAAAATTGGTTATAATAACATAGATACATTCTGAAAAGAGCAAGAACAAAGATTCTAGCAGAATAGCATGAATTCATTTTATTTCGTAGGTTCTCGTCAGCTGCTTACAACCTGTGATATTTGAAAATCATAATTACATAATGGGTTTAAATTGTTAACTGAATATTGTAAATATATACCTAATGTGAGAGAATATTCTACAACATTAATTGTGACAACAGTTCAAAAGTGGGTTAGAAACAATCGATTACATAATGAATAACATTGAAGGAATGTAGTGAGTAGAGTTCAGTTGAAATTAATAACTTTCAACTGAACTCTACTCACTACATTCCTTCAATGTTATTCATTATGTAATCGATTGTTTCTAACCCACTTTTGAACTGTTGTCACAATTAATGTTGTAGAATATTCTCTCACATTAGGTATATATTTACAATATTCAGTTAACAATTTAAACCCATTATGTAATTATGATTTTCAAATATCATAGGTTGTAAGCAGCTGACGAGAACCTACGAAATAAAATGAATTCATGCTATTCTGCTAGAATCTTTGTTCTTGCTCTTTTCAAAATGATAAAGGGAACTATGTGTATGAAATAGATACATTCACTCGACTTTCGTCTTGTCTTTCAATATTCCTTCGTATAAACTTTTTCATCTTGCCTTTTCAATGATATTCTCAATTTTAAATCTATCTCATTATCGTTACTTCTGTATTATTTAGATTTCTTTACTATTCATCTTTTTAAATTCATCACTTCGAGCTGATTTGGCAAATCCATAAATGTTCCAAGTTTTGTGCTGATTTGGACGAACTCATTGGCACATCCATTCGATAAAGCTAAAATTTAACGAATATATACATCAACCCATAAACATTGGTACAACGAGACACCAAACAGATATGCGCTACATAAATCATTCAATTTGTGTGTGGGCAATGATACTACCCGGGTGCTCAAACCGAAACAGATGGTTTTCTTAGGGGCTCGCACCTCGAGCCTTTGACTTAAAGGTGTAATTCACAAAGCAGTGGAGCAACGTAAGGAGATTCAGTCCCATGGTAGCTGGTGACCAATGATTGGTTCATACGCCAATTGTTCCCGCAGGATCCTGGAGACTATCTGCACCATTTATTTGGAATCAAGGTTTTTCAATCTCCTCTTCATAACCAACAACCTTAATAAAGCACGTGACATTCGCTTTTCGTCCTCTGAATTTCTTAAATAACGCCTTGACTATGATCAGGTAGTGAGTAGGACCTCACTGGCAGTGGTTGTATGCACGTGGCCATGTGGGTGCATTTTTCGAGGGAGAGCTGGCTCTCTCCACTCTCGGCCGTACCAGGGAATTTAAGGCCAATAAAGTTGTAGTAACCAATTAATCGATTTTTCAAAAATTTAGTTTAACTCCTTCACCGTGTATAAGCCACACTCTAAGTGTTAAGGGCTAACGATACTATCTAGTCACCTTAATCGAAGTAGATGCGATGGGATTAGAATGTGGTACTTAGTAACTAAAAGTTGATCACCTTAACCACTAATACATTGTTCTATAAGTTTTTTTCTTTTGTGAACGCTTTATTCAGTGACCTTAGAAACTTCCGGAGAAAATGGATTTGTCAAATTACTTTTTCTACATTTTAAGTGAATTTTTTTTAAGAAATCATTTTTGGCTGTTAACATTTTAACATATGATTTCACTAACCGGTAAAATTATTTAAGTCATATTGTAGCATAAATAGTGAATTCTTAATAATGGGAATGTTTTTGATGGAATTTTGTTCCCTGAGCTGGAGCTTATCCACTTGAGCTACAAATCTTCTCTACCATCTCAATAGGAATGTTTTCTTCATTATCGGATTAAGTTATATGATGATATCTGAATTAATCTCTTTCTATCTGTTATGACTTTATATCCGGCTTGTTATCACGTGACTTATCTGTCAATCGAAATACGATTTATACAATATTCACACAATGCCAAAACCAATGACGTCCGACCGGTATGAGCAGCCTAGCGTCCTTATTGGTCCTATGTTCTCCTAGCCCGTCCACTTAAGTCCAGAACACCGATACCAGCATCCACCATGCGAATAATTTATTTCAGACATACTGGGTTTATATATCAACCAAACAGACCGCAACGCACCATAAAATAGGAGATAACATTTATACGCAATAAAGCCAAAAAGTGGCTGTGAACGTGGGAGATTGTAATTAATAGACTGGGCGTAACGCAACAACTGTGAGTCGTACAATAATAATCCATAAGTCAAAATGAAGTTTATAATAAGAGGAATATAGATATACACAATCTAATTACTGGATAGTTATACCTTTGGAATATATAGATAATATTAGTCGATTAATTTGGCTCAGAAGTTACTCGTGATTTAATCTTCGCTAGGATATAACACTATCCATATTTTATCATTACTGTTATTTGAATATATAAGTAATTTATGAAGTTTATTGGACAGATTATTTGATTGACTTTCAGTGGAAACCCATATTGAACTGTCAATTTGTCCATAACTTTCTTCTAATTAAGCTTATAAAAAAAAGAATCAATAAATTATCTTTCTGTTACTGTTCAAAGCCTAATGTGCGCGAGATCGATAGGTTCTAGGTTCGAGTCTCGCTAAGCCAGATCGTGAATGCGCACTACTGTGGGAGTCCTACAATAGGATGAAATGGCCATCCAGTGCTTCCAGGTTTTCCATGGTGATCTAACTTCAATTGACTCATGATCTCAACTATTGAAATTCTGTGATAAACAAAGTGTTTTACTTATAATAACAATATAAACATCATATGATTAACTGAGTTCAGTAGCTCTCTAAATCATTCATTAGCGATTAATATGAATGATATTGGGTTTACACTTTAATGCTGATAAATCCAAATGACTAATCCTGAATACAACGAAACATTCATTATAGATTTCACTACTGACGAAAATCTATCAACACCCCCCCCAAAAAAAATATAAATAACAGTAATATTTGTTTATGATGTCATCTACAATCCATGCAAATCATCAACTTTAACATAACTCATTCCGCATTAAGTGAGTATACTTTCATAAAAAAATTGATCAATTCTTTCGCCCATTATTTCACCTTTTAATTCTCTTTACAATAATGCTATTTAATATGCATCATTGATTTGCCTTTTAATAGTCATGGAAGATATTTGTTCTTCAATAATACCATATGGTTATATTTAAGGTCATTATTGTTATAATAATGTATCTTTGTGCTATTGTGTTTATAAAATAATGGAAGCAAACTTCATATTTTATAATTCATATATTCTTATTATTATTTTATTGTTTATTAATTATTCTTTTTCTTATCAATAACACACCCTATCAACCAAGAAGAAACAAACATGATGTTCAATGTCTGCTGTTTTTTTTCTTTTTCTTTCAATAATTCATTTAAGCTACTTATTAGTAGTATTGTTAATATTCTATGAATATCTGCATTTGGTACATTTGATATGAATGATTATGGAAAAAGAATAGATTTGTTTCATGGAAATGTATACTTAAGAAGAAATGGCAATGTATTTATTTGTTTAATATATTTATATCAATGTGCAGATGATATAGTCCTGTTTAGTGTAGAAGCTGACAAAAAACACAATCTTTTTGCTAGTATTGAGCAACAATGGCAGAATGTATAGAATGCTCTTCTCCCATTGGAAATACGAGTTGTTGTTCCAGGACTGGTCTGAGTCACACCTGAACTAAGGATAGAGTGTGAAATAGTCGAACACGTTGACAACTTCACCTATCTTTGAAGTCTGATCAGTCCGAATGGGTTGGTGTCTAACAAAATCTCAGTACGGATTCAATAAGCTGGTTTGGCTTTTCCGAGCTTACATCAACTATGACGAAGGCGAATATCCATCTATCTATTAAGGGACGAGTATATTGTGCGGCAGTTCGTTCTGTTCTAGTTTACGGCTGCAAAATGTGGCCATTAAGAGTAGAACACACTCATAAGCTATTAATATTTGATCACAGATGTCTTAGAAATATTGCTCACATCTACTGGGATCACCAGGTGTGTGGTAGTGAGGTTAGATGCAGGGTATTAGGGAATGTTAGTAAATGAGTTGACGAGGTTGTAAATCTTCACAGACTGAAATTGTTGAGCCACGTGTTACGTATACCTGAACAATGGTTACCACGACGCTCAATGCTGACTAGCGTTGGGGATGGTTGTAAGAAAATTAGAGGTGGCCAAACCAAAACGTGTTATCAGTCCTTGAAGTCACTAACTTCTACTGTGAGCCATGTTGGGAGATGCAGACTATTTGATTGTTGTCCATGTGACTATTATAATCAGTGGTTGGAGACTGTACGTGAAATGGCTGAGAATCGATCACAATGGTGTAAGTGTATACACTGTTTGTTTTTCCTTTAAACTGTGAGATTAAAATTGCTATATATCTTTCTACTAACTGATTCTTTCTTTTGCACTATGTCCTTATACACATTCTTTCTTTTATATATTACTACCATTGAAGTAACTACTTCTATGAATTTGGTGTTCATATTGTTTTGCTAATGAGGTGTGGCAGGTGGATTGATGCACATACTTGTCTGGTTCTGCATTGTTGCTGATTGATGGACTGACTATCATTGTGCCTCAAATCTATACTATGTACTATTCTGATCTATTATCTATATAACTAGATCAACATGCGATCTAATAATTACGACATAGGTCTGTTTTCTATTATCATAAACGTAGATCGATAAATAATAACGTGTTGGCTAGTGTAATTAGTCTTTTTTTCACAGGTAGATGAATATTTTTCTTTCATTGGCGTACAACTTTTTCTTTTAGTTGTGACAAATAGTTTTAGAAAAACAAACCGGTTCAATGCTGTAATTATTTGGTTATAACTACCTTCAAATTTCTACTTTTCTCATGATGACATCTTCTAGTAGTAGTATGTGCAGTTTGTAAAGCTGTTAAGACAGTTAACGGTAAATTAAATACTCCTTACAGATCCACAGATAGACAATACCGATTCATTAACTACAGTCGTCGGTATTCAAATTGGATATCGAAATAAGCTAGATAAGTATTTGTTCATTAAGTAATCAAATTGTTTACTGTTATAACTTATGGCCTGTGTGCCCTGTTAGTGTATAAGGTAACGATACCGCCAATTAGAGAACAGTGAATTGTCGTTCGGATCAATGACGCGTAAAACCCGTGCGAGCAGTCTAGAGTCTATCGATCCTGTTTACTGCCTAACCCAACCAGTTAAGTCCAGAACATCAATCTCAGTCTCTGCCATATGAATCATTGATTTCAAATATAGTGGGGTTTATATACACCAACCAAACAGACCACATCGTACCATACAATTGGAAACAGTATTTGTACAAGATGGGCCAAATATGGCTGTGAATGTTTTAGGTAGTGATAAATAGACAGGGCCTAATTTAAGAATGGTAAATCGTATAATAATAGTTCATAGGTCAAAATAAAGCTCATAATAAGGGGAACACGAATATGAATAGTTTAGTTATTTAACAATTATACGATAAAAATGTACATATATTATTGATCCATAAGTGGATCCCAAAAAGTTACCATTCATTATTCTTATCGGGACATAACATTTACACAATATCACAACGTCACTTTATTCTACAATATTGATTACTACTGTCAATAATTCTGTAATCTAGTCCTCGAAACTGTAAATAAGCAACTGTAGCGATATTTTGTTGAGGAGCAATAAATTACTGGTTAAGATTTTCGAGTTTTAACCAGATATTCTCTAATTCATGTCCCCCCCCCGCACTACACGTGTATCGGTTCTTCAGGGAGCTACATAATACTATTAACCTTCAAACGAGAAAGTTTGGTTCATAGCCGATATACGAAAACATATTTCATAAATATCGTATCTAACTTTTCTATTCAGTAACTAAGGAGGGATTAACTAAGTTTAAATGTTATTGCTTTGTATTTTGGAATGTTGGGAAAGATTCCTAGTTCAAGTGGATGATTTAGATGGATTTAAGTTCTTTAAACGAAGTAGTTTAACTTTGAAACTTTCATTGTCATTTTCGATAGCATCATCAGCATAAAATTCAGTTGATAGTAAACCAGTAGAACTTTTTCCTTTATAACTGAGAGTTTGTTTGATCTATCTTAGTCTTGATTGGTTATTTACAGAATAAATGTCAACAACATTTAGTCAGGATCAAGATCGATAAGACATTCTATTATCCATATATGGATAAATCCTAATGACTTCTATTATGAAGTTTGTGCTGATTTTTACACAGGTTAGAGAACGAAGCATTACAACGCATGAATTGATTAACTATTTAGTAGGAAACCTTTATATATACTCATTTGTTAGCCAAATTGCTTATTTGAGGTTTAATTATATTAAATAAATCCTTAATTTACATTAAATGGTATGGGTCCAAGTGTTTAACAATCACAGATTCATATAATCGAAGATACTATTGTCGACCATTGTTAATTATCTAACATTCTATCTGTTCATTCTAACTTGTTTTCATCACTGAACTGAAATATTACCTGTGTAGTTACACTTTTTTTCTTGTCGATTTTTGTTCTCAGTTAAGTACAACTACAACAGTCCCTGCATCATCCAGACCGATAGGTCTACCCAGTTGGGAAATTTTCACAGAAGATCAAGTTGAACAACAACAGATGAACTCTTCAAACCCGTTAAATAGTACACAACAGTCAATTATTTGGTAAGCGAAGTGATTTCTCTTTTCTTAATTTACAATAACATCAAGAATAAATCTATTAGACTGCTTAGTGTTATGATGCAAAATCATTACCATTAATAAAGCCATATTCATTGTCTTTCTGTTACTCAGTCTTGAGTTTGGTATAGTTCCTTGTCTATTATTCCTTCATTATATTTGTTCCTTCCAAACTGCATTTTTTGTGTGTAGAATTTCATAAGTTTCTCCACTTGTGAACTTCTTGTTTTCCCGTGGCTAATTGAACCGACATTCGTATCGGGTGCTAAGTTGATGATCATAACTCATATTCCTCTCAAATATCATGTGAAAAAGTCGTTAAACAACATATCGACTGCTATGAACTTATCTCTGTGCTAAACCAATGACACGTCTATCAGCACTAGCAACCTTGCGTCAACTTTAAATCTTTATAGGTTCTCGATTCAATAGCTCCTCCGTCTGCTCTGTTCATTGAATTCAGAACACAATATCCGCCTTCACTATATGAATAATACACTTCAGACATACGTAGTTTATATACCAAGCAGACCAGACCGCATCAAACCATAAAATGAAAAAAATAATAGTTATACAAGATCAAGTCAAAAGTGGATGTGATTAAGGCATTGTTGTGGATGCAGAGGAATAGACCAATAATTATCATGTTAAGTCCAATGGTGTCCTTGGACTCTAAATGGACATTTCCTATTGGTCGGTATCTGTTCACTTGTTGAATATTGTACAAAATGTTGTTTTCTATTTTATGGTACGATGTGGTATGCTTGATTGGTATATAAACAAAGTATGTTTGAAATATAATGATTCATATCTCAGAGGTTGGGACTTGTGTTCTGGACTCAACTGACTGGGCTAGACAAGGAAGCGAGACCAATCGAAACTCTAGGCCGTCCGTACGTGTTTACGTGTCACTGTAATCGATCGATAAGTACGCTGCTCTCTAATTTTCCAGTCAAGGACACAACAATTAGCACAGGGTAAAAATCAACCCAATTTAAAGTCATAACAGGCATACAGTAACTAATAGATTGGGAATAAATTTAGAATAGTAAATCGTATAACAGTAGCTAACTGATGAAATGAAAACTTGTGATAAAAGAAATATAAGCATAAATAATCTAGTTACGTAATTGCTATACAATAAGAATATATGTACAATAATAGTCCAGAAATAATTCTTGAAAGTTATCATTCATTTAGACGCCCATTGATGACTAGTGTTGGAGACGAATGGAAGAAAGTTAGAGGTGGCCAAACCAAAACATGGCATCAGTCCTTGAAGTTACTAACTTGTATTCTTAACCATATCGATAGATGCAGACTACTTGGTTGAGGTCCGCGTGACTGTTGTAACCAATGGTTGGAGGCTCAGGGACATGGCAGAGAATCGATCACAATGGCATCGATGTATACACTCTCTGTCTTCCCTTAAACCAAGAGATTAAATTCGCTTCATATCTTTCTTTTTTCTTCCTGTACTATATCCTTATATGCAATCTTTCTTTTATATATTACTACCATTGAAGTGACTACTTCTATGAATCCGGTGTTCATGTTGCTGTGCCATTGAGGTATGGCGACTTGAACCAATGCATATATTTATTTAAATTATAACAAATCAAGAATATCCATATTAATATCAGGTCTATTTCGACAATTAGCCATATACATTATGCTGATATTGAATACTATCCATGACCAAAACTCTTATTTCATTTGTATATTCTTCTTTGCAAGGTCATCGCCCGGTTTTTTTTTGTTTATATAACTAAAGCTATTAACACTTATTCGAAGTGACTTCTTGACCTTGATTGAAGAACAACTATATTTAACCTGTTTTCCCTATCTTGACCTCCTAATAAGGTCATTTAATCCTTAATCAAATTGATCAAATCATTTATAACTTTTAAACTCTAATATCCTTGTAAATCTTCTCTCTTAACATTTTGCATAAAACATTCATTTCATTTAACACGATGACCTTAACCTCAAGTTACTGATAGAATATTACTTCATCGATTTGGAATTCATTATCCACAACTATTTAATGAGATGTGTGTTTTTAACTTGACATTTAAAACTTCATTAATTATAGAAACACAAGTGGCTTCGTGAAATGTTCTTTTTTTAACAACTTTAACACCGTTCAATGCTGGCTCAGTAGTCTACAGGTTAAGCGTTCGCGTGTGAGACCAATAGGCCCTGGGTTCGAATCTCCCCGGGTGGATTTATGGATGCTCACTGCTGAGGAGAGTCCCATACTAGGATGAAACGGCCATCCAGTGATTTCAAGTTTCCCATTGTGGTCTAGCTTTAATTGACTCATGAATTCCACTATTAAATTTACTGAATTCTTCACAAAACCCTCTTCTGATAACGAAATAATCATTGACTTAAAAGTGTTGTAAACGTAGATTGAATAACATTACTTATGGAAAGGGATTGTACAACATGATGCAATAAAGTGCTGACATTAAATTTGAAGAAAAAAAGCAACCTACTTATTGTCAGTGAAGAAATTGTGGTGAGACTATAATTTATGGACGAACCAATCGGGTATAAGATAACAGATCTCGGATTTTGGCGCGAAATTCACTCGTCCGTTCGGCTAAATAGAGTCTTGGCATTATAGCTTATGTCAGTTTGTGATGACCCCCCCCCAAATCTGATTTCTAACCTTAATCATCAACTGTAAATCATAATTCTAATTCATCAAACAGATTTATAGACATTCTTTATGTTTTCAAGAACGCTGACACTTGATAAGATACATGTATATATTATCGTTTGAGAAGCAGTTGCCCCAAATCTCCTGTTTTGTCCAAGAATGGGGAGAATCAACTCTCCTTCTCCAAATGCTCTCGCATGGCCACGTTCATAAAACCACTGCCAGGGAAGTCCTGCTCACTGTTTTCTCGCGACATTACTGTTGTTCACAAAATTGAGAGGACGAAAAGCAAATATTCGGTGCCTTAACCGGGTTTGTGGATATGAAGGATCCACTTAGGGAATCGGAAAACCCAAATTCCAAACCAATGATGCACATGGGCTGGATCCAGTATCCTGAGAGAACAAACACCGTATGTACGATTGTTGGTCACAGGTTACCATGATACTGCATCTCCTGATGTTGCTCACTGCCTTGTGGATTAGACCTTTAGGTCGAAGGATCTGGATGTGGCCCCCTAAGAAAACCACCTGTTTCGTTCCGAGCATCCGGGCAGTATCCCAGGCCTCACACAAATCGGATGATTTATGTGGCTCATATGTATTTCATGCCTTGTTGTACCTATGTTTGCGTGAGAAGGAGTCATGTATAGGACAATTACATATCTTCAGTTCGATTATAAAAATAATCTCTCTGTGTCTCACGCTAAAGTATCATTGTGAGTAGTTAGAATAGATGAATAAAAATTGTTCAATTTTATTATGTTTCATGTTTCTGGGTATCATTACCAAGGTTTGACTTGATAATTTCGAATAAATTGATCTTTGGGTAGATTGTTATTAATAAATTAATATATTTGTAAATATCCCAATGAGTAGAAAAATTAGATTTTCTGACGTTTCGTGACTTAGTGTAAGCCACTTCTTCAGAGAACAAAATATTCTCTTATACTCCAACAATATAACACCTCAAAATAGTGAGCATAATTTTGAGTCACTTAAACTAGTGGGCACATTGCGACTACGTTAGGACAGTCTGATCAGCATTAAAAATCTCTTGACAAACATGACATTGGTCATTACTCAGTGATTGGTTAGTTATATATACATTTCGGTTTCACAGAAAGTTAGTCATACCCTGAATTTATTTATTTATTTGAACACATAAATGTTGATACAAATATAGTACCGAATATATATGCGCCAAATAAATCACTGTTGGATGCCGGCTCAATGGTCAAACGTTTATGCGCGAGACTAAAGGTCATGAGTTCGAGGAGTTCCATACTAGGACAAAATATTCATCCAGTGCTTCCAAGTTTTCAATAGTAGTCTAATTTATATCGTTCATGATTTCAATGAAATATGTAATTATTTTACAAAGAATGGAACTTTATACACTTCTCTTTCTCAATTTACCATTCATTGTTTTATAGTTCACATTAATGTATTCTTTGAAATGGTATGGTTTATTTTCTTTTTATTGATCAAATCATAAAATCTAGTTACCATGAGAACACTGAACACAGAAACTGTAATTTTCGAAGCCGTTTAGCTTAATAATAATTCCATGAACTGATCTCATCTCTTAATAATTTAACCAACGTTATCTCTTTTACAGTTTAATCCTATTACAACTAGAATATTGCATTGTGATAAATGATAACTAGACAAAAGTTATGCATGACCTAACCATCTACATTTAAAACGCATTATTTAGCTTTATTCTAATTCTGATTCTGCCATACACTTGAAGTATTGAAATACAATTTACAAGCTTTTTCTCCCATTATTCAAAGCCGTAAAGTAAAACAAAATGAATTACTGGTCATTATAGTCGTTTCTGAGTAGATAGACAGATATCTTTCGTTAAGTATAGGTGAAAGTTCTTTGTAAAAAGGTCAAGCAAACGTTTAGTAACTTTATCTATTTCAATATTACATCAACAACTATTTCATCAAGCCTCTAATAAAACTTCCAAGATAAGTGATGTAAGCGATTAATGCACTCAATTTGTTCACTTCATAAAATCGGACTGAGCATAAAGGAGGATGGTAAAGGTCTTTATGACAGATTTTACAACAGGATATCAGTCTTGTTCTTCTTCTTTATAGCTTAATCACTCATTTATTGCACATTACTAGGTATGACTTTTTTTATTAATCAT